>CM040918.1:37420053-37760053 GCA_023029165.1 Gobiocypris rarus | reverse complement strand
TAGTGTGGGGAGTGGGTGGAAATCCCACAAGTTTCCTTTCTCTCTTACACAATACTGTCTGGGATGTCAAAACTGCGCTGTTACATGCTCTGGAAAAATCACATGTTGTTTCATTCATGAAACGAATTCCAGAAATCACAAACCACCATGTAAAGCTCTCGTAAAGTCTGAGTCACTGATTTAACTAACATGATAAATCATGGCTAATTATAGAAAATGACTGTTTTACTTCAGTTATATTTTAATTGCCAACCTAAGAACAGAATACAATAAAAGTCGGGAATATATAATTGCTCAGCTTGGCGGTAAATCAGTGTGAAACGTTCCAAATAAAAGGAAATGTTAATCTGACATTATTTACTCACACTGCTATACTGTGACGTCCAAACAGAGAATCATATGAAAAAAAAATACATTTAAGATTTACTCTATATCCATGGTCTCTGAAGCCAAATGTAAGTAATGTAATTTAAATTATGTTTAGAATAATTTCTAAGGATAAGGATCAAGTCATGATATTTCTTTGAGATCAGGCCAAGTCACCTTTATTTTTATATCGCTTTATACAATACCGCGCTTTACAGTGATAAACAGGAAAATAATGATTCAATAAAGAAAACAGAATTCAGTTCAGCTCTAAAAAGACAATAGTGCCATTATTCGGTTGACATCAGTTCAGTGGTGATGGTTGGTTCAATACATGTGTAAAGATTTTCAAATATGAAATGAGTTCAATACATCTATAAAACAGTGATGTCATTGTCCATTTTCCATAGTCAGTGCATTCAAATCAATAATACTGCTGAATATTAAGTGTCCTCGACTAAGAAAGCCAGATGACTCCATTAGTTTCTTTGTGAGAAACCAGGCTCAGTCGGTGGGCCAGTTCTCCTCTGGCCAACGAACGCACACGGTGTGATTATGAGTCAGGCTGCAGTCAGATTGTAGATCAGTGAGAATAATTCTTCCAGTTCCTTCTTCCTGAAGATTTGGCACATCATGCCAGTATTTGGAGGGTCTTGAAGATGACCATAGGGGTCTGTGCAGAGGACTTCTGGTTCTGGTTCTCATGATCTTGTGGTCCAGACAGAACATCAACACACTCTTAACTCTTTTCCCGCCATTGACGGAATGTTCCAGCTTTCAGTGTTTTCATTGTTATACGGTAGGGGGCGCTATTACACATATTTAGAAAGAGTACAGAACCTCCTGATCAAAACACAGGTGAAGAAGAAGCAGAAACATGCAATATCATATGTAAGCAGATGCATATGTAAAATAACGTGATCATCAACATTAAACAGCATATAAATCAAAACTGCCTAATGTTACTGAATGAAATGTGGACCCAGGATGAGCTCTAGGATTGTGAAGCTTTGGGGTGTTGATGGACTCCATCTACTCCATCTGTGTTTGATCATCGCTTGAATCTGATCCAGACGTAGTCTTCGACAAAAGCTGTGGTATACTTACTATAGTATGGTTCAAAATCTCTATAGTATTTACACTATAATATACTATAGTATTTTTTTTTTCTTTTTATATACAGTATTGCATGCTCAGATATTCATTCAATACAATATTCTGGGGGGTGATGATTCTTTTGTGAAAATGGTCAAAAATGATGGCAGTGGCTGGCAATTTTTTTTTCTTCAAAAATGCTGATGGGGAAAGAGTTAATACATAACATAAACATAAATCTTAATAACATTAACATAAATCTTACTGTAATTGTAGGAATAAATATTTTTGCACTGGCCACTCTCAAGGCCTGTTCCGGTGACTAAAGCCAAACTCTTTGTTGTTCTCAGAGGCGATGAGGAGAGTCGGTATGGCTATTAACCCAGCAGGTTGTTGAGTTGGTGGGGCTGTTAATGTTCAGCCGGTGACAGGCAGCGCTTTCGTAAATGACACTAACAACTGAAAATTGGCTGAAAACATAGTTAGTAAGCCTCTCGAGCCTCTAGCACGCTCTTCCTCAATAAAATGACATCACATTTGATTAGGTCTCTCTCTGGCTTGGTGTTAGTCGAGCACTCTATCCAGCGATGACAAATTGGCAAACTATTTCAAGCCAAGCCTGCGTCATCTGACCTCAAAATAACGCAGCTCGTTCTACAATATCTACAGACCGTTAGAATAACTGTTTATAACAAGGCTGGCGGAGACATCAAAGTGCCCTAAATGATGGTTAGTAAACAGATCGCCCCTGAAGTACGCACTACATAGGCCGAGATGGAGGGGGTGGAGCCAGAGTACATTCATCTGTCAAACGGAGCATGTTTGCAACAATTAGGCTGATGCCAGATAGCGGTATTATCGCAGCTCCCCATCAAGCTCTCTGTTTATCTTTAATTGCAATTTGGAAAGAACTTGGTACAATTAGGCCTGGGAGTGGCTCTGCTCATACCCAGCCCTAAACAAGTGCGCTGTGTTTGGCCATCTTTGCACGCTGCAGGAGCTTTTGAAATAGTGGCATTTTATCACCTTATCTGATATTTACCATCATGTTTTGGAGTCTTTTCATATTTCAAAGATCGACCGTAGCATATTTAGCAAGTATCAGGCGTCATGATGCGTCAGTACTTTTTTTTTTTTTTTTTTAGATAAAACATGAACTTTTTTCATAGTATAATATGTCTTAATTAGTGTACACATCACAGACATTTGCATTAGCCAATAATCTATACCATTAAAAAGGTTGGGAAACACTTTAGCTTAGGGTTCAAGTCTCACTCACTATTAACTAGTTGCTTATTATCGTGCATATTACTAGGATATTGGCTGTTTATTAGTACTTATAAAGCACATGTTAATGCATTACCATATTCTGTATCCCTTTATCACCCAATACCTAAACATAACCTTACTAACTATTAATAAGCAGTAATTATAAGTTTATTGAGGCAAAAGTCATAGTTAATAGTTAGCTAATAGTGAGAATTGGACCTTTATCTAAAGACTGAGCAAAAGTAAATAAAACAAAGATTATTGGAGTATATTTTACAAGGAAATACTATATCAGTCTCTCTACTTCAAAAAGTTGAATTCAAATGCATTTAGTGCAGTTTATATAGCAATAATTCAGTTTACAGTGTTACTAGCAGTTTCTGAGTGGAAAAGTGAATCAAAAAAAGTTTTTTTTGTTGTATTAGCTGAGACCAAACTGACCAAACAGGACAACACCACCATACTGGACAAGTCAATGTAGTCTATTTTATGATTAGAAAGCATATATAATAACTTGCCCATGTCTGTGCAAATAAAAACAAGAACATTTCAAGAGAAAATAAGACGCTCATTTAAAAATCAATGTCATTTGAGTCTCTAGGACCCCAACAATCCAGCCTATCGCAACAGAACATGAGGGTTCAGAGACGCAGGTGAATAAACTGAAGTATGGGATTGTTTCTCTCAGAATAAACTCAGATGTTCCACCTCCTCTCAGCAGGAGCATCAGAAGAAAAGCAGGTGCCTTGTACGACCTGCTAATGCGATTAAAAGCCCCACGAGGGGTCATCAACCGATCAGGCCTTATCGGATCACACGAGATGGGGATTTGTGGCCAGAGACAAATGTGATTCGGTCTTTTATTCGTCCGTGAGACGGTTCTGCAGATAGCTCTGGGTGCTTCACATGGAAACGCATCTGGAAGAATCATTGGCAGCTCGTGGACTCGAGATATTCCTGCTGTTGTGGGTCTATATCATAAATCCACACTGGGTAAAATGAGGCCATCTTTAGAACATTTGAGAACTTCTGAAGACACATGGAATACTAAAGCTTAAGGTTTGCTAGCGGTTATTTAGACTTGTGTTTATGTGCCACGCAGTGTCTGGAAAGAACAACACTTGAGGACTTTGAGAGGGCTTTGGCTGCCATCTGCTGGCCATACTCTGATAATACAAAATGGAACCTGATGTGGTGCAGACCATAGACCCATAGACATTTTACATTTAGCTGGAAAGAATAATATTATACACTGCTAATATACTACTATTGTTATACATACTGTTTTAGAGGACAAAGCTTGGCATGTGTTCTAAGCGGGTGTGTTTTTTTTAGATGTAAAAAGCATTTTTGACATAAAATAAAATAAGCTATTTAAAACAACAATTTTTGTTTTGTTTTGTTTTGTTTTTTAAAGGAACATTCTGATGTGGCATGTGCATTGGATTAAAAATAGTTTTTTAAGACTTAAAAGCATTGAAATAATTTTCAAAAGGTGGCCCAACATGGGAATAATTCTGCATTTACATACACCTCTCCAGCTTGCACCCAGATCTTTTGGATCCACAAATAGCATGTGGAAGGAAGCGTTCCTGTACACATAGCCAAGTGAAGGAAAAGAGATGAAAAGCGAGAGAAAGTGAAGAGGAGGGTAAGAGGGGGAATAAGAAAGCATAGGAGCTGCTGGCAAGCCTTGGTGCTTTTAATTGGTTCCAAGTGTCCGAGATTTTCTCCCATTGGAGAGCTCCTCTGGCCCTTCTCTATGGAGCTCCTCTGGAACGGCCTCCGTAACAGCATGGACTCCATTTGCCCCTGGATTCTTTATTGTTATTAGGCAATTTCCTGGGGAACTTCTGGACGGCAGTACAGTGCAGGTAATGGATAAGCTTTAGTGGTGACCCTGTTGATGAGGTGGGCCAGGCCCGCAAACCCAAAAACACCCACACCACAGCTGCTGCCTCTTACATCACTGACAGTGCTCCTTGCAATAATTTAAGAAAGCCATAAATAACTTACAGTATAAAATATACTGATAACAATACTTTGAAATGGAATATGCAGCTTCTGTATGAATGGGTTATCACAAACATGCCAAATTAAATATCAGACAGCATGCAGAAAATGTTGGCCCTTATTAAATTAGGTCAAAAAAAGAAAGAAAAAGAACAACATTCTGGGTTGTAGATTCAGTTCAGTTCCAAAGATTGATTTTCAGTAACTACTCTTTCATTTGATTGCAATAAAAGCTACTTTTTTTCTGAATATAATTGTCAGAAGTATTTTAAAGAAATATTGTGTTCACTAACAGTAAATCTCCTCACGGACAGCCTGCATTTGTCATCCAGCTCAAGAACTCAGAGCTACAAATCTCCGCAGCCTCTATTCTACTCCTGCCAAGCGTCTTCCAGCCTGCATCTTCCCTGAAGCCTACAGAAGTGAGATCTCCCAGTCATTCTACAGGAGCAAGAAGAACTCAATCAGATACAGAAAGCCCAGTATGCACCTGTCTGCCATACTGTTCCAGCGATGAAGTACATTCATAGTTCGGAATACTTGGCAATTGTGGGCAAGTAAGAGTGTTCATGATAAATGAAAAATCTTTTTCGAAATGCTACATTAAAACACAACTGCCAAATTCTTAGAAATGCACCCTTTGTGTGCTCTTTTATAGTCGAGAACATTTTTATGCTGAGATTTTTTGTTGTTGTTGTCCCACCGCACAACATTTCACAACCAGAAACAAACTCAAAAGGTCAAAGTAATTTCAAGATAATTTATAATATAATATAATATACCTATATGAGCAATATCTCATGAGTAGCAGTGCATGTGATATGGCTGTATATCAGCACAGCTGTGATTCTGCGGTAGGTAGTCACTGATATACAGCCATATCTCACGGCTACGAGTGCGATATTGCAGTTATACAACATTTTGACAGCACAAGTGTGTAAATAAACAAGAAACAACGAAACAAACACTCTTTTGTGCAGAACTACTTCATTCGGCTACAGATTCAAATCTCAAGTTGACAGTCATTACCAAGCCTCCGTTAATAATTCTAAAACGTCACTTTAGAACTTGTAATGAAGGAACGTTGAGTCGCTTCATTGATACACTCATTATGTAGAGTATTATTGTATTATGAAAGAGAGGTTGACTAAACACGTGTGTTACCTGCATCTGATATAGTATTCATTCTTCAGGTCGATGTCCATGATATTATATTCATTAAAAATGAATGTTCGCTGAGGAAAGCGATATCTTTGTCCTTTTAAAAGATTTACGAGTGACTGGTTTACGACTGCGCCGGCTCGCCGCAAGCGGAGCAATACAAGCGGTGAAAAGGTTTGAGTGCCGATACTGGGTGTCGCACGGCTGGAAAAGTCTCAAATCAGATTTGAGAACCAGAAAGTTGTATATAATATAAGACAACACTGCACAAAATAAAATATAATATAATATAATTCCAAAAATAAAAACACTCATCACCAAAGAGTCATTGTATGTGCTGCATGAAATGCATTTTGACCTAATTTTAATCAATTTAATGGATGAAAAAAATCTGTTTAAAGATCTGAAACTGAAGTTTGGAGACAGGTGCAATGTTAATATTGAGCTTAACTGACTATCAAAGCTGAGAAAAACAAAAACAAGCACACGGTCACTGGAAAACCTTGTTATCTCGGCCTGACCACTCACTTTGCTTTCAGGAGTTGTTTTGGCTGGCTCATAATGGAGCGGCACAGAGAGAACCCAACAACCAAACAAACCAAACCCAACGTCATTCCCCAGGTTTCTCTCATTCATCACAGCGAGGGGCCAGACCTGTGAATGCACATTCAGAGACCCCCAACCCTCCTGCTGTGAGGGAGCAGACCACCACGCTGAAGCCTCCACGTCTCTGGATCTCCTCCCTTCCTGTTTCCCTACTGCATGGCCCTGATAAGTCGTCTTGGATGGGAGGAAAAGCGATGGCCTTTGCCTGAGTCAACGGAAATGGAGGAAACAGAATTCCTTGCGTGACAACAAGTAACACAATGGAGAGAGGAAACAATGATATGGAGAGGACGAGAAAGAATGAGACAAGAACAGATAGTAAGAACAGCCGTTTGTCAAGAATTTAACAATTTGTCCAAGTCATGTGTGGGGAAATAAAGTTCCTATGTAAGCCCAGCGGTTCTCAAATGGTTTTGCTTCAAGAACAGAAGTAGTCATCCAAAACAGCATTAGAAGATTTTGTCATGCATACAAAATAAATGTCTTCATAATAAAAAAATAATAATAGTAATATCACAGTAGACCCAATAATAATAGTACCTGCAACTCATGAGGTGCATTTTATTGAATTATGATCTTCTATAGTAACATATTTCATATTCAGTTAATGTATTCGCTGCTCTCATGAATGGCTTTAAAAATTTGTTTTAAAGAGTGAAATATGTATTTATAATATAATATATTGCAAGATATCTCTAGTTGTCTTTGGCCAAATTAATAATTTATTATAGATTGCACCGAAAGTGACTCAGCCTCATTAGAAAACGTATGTGGTGACATTTCCACAAAATTATATTACATTGCTTTTTGCACATTTCTCAATGTTTTCAAAGTGAAATGTCCAGCGAGCGGCACTAAAAGGTTAATGCTCTCGTGTTTGAAAATAACGCCCCAAACAGGAACATAGTGTCAGCCCCGATTCGGCCCACATCTGGTACGCAAACTTTAATGACATTCTTAATCCGTAGGGTTTAATACGGAGTTGGCTGACCCTTTGCAGCTATAACAGCTTCAACTCTTCTGGGAAGGCTTTCCACAAGGTTTAGGAGTGTGTTTATGGGAATTTTGACCATTCTTTTAGAAGCGCATTTGTGAGGTCAGGCACTGATGTTGGATGAGAAGGCCTGGCTCGCAGTCTCCGCTCTAATTCATCCCAAAGGTGTTCTATCGGGTTGAGGATGCCAGTCGGGTTCCTCCACACCAAACTGATGGTGAGCAGTCATGTTGGGACTGTTCCCCAAACTGTTCCCACAAAGTTAGGCGCATGAAATTGTCCAAAATGTCTTGGTATGCTGAAGCATTAAGAGCTCTTTTCACTGTAACTAAGGGGCCAAGCCCAACCCCTGAAAAACAACCCCACAGCATAATCGCCTCCACCAAACTTTACACTTGGCACAATGCAGTCAGGCAAGTCCCGTTCTCCTGGCAACTGCCTTGTCCATGTGATTTCCAGACAGTGAAGCTTGATTGGTCACTCCAGAGAACACGTCTCCACAGAGTCCAGTGGTGGCGTGCTTTACCCCACTGCATCCCCACGCCTTGTATTGCACTTGGTGATGTAAGGCTTGAATGAGCTACTCGGTCATGGAAACCCATTCCATGAAGCTCTCGACACACTGTTCTTGAGCTCATCTGAAGTCCTTGACAACTGACTTGAGTTTCGATCTTGGTCTGCTCTGAAAAGCCAATATGGAGCTGGTTATGTGATGAAATTGTCAAACAGTGTATGTAGTGTACAAATCATGCACTGTGCTAAAAGGGTTTTGAGGTCATAACATGGTATTGTGCAAGTTAACATGTGAAAATAAGTCTTTATTAATAGATAATCTGCTGCTGTAATCATAATCATAATAATTTTTGTGAACAGGAATAAAAGGTGTTTTACTGCCTCTATCGTTCATTGTAACTAGATTTCCATGCTGTTCATGGCTTTATGAGAACAGACTTGTGACCTACCAGTTGAGGACCACTGCTTTAGGCCGCCCACTTTAAAAATTGAAACCGTTAAAATATATATTTCAATTAAAAAGCACTCAGGGCTGAATGCTTGTGTGTCTGTGGGGAAAAGGGTTTTTGTAGGAAGGTAATGTGTGGCCATAGAAGAATTCCTCAATGACCAATATTGTAATGAAGTTGTATATGAGCCACACATTTCCTCTGCCTGTGGATGCAATCAGAAACCAGGAAACTACTAAAGCCTCGGACGGTTAACACTTCTGCAGTGGGAGATGTGTGTGTGTGTGTGTGTGTGTGTGCGTGGCCGTTAGCCTCAGTACCATCTGGTTCTGTGTGAGCTGTACAGCTGCAGTGACTGTGCTGCCACCACTTGGTTCTTTCGTTCCGTTTTGCTCTCTGATTTACTGTCTGGATTTTTATCAGACGGCCGCATGCCGGGGCCTGCGGTACACCTCACCTCTACCGCGCGGACAGGCAGTTAGGCCTCCCCTGAATAACCCTTCCAAACCTCCACACACTCCCACACACACTGCAGCATACGCACCCTTAGACTGTACTGCAATACTACTGAATGCTGGGTACTCAGCCATTTTGAAAAACAAATTAATCGCTCTATGTGTGTTCATGACATCATGTACATGCTATGAGAATTTCAGCAGCACAATAAGCAAAAAATAGGTACAACATAATAAAGTAGAGATATTTGCATTAACTCCAAAAGGCCACAAATCTGTATGTGTCTATATGCAAATATCTTTGCCACGCCCCAAGACCTGATTGGTCCTCTGTTTTGAAAACAGACACTGATTCGCTGGGTATTGCTACAGATTTCCCAAAATAATAAAAATTCTGATTCACAAACTCACAAATCTATTTGATTTGAATTCTTTTGAGTAAATTTGGTATGTATATACAGTTATAAAGTCTGGAAATTCTCTCTCTGCAAATGATATAAATTATACAGGGCAATGTTTCAAACAGATTCAAATCAGTAACTCATCTTTTTAAACCATGCAATAAATGCAGGCTTTATTGGTCACGCTGTATGGTGTTCTCAGGAACAGACTAAAGACTCAGATTAACAATCCAAACTAAAACTTTACTAATAACTCTCATGAACTAACGGACGGACGGACGGACGATGTGTGAACGCAACGGGGAACGGACAGAGACCGAAAGCAAGGGTGCATCTTAAATAGCAAACAGAAACAAGATAATTAATGGAACACAGCTGGGACAAATGAAACTAATTAAGACAGACAAAGGAGTGGCGGGAAACTGAACAAAGGAGCACAGAAACTAATCAAAATACAAACTGAAACTGAACGTCCAAAACCAAACAGAAACGTGACTGCTGTATATATTTTTTGTAATTCACAATATAATTTTGCTCGCATACGTATGCTTGCTTGCATATGCATACTGACTGCAAACTCAGATTCTTAACAGAGATCAAATCATTATTAATTAATTTTATGACTATTATTTAAAAAAAAAAAAATATTTTTTAGTTATTATTAATTTTATAACTCTTATTTATAATTAGCTTTAATTTAATTTTGTATTTATTAATGTATTAATAATATAAATATTATTGTTTATATTTTTAATAATTATTATTAAATATAATTTATTACCTATAATAAATATTATTATTATACATTATATTGTTATAATACATTTATTAATTTATTATAACAACATAACACAAACTACAACTGAAAATAGATGATTTTAAGGATCTCAATGTAGGGATGATTCAAATGATGATCACAATTAATTGAGAAATCAATATTTTTTACCCAGGCTTAAATTCTAACTTTATATGACTTGCCAAATCAGCACTGATGGTGTCAGATGCGTATAAATCAACGAGACATCTGTTTAATCTGCACATAGGCCAATACTTGAAGGAAAAAACAAAACAAGAAGTGAGTGTGTGGTCGGCTAACTTGTAAAAGTCTAACGTTGGCTTTAATTTCATTAGTTTCAGTCGTGCTGTGGTGATTATTTTAACACAACTTTTAGTCATTTTCTAACTATAGCCCTAAATGTGTCTGAATGTCAGCAAGCACAGTATGCTTCTACGCCTCTTTATTGTGTGATATTATTAAATAAATGCACCATATGCCTTTGCTGTGCATGAAAAATGTCAATCTTATCTAGTTGTGCAATGATAAGTATGCGTGTTTGACCTTACAACCCTGCCAGCGATCAGATTCCTGTGGGATATTGTTCCCTCCACCTCTCTCTCTCTCTCTCTCTCTCTCTCTCTCTCTCTCTCTCTTTGGCTACTCCTGTCGCTGAGGTAATGTCTGAATTTGTAATCTGTCTCTTTTTCTCACAAAGAGTGTGCCTAAAAGCCTACACCAGACCTTCATTCAAAATCAACATATAAAGCCAGCCTTTGAAACAGAAACTGAATCATTCATGCATATTTATGCACCATTAGACACCCAACACAAACTCCCACAGAAACACAGTTCATATGTAAGGGGATTGGTATTAAGCAAAGATATAAATCCAGATTTCAAAGCAAACAAGCAGCAGAACACCACTGTTTTCTCTCCGATCCAGAGAGGAGAAGACCACAGCGATTGTCCTGGTCAGCGCTGTCGAGGGAGGCAAGAGCCACTAATCTGAGTTTGGTTAGAGAACCACAACATGCAAACACATCATAACTCATGATGATCTACTAACCACACCACCAACCGGACGGCCTTTGAAATGGTATTATATCTATTTATCAAGTGATTCTGTAAGACACATATGATTTACAAGGAGATGCAAGTTACAGATTCATATTACTAACAGTATAATATACTATAATTAAGCGATATTAAACTAACAAGACAGCTGATGTTCGAGTATCGCACAGAGCCATGCTGATATTCAGCAACCAACTGAATGAGAGTGTGATAACACTTTTATACATCAGTTCAATAAATAATAAATGGATGTTGAGTAACTTGTTAGACACAGTATTCCCAGATAATTTGGGCCTGTCCAAATACCCACAATTGCGGTCTTTGCACTTGACCACTTGTCTACTTACATGACATATTTGCTGTATTTAGCACAAGTGTGTGTAGAACATTTGATTACCCAATGGGACACACTTATAGACCTATTTTGTGACTTTATGTGGGCGGAGCCTAACTGGTGGCAAAATGACAGTTCATTTAAAATGTTTGTTGCAAATGTTGTACAGAATACACACAGCCTACTCATACTACTAAATTAAATGCACTGCACTTTGACATTTTTAAGAAAATCTTGCACACTTACTTCCTGTCGCATACACGTGCTCTCAAGTGGAGGGTACTTGGACAGGCCCTTTGTCTAGTGTTCTTCCATCAGTGCAAACAGCTCCAAACAGAGTCAAGGCAGAATCAACAACAGCTGTTTCTGATCAACACAGAGCAGTGCTGTTTCATTCCTGAATGAAGGGGTTTGAACGATTCGGTTGATTCAATGATTCAATCACGTTACTGACATTTTTTTTTTATTATTTTTATTTTTTCTTAAATCTTTCCCCGCCTGTGTTTTTGAATTTCATTCAGTAACATTGGGCAGTTTTGATTTAAATTATGTTTATTGTTGATTATTGCGTGATTTACATATGCACCTGCTTACATATGATATTGCTTGTTTCTGCTTCTTCTTTGTCTGTGTTTTGATCAGGAGATTCTGTACTCTTTCAGGAGATGTAATAGCACCGCCTACCGTATAACAGTGAAAACATGGAAAGACGGAACATTCCGTAAGTGGTGGGGAAAGAGTTAACATGAAATCAAAATGGAATATTAGGGAGGCTTTCAGTCACTGAATACAAATTTTAAAAAGGCAATTGCAGCTATTTTCCAATATTCTAGCGTCACATTCTAAAGCAAACAGTTAGAATTGGACCTAACTCCAATAACTCACAATTGTGAGTTTATATTCTGAGAACAAAAGTGAGCATTGCGAGACAAAGTCGTAATCGAATTGTGGGATAAACTCGCAGTTGCAAGAAATAAAGTCTGCATTGTGAGATAAAAAGTTGCATGTATTTATTTTATTCAGTGGTGGAAATAAGCTTCCGCAGAATATAGATAGGCTTACAATATATGCATTTATTCCATTTTGATTTTATGTTAAGATTTTTTTTTTTAAGTCGCACTCGCAGGTAGTACGCACTTATATTAGTTTAAAGTGCTCAAACACAGAATTGATTGAGTCTACAAATCTTTTTAACTGGTGGTTGATGGGCTATTTTCATTATATAATTTAAATGATCCAGAATTCCATGCATTTCTAGATCATTTTCAGTTTATGTATTTATTTATTTATGCTTCTCTGAGACCATACAAGCAGAAAGAAAAGATGTGGGAGTATTGCTCTGTTAAAAAAAAAAAAGAAAGGAAATTATTATTATTAGATTTCAAGGCTGTGGCATAAACTCCTGAGGAAAGGGAAACGCTTACAGTACCTTTTCTTTTATCTAGATTCTTGTGTCACATTCTGAAGAAAACAGTCCCTGTTTGGAAGAGACACAAATATATGTCCCCTCCTCCTGGAGCAGAAACATTCAGCATCACAGCTCATGTTTGAAATCTGTTGGTCTCATTGCAGCATCTGTGAAGATCTCCAAAGGTGCTTCTGGCTAAAGTAAGAAAAACAGCAAATTACACTGATTAAAACTGCAGCTTTGGATGGCTCCTGTCCCGAGCATCATCTCAGCACTTTTTTGGGACGCTTTTAACATAATGGTTTAATTGTTGAGCATAAGGTGTTTTTTTATTTATTTAAGTTTTTTTCACTCCATCTGTCTGATGCTGAGTTATGAAAAGATGAGATAGATGCTCATATGGACCACTTATAACTGTCTATAAGAAGACCTGAACTCCTGAACTGAAAAACAGATGGTAGTCTATCAAAACTCTTTCAAACAAGCATACAGGAATAAACCAGAAGTCTTTGACGTTTCATTATTCTGTCAACAACAGCTTGGTTTGCAGGCTTGTTTCTTCAATCAGAATGTTTCAGAACATTTGGAGGTGGAGAGGTGGAGTCGTAATCAGCAGAAAACTGTTTAGACAGCGAGTCAGACGAGCACCTCACTTCAGTTTGCAAAGTAGCAGTTGTGCATTTAGCGAACAAAGCAAGGTCGAAAGGTTCAGGGATTTCACTGATGGCAAACGTGTCTCGAATCATTGCTGACGCCTACTGTAAATATCCCTAAAATATGATGACCGTGACTCCTGAAAAATGACTTGACATGAAAATAAAAACTCTCCAACCTGAGCTTTGCAAATCAACACCCACACGTCTGTCAGAAACAAGTCGTCCAGAACTAATGCAATTTTCCAAACAAACACCCCAACAGAACTGGATGTACCAACCAAAACATGACGTTTAGCCCAAAGATAATCATTTTCTCATTAATTTCTGATGATAAATGTAAACATTTGGGTCATTTTTCCATGCACAGATACTCGATTCACTAGCGTCTGCCAGTAAAGTGGTCATTTTGGGTAATTGCTCAGGGGTTTGTTGTCTAGCGGCGGTGGCGTGGGAATGTTGTACGATTGCCAGACTGGATTGATGAGGTCTTCCCTAACTGGCCTCCAGCGAAGCACCCTGCGCCTGATCTCTGCTGGCTGATGGCCCCATTTCCTACCAAACAAGTCCTTACAACCTCAGCTTTGTCATTATGAGCCATGAAATTATGTAGATGTTCTCAGCCACACATTTCAAGCCCTATTTTCCAGCTTTCTGCTTCTTAGCTTTTCCCCAACAGGTACATTTGCCAGTGATACCCTTGTGAAAAACAAGTACACTTTAGTTTATTGCACATATAATAAACTTATACATAACACACACAGTTCCTGCCAGTCTCTAGCGTAGTACTGCATCCTTCATGTCGTCTAAGAGTCTTTAGTTTTAACATATTTATAAAAGACAGATACGCTGTACCGTTTTTCAGAAAACAGCCGAGTTTGTGGAGGCGTGCAGTGGGCAGAGCTAAAGAGTCACAAGCACACACACACACACACACACACACACACACACACACACACACACACACACACACACACACACACACACACACACATGTTGTGTTTCCATGTTTTATGGGGACATTCCATAGGCGTAATGCATTTTATACTGTACAAACCATATTTTCTATCCCCCTACACTGCCCCTGCCCCTAAACCTACCCATCACAGGAGACATGCTGCATTTTTACTTTTTCAAAAAACATCACTTAGTGTGATTTATAAGATGTTTTCCTCATGGGGACCAAAAAAATGTCCCCACAAGGACAAAAATTTGGATATTGCCATCTTTGTGGGGACATTTTGTCTCCATACCGTAGGGATTACCAGTCCACACACACACACACACACACACACACACACACACACACACACACACACACACACACACACCTCACCGCCTGCTGTTTTAACTAGGAACAAACACACACACTTGCAGAACTTCGGAAAAACAAACTGCATCCACTGTTTGATGGCCGTGCTCTTGGTCTTTCTCTGGTTGATGTGTGTGCTCATAAAAGCAATCCTGCCCTTAATGAAATCATACTGGGCCATACTTCTGAAACTTGCTCGAGTCCTAAAGTAGTGTATTTGGCACAGAAATACTCCGTCATACATCCAATTCGCTCGTTGAAATTTTGGCCATGTTTAGCATGACAATCCAACTTCTGCTTTTTCCACTTCTTCCGCTCATGTGTGTGTGTGGTAGCCCAGCGCTTTTATCTTATTACACACATTTGAGTGTGTTAATTTTGTTAAAATGTTACTCTGTGTGTTCACTCTGCGGCAGCTATGAGACACTTGTTCACACTGCAGTGAGCGAGATCATATCAGGCATGGTAAAACATGGCACTCGCGGTAAATCAAGAACACCAGATTTAAACAATAAGACTGAAACTAGTCTTATAAGATATAAAAATGTAGGCAAATAAGATTGTTGAGATGTAGAACAATCATTAGTTTTCTGTCTATAAATGTATCCAAACAGTTGCTCACCTGTCTAATAAAAGACATGAGCATATTTGGTGTTTCCATGGTTTCTCGTAAATCAAGGGTAACGTGGGTATGATGTCATTGATTCGTGTCCTGGTTAAAATTGCTTATTTCTCTGGATTTAAACATTCTTGGAAACATTTGGGATAATGTAAGTACGTACATTGTGTATGTACACAAGTAAAAACATATATATTGTTCTACCGGTTTCTATTTTAATCCAAACATATTACATATTGTGCCTTTAAATGCATGTTATATACAATTAAATGAAAATGTATTATATTAAGAGATATCAGGACTGTTTTAGTATGTCATTTTCAAAATTACTATTAGAATACTATTACAATTATTATTAAAATATGGTTAATACTGTCAAATGTACAGACTAACGTTTATGTTAAACTAAAATAGCCTTTTTTAAATGGAAACTTGACATGCATTCAAATATTTTTGTAAAATATATCAATGTAATATAAAATACACTTAATATGCTTCTTTAAAGCATGAAAACATATTATACACTTTTAATTTGACATTATTTCAAAAAGTGCAATTTTAAAAGTGAACTTAAGTGTGTTCACTCTTTTAAAGACACTTTTTTGGCTTTTTTTTTTATCTGCAAGTTCAGTTAAGTACACTTCAATTGCTCATTCAATACAATTAAGTGCATTTATTTTTCACAAGGATATTTACAAGCTGCCATTAGGAAAATACCTTCTTATATTTCTAAAAATATATTTAAATAGCTCATAGGTTTCTGCCTCAAGCTTTCCGTGCGATATTATGTTCCTCACTGTGTTTTGCTGACGTATGGTGGCATACAACAGGCCCTTGACTCGCTCTCTCTTTCCATATCAGGCAAAAGAAACCCTAGCCGACTGTTACAACCTCAGCCACTTCATTTGACATCTTTCCACATATTGGAACGGTTAGCGAAGGCCTAACCCCGTGACCCTGTGACCTCTCCTCCGCTCACACATACACAGCCTGTCTCAGAAAGCCTCCAGGGAGGTCATGGATTAGGCAGGAGCACAGAACACTTTGGGGTTACGCTCTCTTCTTCCACACTACTGCTCTGGTTGGGACCAGATTGCATATTGGTCCTCACAGCACAGGGACAGAAGGATATGTAGGCCCTTAATCAGACTTGGATAGTTTAGCGTTCAGAGTATTTGATTCTGTGTCCTATTGCATGACCAAATGTTGAAGTGTTTCAGGCCTGTGCTGGTAACTATTTGGCCTCAATCAGCTTGGAGAAAACGCAGCTTATGTCGCTCTAAGCCAATGCACAAAAAGCGTTTGAGAGCCAGAAGTGGAGATGCTGCAATGATCATACAAAACAAAGATTTAGTACAGGCAAAACGTCTTATTGTCAAATGTTTGCATGAGGGCAAAAGATTTCCATATGCAGATTTCAGAACAGGTTCAAGTTGGGCACGCAGATTTGCCGCGTCAGCCAACAGAAAGATCTTTTTCCTGTAGTGACCGCATCTTAAAGGCTAGACACTTGTTTTCCTGCAACTAAAAATGATGCAAAAGCACCATAAAAGTATCTTAAAGGTGGTCCCCCTTAGACTCTCAAGCTACATAATTCAAGTAGAAGCAATATGATTGCTTTTATGTGAGAAATAGATTGAAATCTAAGTCATTATTCACTATCCTTGGCATGTGGGGTACAGAATGACTGATTCGAGCCATTTGTTAATCTTTTCTTGAGTTCTCAAGCAAAGATTATAAATTAATGAACACAGACCTTAATTTCAGCCACTATATCACAAAGCTGCATGACTTGAAATTTAGCATACGAGACATTTTTATGATACTTGCATGGTGCTTTTGCATCAATTTTAAATAGTTTCAGTCTGCAATAGCATGGAAAAGAAAGCAAATTGTTTGGAACAATGTCCAAATATGTCATTTTTTAGTAAACTGTCCCTTCGAATATCTATTTCTCTTTGTTTTCTCACTGTCTCTTTACTCTAGTAAGCACACAGTCCTTCTCCTGAGCTCCAGCAGTCTAGCTTTTCTTACCTGAGGTTATAATACTTAGACTGTGAAATCATCTAGTCACCGCCGGCCCCCAACTCCCTAAACTTTGCACCGCTCTCGTATAGCAGATCTTTAATATTTATGGTTGTACAGCCGAGGGAGCGGAAGGGGGCTGAGGGGTGGAGGTCCACACTGCTGCTTTCATTGCAGGGCTGGCGGAGTGAGGCCCAGGCTGGCGGTTTAGCAGCCAGAGCCCAGGCATGAGCTTCCATGCTGAAATGATTAGGACACAGGAAGCTTAACCTGACACTGCTGACACCAGGCCTCACCGCCACATCCTGCCCACAAGACCCTCACTATGCCGGAGCACCCTTCGTCATGACAGCCAGACGGTGATTTACACCTTCTGATAAGAGGAACTTGGACATGGAGACGGTGGGTGTGGAAAATTAAACACTAGCAGAATCATCATAGCCATTCAAGCGGATTTTAAATGTGCATATTTGATCATTAAGTTGCACAATTATTGTATGTAAAAGAGATACTGTCTAAAAAGGTTTGAGAAATCATATATACATTTGATAAGATGTGTTATTGTTGTAGGTTTCATACAGCGTACATTCAAAAATAAATAAAGAAAATAAACATAAGGTGTAAGAATGTAAGACGTGTTAGTTTGGACAATATATATATATAGTAAATGGAAAATAAAACATATTTTATATTGTTTCTCTTCGGCCAGCAAGTAAACCAAATCCCCCCTCCAATAATAATACTAAAAAATAAATAAGAATAACATACCAACATAACAAAAAAATTTAAATAAAATGCTATAAAAAATAAACACATAAATGAATAAATGTAATATATTAATAATAATAATAATAATAATACATATTTAAATAAATAATAAAATATAAAAACACTACAACTGATCTTAGTTTGATGGTAAATAGTGCATCTATAGTCTGTATTAAATAATCACACAAACAACCAAACAAATAAATAAATAAATAAATACATTAGCGTGGCCTTTTTTTAGATGATTGACATAACGTCATGTCCACCGATCACAGCTGCCGATTAGAGGTTTGCTGGACATCACTGATCTTTACAAACAACACAAGAGCAGCTTTAGAGATGACGGACATGGGCCGATGTTCTGATCCATTACTCTTCAGCATTCTTATATAACACTGACATATTTTCTGCCCTCAGAGAATTTGCGTGTGAATATTTCCTTAAAAAAAAAAAGTTCTTCTTGCCCCCACTTTTCCTGACTGCATTTGTTGAACTGTAGAGGTCTAGTGCCACCTAATGGTGTGGGATTCAATCCATGTTATGCACTTGGGTCCAGAATAATGCATGAAAGAAGAATGAAATCATTGGCCTTGAAGTTTGAAATACTTTGCTGGACAACACGACATTTGCAGTTTATTAGACTTTATGATTCTAACATGAATATTAATGACCTGTTGAAAATGTTTCTTGTGTGCTGGGGACTGGGTCTGCTGAAAAACTGAGGAGAGAAAGGATTAATAAATAAACAAATGTCTTTTGACCTGATTAACAATGCAATTTTTGAGAAGAATGCAAGGACAGATCCAAATTCTGTTTAAAGTAATGAATTATATGACAACATCAAGGTTTCATGGCTATCACCAGATTGTAGAATGTTAATAAATGTTTGCTTATGTTTCTAAATCCGTCGAGCCTTTTTAAAGAAATGTGTGAATGTACACTTCAGATCTATGACTGTGTGTTTTTAACTGAGGGTGAGGGAAAAATATGACAGTCTATTTGCACACGCTATGAGAAGAGTGAAGATGGGATGACGTGCTGTTTCCATGACAGGGATCATAAGGATAATGCGGGTCTTGCTTTTGCTCCCAGATGGTCGTCTCTTGTGATTGTTTTCTTTAATAACACACTGCTACTGTTGCCATCGTGATGGCCGTTGGTTACAGACAGAGCTTTGGAGCACCACTACCTCATTAACATTTTTAACAGGCCTGTTTGCTTGTCTTTCCTACCCTCTGGTCATAATTATAACAGTCAATTAACCCTCAGAGAAAGGGCATAACAGTGAGGGAGCCAAACTATCAAACAGTCATTCACGAACTTTACTTATATTCACCTCGTCCCGTCTAGATGGAAAATTACTGCGGGATAATTTGGCTATACAAAAAAACAAAACAAAACAAGAAAAAACTTGAGAATTAAGAAAAAGACTTGTTTTCAAAATATTATGTTGACTAGATTTTTTTGTTTGTATATTTTGCTTTTTGTTTAAAGATAAGATGTGCTTATGCATTTATTTATGCTTATATGTAACATTCACAATACACCTTTACATTTTCTGAAATCTTCTTATTTTATGCAATATTGCTCCTCGAGTACATTGATCTTGGATTTTAAATATTTTAACTGGGGTATAAATTCAAACTCATCATCAACAAAAATAAAGATTAACAAAGAGATGCGTAGATAAAAAGAATAGCTAATCCTATTTATTTATTCATTAAAAAAGAAAGAAAGGAAGAAAGACGGACGGGCGGACGGATGGTCAGAAAGATAGATATAGATAGACCCACAGACAGACACACAGACTCAGACAGACAGATGGATAGACAGATACTGTAGATAGACAGACAGACAAGACTGACACCCAGACAGACAGATGGATAGACATATATTGTAGATAGACAGACAGACAGACAGACAGACGGATAGACAGATAGGTAGACAGACAGACAGACAGACAGACAGACAGACAGACAGACAGACAGACAGACAGATAGACAGATAGGTAGACAGACAGACAGACGGATAGACAGATAGGTAGACAGACAGACAGACGGATAGACAGATAGGTAGACAGACAGACAGACGGATAGACAGACAGACAGATGGATAGACATATAGGTAGACAGACAGACAGAGAGATGGATAGAGAGATAGACGACAGTCAGACAGACGGATAGGCAGACAGTCAGATAGATAGATAGATAGATAGATAGATAGATAGATAGATAGATAGATAGATAGATAGATAGATGATAGATAGATAGATAGATAGATAGATAGATAGATAGATAGATAGATAGATAGATAGATAGATAGATAGATAGATAGATAGATAGATAGATACTGTAGATAGATAGATACTGTAGATAGATAGATAGATAGATAGATAGATAGATAGATAGATAGATAGATAGATAGATAGATAGATAGATAGATAGATAGATAGATAGATAGATAGATAGATAGATAGATACTGTAGATAGATAGATAGATACTGTAGATAGATAGATAGATAGATAGATAGATAGATAGATAGATAGATAGATAGATAGATAGATAGATAGATAGATAGATAGATAGATGATAGATAGATAGATAGATAGATAGATAGATAGATAGATAGATAGATAGATAGATAGATAGATAGATAGATAGATAGATAGATAGATAATACAATAGTGGAATTAAAATCAACATTTACATATATACATAATCATATTTAGTATAATTATATTGTAACATATATAATTATATTTAGTAGTTCAATTACACCAGAAGTAACTGTAATTAAATTACAGAAAAAATCAAGGGATAAGTAATTACATTACAGTAACTAATTATACCCAACACTGAATCTGATAAAGAAAAACAAGTTTTGTATAATGTATTTTTTATTTGTTTCATTTTACATACTTAATTTGCTCTGTTCTTACTCTGGCCAGTAGTTATATTTGTATCTCATGTCATGTGTAGATTTCCATGATGTTCATCTATAAAGTAAAGCTTAGATCAATCCCTCAGCCCACACCACACACACTGGAAACATTTACAGTCTGCTTTGCGGCTTCATTAGCATATTTCTCTATCAAAAGCTTTTTCATCTAACTAATACAAAGGTGAAACTATCTCCACTAAAAGAAAAAAAAACATGCCTGCAAACACACCAGAGACCAGGAGAGACATTGAGAAGAGTATATCATACAAACTCAAGAGAAGGGAGGAAATCAATAGTGCAGTATGCAGATTGTGTGCTTCAATTTACAGTAAATAGCCAGAAAGCTAAAGCACATCTCTTTCACACTCAGGGGTCTCATTTAACGTTTGCTAACTAGGGCAAGAAATCCAATTCAATGTGCACTTTCAATGCTTCAAAATAAAGCTTTTTCTTCCCATATCAGAAGCATATTTAGTGAGAAAGACAACTGAGCTTGTTGCTCTGACGGCATTTGAGCAGCTTTAGGAAGGTCTCTATCTTGTGGGCGTCCTTCTTGAAGCAGGTGAGTAGGTTGTAGTCCCTGAGGACAGACTCCAGCACCTCCGGAGACTGTCCACCGTACGGGGCCAGCGTCTGCTGGATGACGGATGAGGATGTGAGAATCCCTTCATCCAGCATCTGGGGGGAAACAGTTCACCAGTGTGAAATGATGCACATGCACAACGCAACATGTGAGATGCTGAGTTCATATTGATTTACCTTGCGGATGAGGACCACCACCCCCTGCTCGAGGCTGAGCAGTTTATCAGACACCCACTTGGTCTTGTTGAGCAGAGCGTCGGGGGCGTCGTCGTAACGATCAAGAGTCGTTTGCAGATAAAGCAGGGGTTCAATCCACGACTGCACCAGAATCAGAACCGAGTGAAGCAGCCATTTATCCTGCATAAAACACAATGAGGACAACAAAGGGCTCTAGTTATGAAAAGCCAATGTTCATTGATTTACTCTTCACATAAAAAGAGTTTGCCTTATATAATTGCACAATACTTTAATGTTAAACCAGTTATTTGATATTTTTCTACTGAAGAAGTAGCTGCTTAATTCATAAAAAAAATGATTAAAATGAACTCTTTCCCTGTTATTGATTAAATTTGCCGGATTTCCATGCTTTCACTGTTATAGGTGCTATGACACATCTCCTGAAAGAGTACAGAATCTCCTGATCGAAACACAGGTGAAGAAGAAGCAGAAACAGGCAATATCATATGTAATCATTTGCATATGTAAAATAAAGCAATCATCAACATTAAACATCATATAAATCAAAACTGCCTAATGTTACTGAATGAAATATGGACCCAGGATGAGCTCTAGGACTGTGAAGCTTTGTGGGCGCTGATGGACTCCATCTACTCCATCTGTGTTTGATCATCGCTTCGAATCAGGGGTCATATTCACAAAACACCTTAAGGCTAAAAGTAGCTCCTAACTTGCCGATTTAGGAGAAACTCCTAAAAATAATGGGCATGTCAGTCCTAATTTTTGCTGTAAGAATATTTCACAAAGCATTTTAGCGCTAAAGCTAGCTCCTAAAATACATGAAATGCTAGGAGTAGTCAAGATGACTTCTAAATCACTAAAACCAAATCACTAAACAATCCTACTGGCCACAATCCACCCAAAGACACTGTACAACATTGAGGCAATAGTGATAGTAAATGTCTCTTTAATAAAAATAAAAATAAAAGAATAAAAAGAATAATGTCAGATTACCTGTGGCAGTTGTTTTTACGAGTTCACACTTACGAATGACCGAATAGAGTGCAAAAAATATAAGCATATTATAGGTGCACTGTCCGAGTCCTTCCCCGCATTGCAGACCGTGAGTGAGGAACGGGGTGGCGGAGGGATGCAGAAAACTGTCGAGGTAACTCGGTGAGTCGGCTCTCGGCTGTGTGTATACCTCCTCTCATGCTGATTTAGACCATTTGAATGTACTCCTCAAAAACTTTATTTATAAAGCATAATTTCCACTTGAATTCTGAAATCTCTCAAGATGCAGACATGCAAGAGGCTGACACTTAGCTAACAGTTTAAGTAGTGGCCTACATTTGAAATCTATATGGCAACATTCATTCTTATTTTAAACATTTTATTTAAATATAGCAATATGAAACCTTGTTCAACAAGATATTTCTATAATTAAATCACTGACAGAGACCCCTCCCCTATCAGCCAATCACTGTGGTCTTAGTTAGTAAGAGTGTTGACATTATCCATAGCAATGAGGTATATGTAACAAACCAATATGGCAACCATGTATCGAAATTTGAGACGTCTAATATAAACAACCACTAAATGACTGATGCTCAAGCTAGTGTTACAACCATCCCCAGTCTCCCCTAATATATGCACCTATAGGCGCTTGCAAATTCCGCCATGTAAATAGCAAATCCGCCATGGTGTGAATGGTGATGCGGGAATGTGAGATGAGGGTTTTTTCGTTGTTAAACTAGCAAAAGTTGATTTGGACATGCCCTAAGTGCACCTGTGCCATGCGCTCAGATCATTAAAATATGACCCTATGAGTGTAAGCTGCAAAAACATCCCTTTCTGAACTTCTGACTTCAGAAGCACAAATGCATTAACACACAAACACACACATTTACACATTAATGAAGCATGTTTGGTGTTCAGAAACCAGTCCACTAAAGTCATGATGAATTATTCCTAAACACTAGAAAAAGATGTACACAAATCCAGTTTGCAAACAACAAGCGATAAGAGGACGTCCCCTTGACCAGAACATTTCAGGATTTATTTTGTGAACCTGTGTCAATGTGGCAGACTTTGCAGAGAGGCTGTTATTGAAAGATGGTGCATCAGAACCTATATTGATTAACTTTTTCTAACATTTTTCAATGTACATTTATGAAATGCACTTTCTGTAAATCTGCTTTGAAACAATGTGCATTGTGAAAAGCGCTATACAAATATATTTGAATTGAATTTGAATTGAATATTGGACCTGACAGGAAACCTGCAAGCCCTGATTTCACATGCGAAAAGGGCATTTACAAGCACAGGCGCAAAAGAAAATGTCCCGTTTAAAGCTAAAGGTCAGAGAGAGGTGGAAATGACATGGGAAAAATTGACTTAACATTTTAAGTGGATCTCAGGTATAAACAAACAAACAAATAAATAATGAAATACATGATGTGACCCCATTCACAGACTCCAAACTTTAAACGGACTAAAGATTGTGAATACACTAGTCAATACTACATACCTCATAAAGCAGCACAACCTCGCGGTGAAGGCGAGGTTATGGGAGGTAATCCATTTGTTCAATGTTTTTGCAATGCTTTTTATGTACTGTAGCTCCAGATGAATTTTCACTGACTAAAATGTCTGAATCAAATGGAAATATGTGTCTACTTTGGCTGCGTACAGTGGTGGCGTGACAAGACTCATTACCTAGGAAAAAGCTAAAGCACTTTGTAGGGAATGTTACAATCTATTTCAGCAGGTGGAGGAAAAAAAGATGCATTGAAAAGAAAACAGCCTATTTGGTGATAGAGGCAATTTTGTTCTGAAGAAAGGTTAGTCTCTCAGTTGAAAGAGCCGTCACACAATAGTGCATTAGACGAACAAGACAGCATGCTGTCTCAGTCTTTGCACAATACCAGTTAAACAGAGCTCATTTGTTCAGAGCTGGGAGACGTGGTTCAAGTTAACGCTTAACCTGTATTGAAATGCATGTATAGCGGCTACTCTGTCCTTGATCAACGCCGCTGAGAGACTAAGACAGGGACTTTATGCAGTTGTGACGCCTAAATAAAATATCAGTGAGGCAAAAATGACTTTTGATGGCTTTTCTTTATTGCACAGACTGATTTCTTGATGGTATGTTGTGATCAACAAAGAATACATCGTCCCTGCTCACCCCCTGTCCCTATCTCAATCATTGAACAGGTGACTGATATTCCCATTCTAATCACATGACCCCCGTGATCACTGTGATCATGTGACATAAAAAAAATAAATAAATAACTCTTTCACGTCTACTACAGTATGGATGTGGATGACGTTTAAAAAGATTAACCTGCATATTCTCAACAATTCATGCGCCTTTTCAAGAATAATACCCGCACAGAAAACATTTGTTCCCTCAATTTAAAAATCATGTAAATGTGACCCCATAATTGTTTAACAAATCGAGGGACCTATATAGTAAATTGTGCACACGGGCTCTGTAGGTTTACATGTAGAAACAATAAATAACAATTATCCTATGGGGTGACACAAATAACTTCATTGAGTGTATCTTATGATATTTTTAAATTATTTAATTAAAATTATTTAAAGAGAGAAATGAATAAATGCACGATTTAGCCTGCCAGGTTTTCCTGCATGTCATGTGCGGGGCTCCGTATAAACCTTCTCACATTTTGATAGATGTATGCGTAAAAAAGAGAAAAAAACAACAACAACAACAACAACAACAAAAAAACACCTATATGTTAACCAAGTAAATAACAAGATGTATTCTCTGAAAATAAAATGTATTCTTATATGAAATCTTAATCTCTGAAGTTTATTGTTTTAAGCATGTTTAGATTCTTTTTACTGGAAATCAGGGCAATAACACAGTTTAAGAAATAATTTTTGCAATGTAAAGACATACTTAATAATCCACTTATCTTGCTAATGTTAAATAATGGAAACAGATATGATACTTCAAATATAAAGCAAATGTTCAAATCAAACAGTTAAACCTCCTCTGGGAGGCTGAAACCTCTCGAGTCTATAAGGCTTCTCAAGTTACAGTGCAAAATCTGATGATCTTACTAATATTTTTTGTCTTGTTTTCCAGTACAACTATCTAAACTTTTCCAAACCAAGATATATTTGCTTGACGAGCAAAATTACTTAAGATATTAAAAAAAAAAATGTCAAAATGAAGTGAGTTTATGCTTTAACACACACACACACACACACACACGCACACACACACGCGCCGCGCGCACGCGCGCGCTACGCACCTGCACGCCGCCGCGCGCGCACGCGCGCACGCATACGCACGCACACACACACACACACACACACACACACACACACACACACACACACACATGTTGTGTTTCCATATTTTTGTGGGGACATTCCATAAGCGTAATGCATTTTATACTGTAAAAACGTATTTTCTATCCCCTACACTGCCCCTGCCCCTAAACCTACCCATCACACACACACACACACACACACACACACACACACACACACACACACACACACACACACACACACACACACACACACACACACACACACACACACACACTGCCCCTAAACCTTCCCATCACAGGAGACATTCTGCATTTTTACATTTTCAAAAAACATCACTTAGTGTGATTTATGACCTGTTTTCCTCATGGGGACCAAAACAATTCCCCACAAGGACAAGGATTTTGGATATTGCCATCTTTGTGGGGACATTTTGTCCCCATAACGTAGGGATTACCAGTCCACACACACACACAAACAGTCACACACACACAAACAGTCACACACAAACACAAACACAAACACACACACACACACACACACACACACACACACACACACACACACACACACACACACACACACACACACACACACTCGTCTGGTTCACTATCTTTGTGGGGACTCTCCATAGACATAATGGTTTTTATACTGTACAAACTGTACATTCTATCCCCCTACACTGCCCCTGCCCCTAAACCTACCCATCACACACACACACACACACACACACACACACACACACACACACACACACACACAAATATAAGATATTTTGAATATTTGGGTTATGAGAGAGCTGCAACTTTAGTTTAAAAGAATACAAATAAATTCTTATCAGTCATAACGTCTGGAGAATATTAGCGCAGACACAGGACAATAATGAAACTTTCTAGAGCATGTGTTGCCTTAATTGGCACAAAATATCAATTTGAAAGGATATATGTTCGACTGGTGTACGTGTAGAAAACTAAAATATCTCTACTTTGGGCTTCATAGACTCAAGAGATTTCAGCCTTCCAGGGAAGATTCACCAGGTTCGAAATGCATCATATCCATTACTTCATTTGGATATTTCCTTCCTCCTTTTCCTTTTTCGAATCAATGAAACACACAAGGTGACCCACTCCCATCTCCTCACCGATATCTGCTGAATCTCGCTCTTGGAGCCTGGGATCGGGAAGGGCTTGCTGTGGCAGGTGTTTCCTCCCTGATTCCTCAAAGCATGCAGTGGGTACGGGACAAACATCTCCTCCTGTTGAACACACGGTAAGGGTTAACTGCAGTGTTCGTTTATCTGTTTTAAGGGTTGTGAATGTGTCATCTAGGCCACATACATTTTGACTAACTTAAGAGTTTCAGAGCAGTACCAATACTTCACACACACCAGGCCTTCCTTATAAATATCAGAATAGAGATTTGGAATGAGAAATGAAATTATATGTTCTCTGCATGTTTTCCCACCACAAAGAGCCAATCCCCCTTAGAACGGTGAAATAATCTAACAAGACTGATAGGCATCTCACAGTGTTTATAATGAGTCTGATTATTCATTAAGATTATAGTCTCATTAATTCAAAGTCATGCACACAGCCGGCAATGATGAGGCAAGGTTGATTAAATGAGACAGAATAATGACATTAAATGAAAGAAAACTTGCTATCAGTCAGGCTAATAATATCTCAGCTGATGAGATGAAATGAAATTGGCTATCTGATTCTGTGTTAAGAAAAAAAAAAAAAAAAAAAACAGGTTACACGTTGTTTTGAAAGTTACCTTTAGACATTCTGTTGTCCATAAGTAACATTGCATACATATGTCAACTAGCAGTCATTGGTATTAGTAGACTGTCTGCTTACGATCCCCAAACAGACATTCTACTGACTATGGGCCCTATTTTACCCATCTGAGCTCATGGTCTGAAGCTCACGGCACAGGTGCACTCAGGCCTGGTCCTAGTCTCTTAATGAGTCATGGGTGTGTTTCGGGCGTAACATGCAATACACCAAACAGAGTCTCATTTCCCATTCCCTTCAAAAGCCAGTTGCACCATTGCGGACCTATTTACATGCATTTGCTATTTAAACAACATGGCACTGGCTGAAACTAGCAGAAAACACTTGCGTCATGCCTGCCGTCACATTGCGCCGGGTGTATGACGGGGCCCCTAATGTAACTTTGCAACTACATGTCAACTTATTCTACTAACCTGAACCAGAACCTGTCTACTAATACTCAACTAGAACTCTAATGAGTGTAGTACAGGTGCAACACTATTTACAGTCAACAGAATGTCAATGAAGGACAAAATAAAGTGTGACCAAAAACATGCAGAGATTTAGCAACATTTCATTATAACTTTATATGCTGTAATAAATCATTTCATATTTTATAGTGCTGCCCAGTGAATACGTAATGAACACTTAAGTTAACAGATCAGTAAACTTTGGTTGATTGACAGAGAGGATTCACTCACAAAAAGAGTGCACGACTCTTCAGAGACGCGGTAGATGAGCTCTGCATGTTGGATGACACGATCTAGAAGTTTCTCTTGGGAGATTGAAGTACAGTGGGTGAGAGATCCAGCCTCGTCCTTGCAGTCCAGAGGAACGGCATGAGAAACCCAGAAGCAGCACAGCGACACACAACACAGCCAGACCTGCAGAACTAATGAAGCACACACACACACACACACACATGTCAAGATAACCACACTGCAACTGAGTAATTCACTGCTACATTTCGGTGAAGAAACATGCCATGGAAATTCTGAAATATTTTAGCTTTCTGTAGATTACACAGCTCATTACTTCTTTGCAAAATGTTTAATAAGCGAGAAATATTTACAAAGCTAATGCATTTCTCCCAGGCTATAGCTGTTAGCAAAAAAGCTAATACAGATCTAGAGTCAATGTACCTTTAACCCTGTTCATTTTGCACAGATTTCTCTACAGCCACTTGCCTGCATTAGAGGCTGTACACACCGCCTTTATATTGCGGTCAGAGGTGAATATTCCATAGATCCATAGATTCATGAACTCACCTGCTTGAGTGTAAGAAGAGAAGTGGCCTTCTCTTCAGACTCCTTCATATGCAGGTCTTTAACCCGAGATGTGACAGATACCCCAGAGAAGATGACAACTCCAGTGAAGGATGAGTAATGCCACCAAAAATATCACAGTTTTTATTAATGAATGGGAAGTTACTAAAAATATAGCTTCCCAAGATACAAGCAACTTATTTATAGTTAAGTGACAGTCAAGCTGTGCTTTTAAACTGTAGTACAATACGTAGTTTGTTATAAGCTCAAAAATATGCTTATACAGTATATGTAACAAATGCTGGTTGCACTTTATCGTACATTACGTGCACTTACTAGTTATTACCCAGTTAATAACTCTAATAACAGGACTGCAACAGGACTGTAAAATAAAGTACTTACCATGTGTCATATACAGTGGCAAGAAAAATTATGTGAACTGCTTGCAGAATCTGTGAAAATGTGAATAATTTTAACTAAATATAGGGATCATGCAAAATGCATATTATTTTTGATTAAGTAAGATATTTAGATTACAGATACGATATTTTACATATAAGAAGTTATTATTATTATTATTATTATTATTATTATTATTTTTTTTACATATTAGTCCACAAGACAAAACAACAGCTGAATTATTAAAATAACCCCGTTCAAAAGATTATGAACCTTTGAGAACTCTTTTTTTTTGTGGTCTTGTCTTGTGATGGTTGTTCTTGAGTCTCTTGTTTGTCCTGAGCAGTTCAACTGATCAACGTTCTTCAGAAAAATCCTCCAGGTCCTGCACATTCTTCAGTTTTCCAGCATCTTTTGTGTATTTGAACCCTCTCCAGCAGTGACTGTGTGATTCTGAGATTAATCTTTTCACACTGAGGATGACTGAGGGACTCAAACAACTATTAACCAAGCTTCACACATTCACTGACACTCCAGGAAACACAAAGCATTAAGAGCTGGGGGTGAGCACTTCATTTGAAAATCAAGATAAATTGTGCTTAATTTGTTTTTCCGGAAACATGTTAGTATCTTCTGTTGCTTCTGAAGGACAGTACTAAAGTGAAAGAAAAAGAAAAGTTTGGACATCTTCATCCTGTTCAAAAGGTTTTTTTTTTCCTGTTAGAGGGTATGATAAATTAGTCCTCAAAGTTGATGTGTTAAAAGCAGGAAAAATGGGCAAGCGTAAGGATTTGAGCGAGTATGACAAGAGCCAAATTGTGATGGCTAGACGACTGGGTCAGAGCATCTCCAAAACTGCAGCTCTTGTGGGGTGTTCCCGGTCTGCAGTGGTCAGGATCTATCAAAAGTGCTCCAAGGAAGGAACAGTGGAGAACCGGCCACAGGGTTATGGGCGGCCCAGGCTCATTGATGCACGTGGGGAGTGAAGGCTATATATAAGGGTTCAGTTATTAACTATTAACTAGTTGCTTATTAGCATTCATATTACTAGGATATTGGCTGTTTATTAGTACTTGTAAAGCACATATTAATGCCTTCATGACCTTATTCTACATCCCTTTACCCTACCCAAACATAAATGCTACAGAAACTACCTTAATAACTATTAATATGCAGTAAATTAGGAGTTTATTGAGGCAAAAGTCGTAATTAATAGTGAATTTGTCTTCCCCATACTAAAGTGTACTAAACTATTGGAAAATAATCTAGTTAATAAAGTAAATAAAACTGATTTGCCAACAATTGTACATGACTATTCGGTCAGAGCTCACATACCCAAGCATAGATTATAATATAATATAACATAAAACATAACATATAACATAACATAACGTCATTTGTTAATACTACTGCAACTACTATTTTTTATTATTATATATAATTATAATTAAGCATCTGAGCATCTGTTTTGAATCTCCCATTTTTATTTTTATTTTAGTATAAGCTTTAATCGTATTATCTTTGTAATTTATTTATTGCATTTATTTATTGGGTATTTCATATAATTTTTTAAGCAGTTTTCATGCCGGTGGGGAAGCAGGCGATCATGTTCCGGCTGCTGTCTCTGTTGATGAGATGAGGTGATTTTTCTCTCTCTGTCATATTCAAGTTCTTCAAAGATCTGCCCGTCAGTAGATGCTACAGTCTGCCAGCCAAAAGAATCTCTCTCAAATCCTAATCCACATCAGGATACTGAAATAATGCCGTTGCAGGTGGGCGGCGGACTTCATTAAACTCTGAATATTGCAATTCTCTTCTTGATTATGATTTGTCCTACAAATCTGAGTCCCCAAACCACACAAATGTGGCTAAATAGAATTTGAGCATCAAAAGAGAGGGATTGATTCTGTCAATTTCAGAATTAAGCCCACTTTGGTCTGATTCACATTACAGCGAAACCAACAGACATTATATTACGGCGTAGCACTGTGTTTGTCTATTTATGGAAACCTAAACACCTACTCTATAATAACAGTTTAATAAAAGGTACGTTTTCAGGGCAAAGGCAGAATGTTTCAGAAAAAAAAATACAAAAATAAAATAGACAATTCCTTGGCAACAAACAACTTAATATTGTATTATTTTCAAAACGTGTGCAGCTCTGCAGTAAACTGTGATTGACACTGAATTGATCTTAATAACTATTGGTCTTGTCCTTTCTTTGTCCTTTGGGACATTTGCAACGAATCAGTGATTTTTAGGGGTCAAAGCAGTTCACATCACAGTTTTTTAAAAGGGTCTGTCTCAGTGCCAATGAGATTGGGAGGCCGAGAAACTGTAGCTGTATAAAGACTCACACTTACGCAGGTTGGACGTCAGAAAGCTGTTATTTATTCACACATCTTCCTTCACACACCTGCAGCCCAAAGTGTTTCATCACCCGTCCGGGACCCACCCACCCAAACCATTCAAACATCTTAATCTCTTAATCTAGTCCTAATCTCGGTGCATGTGTCAGTTTTCATCTCAGTAAAAAGATGCTTTTTTTTTACTTTTTCAAGAGCTGTGCTGACATAAATACACTACCTAAATAATTATGTAAATATTGAACTATTTAGCTTCTTAATTTGTATTTTAGGCATGCTTTCCCATACAAATATTTTACAGTACAAACATTCATAAAGTCCCCAAAAATTTGATCCCTTAAATCTCATATTTGATATTTTTATCAGATTTGCACATATATATATATATATATATATATATATATATATATATATATATATATATATATATATATATATATATATATATATATATATATATATATATATATATACACTGTCAGAAAAAAAGGTACATTGCGGTCACTGGGGCGGTACCCTAAGGCACAAAACTGAAAAGGTACTAATATGTACCTTTAAGGTATTAATATGTACCTTTAAGGTACTAATATGCACTCTTAAAGTACTGATATGTACCTTTTACAGTACTAATATGTACCATTTAGGGGTGAGTAAGGTACAAAGATGTACCTTTTCACTTTTGTACCTTAGGGTACCGCCCCAGTGACAGCACTGTACCTTTTTTTCTGAGAGTGTATATAGACAAACATATTCAATTTATGTTCATGTCCATTACATTTTTTTTGTTTCACTTGTTTTCTTTCAGAAAATAATCATATTCATAAAATCAGTTCACGCTGTGATCAGGTTTAGCCACATGTATTTATTTCCACTATGAAACCTTTTTTGAACATGAATAAAGCAAAGTAAACATCTTGAACAAAGCAATCAAGTGTATCAAACTGTGCAATTATTTTATTAACACCAGCTATTACCTCCCCCCAAAAAACTATCAATAAAATATTCAAGCAAATAATTACAAGGTCAAACATGTCCTGCGTTCACTGACACTCAAAGCAAAACGCCCCATGACAAAAGAGACACAACCAGAGCCCCAAAAACAGATCAGATTAAAACATCACATCCTGAATTAAAGTTCATGCCAAACTCAACAGAACCTGGCCGACTGGCCGAAGAGAAAAAATAAAAGAAAGTTCATCAGGAGGCTCCACATTGTTCAAGTACGCTCTGCATATGGCATTTGTATTGTTTTAATACACTAAATATAACTGTTCACATTAAACTCAAAATGGGAAGAAATGGATTAGAGAGATTATAAATTCAGGCCAAAGAGAGCGCTGTACTGATGATGTATTTTGTAGGTAAGCCTAGAAGTCCTTAAAAAAACCCTGAACATATCTTGATTTTGTGTTCACCACAGACATTATTTCAGACATTTAACCAAAAACCAATTAAAAAACCCATTGACTTCAGGACAATGGAACCGTAAGTGCTAGATTGTGAATCATTTCCAAAATATAAAAATATATATATATATATATCTTTTTTTTTTTTTGCCTACAAAAATATATCATCCATGCAACACTCAATTATGCAACATTATTAGAGTTTATGATTTTCTAACCACTAGGAGGCACTGTCACCAAACCTGACAGGTGCGCTCAGATCAAGGTGTAAACAAAGTCGACACCACCCTTAAGTTATGGGACACTGTAAGAAACTGGTGGGTACAGCCAAGATACCAAAGATTTTCAGCAACACTTTGTTAGGACATAATGTATTTCAAGAGTTCGTCCCAAATAAATAAATATTAGCTTCATAAATACCCCTGTTCAAACTAATTTCAACCTGTGGTTCATGGACACTCATATGCAATGAGCGGCCAATATGACCATGCGTTATTGGGGAGTTGGGGAGAAGGAGGTTATCAAATCAGTCTTTTAAAGCGCTCCCAATAGATAAAGTCTGGCCCGGGCTAATTCGTGTCAAGGAATGGGCGACATGCCCTCTCCAGATGTGAAGGGTGCAAAGATACTCGAGAGCACAGCCACTTTAGTCCTGAAGAGAGCCGCAATTGCAGAACACACATGAATATTTATTATGCCCCGGCGTTCATGGCCAATTACTGCACAGCTTCGTCTCTTTCCTTCCCATGTTTGATTGACATGCTAACTAATCATTCTGGGTGCTATCAACTTTATAATTACGCTTCATTGGGGGTTGAATATAGTGTGTGTATGTGTGTTGATAGTAATTTACATTAATTCAGGGTGCCATATTTTAAGCACATGTCCGCCATATTTATTATATATATATACACCAATCAGATATAACATTATGACCACTGTCAGGTGAAGTGAATAACACTGATGATCTCTTCATCACGGCACCTGTTTGTGGGTGGGATATATTAGGCAGCAAGTGAATATTTTGTACTCGTAAGGATTTGAGCGAGTTTGACAAGGGCCAAATTTTGATGGCTAGACGACTGGATCAGAGCACTGCAACCTGGCATGTGAGCATCAGAAGGTGGCCTGGTCTGATGAATCACGTGTTCTTTTACATCACATGGATGGCCGGGTGCGTGTGTGTCGCTTACGTGAGGAACACATGGCACCAGGATTCACTATGGGAAGAAGGCAAGCCGGTGGAGGCAGTGTGATGCTTTAGAACTTGAGTCCTGCCATCCATGTGGATGTTCCTTTGACACGTCCCACCTACCTAAGCATTGTTGCAGACCATGTGCACCCTTTCATGGAACCGGTATTCCCTGGTGACTGTGGCTCTTTCAGGAGGATAATGTGCCCTGCCACAAAGCAAAAATGCTTCAGAAATGGTTTGAGGAGCACAACAACGAGTTTGAGGTTTTGGCTTGGCCCCCAAATTGCCCAGATCTCAATCCAAAGAGCAATTGTGGGATGTGCTGAACAAACAAGTCTGATCCATGGAGGCCCCACCTCACAGCTTACAGGACTTAAAGGATCTGCTGCTAACATCTTGGAGCCAGATACCACAGCACACCTTCAGGGGTCTAGTGGAGTCCATGCCTCGATGGGTCAGGGCTGTTTTGGCAGCCAAATGGGGACCATATATATATGGAAACTTACTTACAAAACTTAAACTAAATTAAGCAGTTAGTTAGTTCATTGTCCCCTTAAAATAATGTAAAATATATTTCAACCCATTTTGCTGAGGTTCGTAATGAGAAAATGGGAAATTGCTTCCCTATTTTACAGTTGTCTCACCTCTTATGAAAGCCGTCGTTATATGATTCAGTATTTCAGCACTTGCTGAACATTATGAATGTGTAAATCTTGACAAATGTTCTCAGTGCCAGTGGAGGTTTCTCTCCCTTTATATATTGTAATGACTTCTTACGTCCACTTGCTCCCAGCACAGTTATAGGAATATGCGCGGTCTGATTTATGATGATTGTTATCACTTAAAGCGCACTAAAGCAAACTTAATAAACGCGTGTGTCTTTGTGTAGGAGGGAGGCTTTAGAGCAGTGAAGCCTGCAGTGCTCAGTACATCAGCTCGCTGGCGATTGTGACAAATAATTTAGCTGAAAGGAGCAATGCATTGTTTTCTAATGAGGATTTGAAAAGGGGCAATGTGTGTTTTACAATATGATACCAATTATACCTGGGTGAATATGGGAATTATGGGGTTAGATGAAATTATGCATCCTCATGACGGCTGTAATTAGGTCATTCTGCTTCCATCTTCTTGCCAGCCAACAGAAATAAATGTGGAGAAAATAAATGTTTAATGTATTGGAGGGATGGATTGTTTTGGTATAAAAAAGGCTTTTTTATGTTCTAATTAGCATTAGTGCCTTTAGAAGATGCTTAGTAACTCAAATGAATTGGGACGCATGTTAGAAATGTCTACTTTGCTCAAATTAAAATGAAGCATTAGTCCATGGATTTTGTGGGATGTGCTGCGGATTTCTTCAATCTCAATGAATGACATGAATATTTATATTCAGTTAGTAGGAAAATGTGTTATTTTTTAGATATGAATCCTAAAACTCACACAACACACATTTGAAAAAAGAGTCTATAGCTTTGTTCTGAACTCTTGCTGTTGCTAGTAGGGTCTGTTTATCGAAATGTCAGGTTTTGAACAATCCCCCTGACTCACAGCGTTACACTTCAGTACACTATGGACTTGAATGACATCTCAATTTGCTTGTTGAGGACGAGTGCAGTCACTCTTCTAAGCATTCACATGTACACTTATAGAAATAAAGTCCTGTATAACATTGATTGAGGGACCCAAATAGTATCTTGAAACCAAACTGTCTTTGTAGGGCTCTTTTGACCAGTGTTGGGGGTGCAATGCACTACTAAGCAATTCATTACTGTACTTTAATTTTCCCGATTCAATTGAATTACAGTTACTTCTGACGTTATATAATTAAATTCTGTATAAAACAATAGTGGATTCAACATCATTTCCAATTTAGCAGACTTTAAGTATATCAAATTAGTATACCAAAAGTACAATTGCAAGGCATTTATATTAAGTACATAAATGAAATATATTTTCAAAAATGTATTTTTCACTACACTCTAAAAAATGCTGGGTAAAAAACAACCCAAGTTGGGTTGAAAATGGACTAACTTAGCAATTGGGTTGTTTTAACCCTGAGGTTGAGTTAAATGTTTGTTTAAGACAAACCAATTGCTGGGTAAGTCCATTTTCAACTCAATTTGGGTTGTTTTTTACCCAGCATTTTTTTGTGTGTGTTTAGGGTAGGTTTAAGGGTGGATTAAGAGAAAGGGGAAGGGTCAACAGTGTAATGTATTTACAGAAATTAACAACATCTGTAAATATTTTATCAAAGACACCTAATATAACAACACATTCTCACTCCCAACTCATATTGAGGCTTGGTCAGGACCCCCTGCATCCATTTTTAACAGGTACTCCATTGATGACTGTTTGCCCATTGATTGTTTGCCCAATGCAGCAGATCAATATTGTTTTTATAAATATTTACAGGCTACTTTTATATTTTAGAGCAACTAACCCCACTTCTACCCTAAATCTACACATCTCAACAACAATATAAAACATTAACAGGCAAAATAAAAGTACAGTCACAGATTTTTATTGCAAAAACTGACCAAAAACAGTATAAAAGTATTAACTCATGTTTTATTCCAAGTCTTCTGAAGTCATACGATATCTTCAGATTTGATCTTAATGTTTTAATCGCTGAAATGATGATCCCGCCGCTCCATGAACGCACACACTCTCAACTCTTACACGACTCTTTTGCATGACGCGATCGGTCACGAGACACACGAGAGCCAGTGACATTTCGCTATCAAAGATGACGTGACGTTTCTTCGGGCAGCAATTTTTGAATGTGTTCATGATCATGATCGATTTTAGAAATTTTCTTCACACAAATCAATCGTTTGGCCTCGGACACTTGGAATATTTTTACTTTTTTAATAAATTGTGCCTGCGGTCGTATTTGTGTGTTATATCCTGTGGTTCATACCATATAATACTCACATGGGTAGGTTTAGGGATGAGGTTGGGTAACGTGTTCAAACATGTCTGAATTGTAAATAAAAAAAACGAATAAATAAAAAACATGTAACTAACATTAAGCTGTAAGTAAGTAAATGTTATATGTAGAGCACATTTACACAGCAGAACTAGCCAAAGCGCTGAACAGAGTAAAGAGAACAAATGATAAAAACAAGAATAAAACAGAGACAGGGTAAAACCAGACAAAACAAACAGGAAAACAGGAAATCAACAGGTGTTATTGGTGTTCATTAGTGAAATAAAATAAAATAAATCTGTCAATCCAAGTTTATTATTTCCACACCGAAGGTTTTTTTTTTCAGAATTCAGAATGGCCCATTTGACTGTAAAAGTATAGTCTGAATTTACTCTTGACTAAAAAGGAAATGTGGATTCAGACTGATTTTAGGACATTACTGTGCATGTAAACAGACTCAATGTTGTGTACATGAAAGCACTGTAGAATGCAAATACAGCGAACAGACAATTATATCGGCCTGAGGCTCACAGTTAAGGTCTAAATGATGAAGTTCTAGGCGGCAACATCTGGCTCTAAATGCCTAAGCGCTCACGCATACAAGCGTCCAAACAACAAACCCATCAATCAATCAACCAACCAACCAGCACACATTGTGGGCCTATAAATAAATATGGAAACAGAGCGTTCTGTTATATGAGCTGTTATGTATGCTGTGTGTGTGAGGGGTGGGGTTATGGAGAGATTAAGTAGATGACAGTTCTGGGCTAAAGATGCATTACCGCTTCGCTTCAAGCGTAATTAGGCCTTCTATGTTAAAACCCAACCACCTACTCCTTGTCTTGCAACTTCCAGCTTGCCCTTGTCCTTCTGTCACCCGCAGGCTAAGGCTCCTGAATCCTAATCTGCAATATGTTCCTCTTTCCAAAGGTAGACATAACCCACACCGCAATACAGAAGCGATCCTCTGAAGAAAGAAGACGACACAGGCTGCAAATCAGATCAGTCACACCGATACCCTTCCGTACGCCGCAAAGATATGGATCCACACAACCAGCGCGAACCTATCAGAATCAGCAGCAGAGCGCAGCTGGAGTCGCACGCGTAAACGTGTTCGTTTCAGACTCCCAAACAGACAGATGACTAAGAAGTGCTCACTTTTACCCCGTCTCCACTTTTCCCTGTACCTCCTTTCATCCACACAATGTACATCTGAGGATTGGCCTGGCGGATTATATTTTCTTCAAAGTGGGATCCGAAAATGTGGCACAAGTAAAACACAGTGTCTGCCCTCCAGGACTTTCCAGTTCTTCAGAGACTCTAAAATCTAAGGCCATCCCTGTGTTCTGTCTATGAGGATGAAGACTAGTCCAACGCACCAAGCTGGTTTCTTTCATTTTTTAAGCCACTGGCGATGCCTCTCTCGTCCGCGGGTTATCAGAGGATCAAACGTAGCACGAGTTGGGTCTCGCTGTCAAACACGACGTCTCAGAAAGGAGAGGGAGGACAGATGGCTGTTCAGAGATGTCTCATGCATACGCAGGGCACCTTTTTGCCCTTTTTTCCCTCTTTTCAAAGCAAATGCTATCTTTGAGCTCTGAATGTTTCTTAGTTGTCCAACGCAGCGTCTCCATCCATTTGACCTTTTCACTTGGCAAGGCCGACGGCAGAGTTTCCAATCGCAGAGGGTTTTGTTGTGGTTATCAGATCAGTTGGCTTTCCATATTTTTGTAGCTCTCTCTTTTTCTCCATCTCAGCCTCTCTGTAGCTTTTGCCTGAGTGCGTTGGTGTAAGTTTAAACTATGACAGTCCAACGATTCAAAGATTGCTGTTGAGACATCAACTCTGCAGTTATAACTTAAAGGTTAAGTGTGACGTTTATTGATGTTGATGTAAGGTGTACATTCATCTGCAGTAGATTGAAGTCACACGGTTGCTCCATGGCACAGACTGGATTAACAAATGGTGCAAGCTTGGGGCAGGGCTTTGCCTTTCTGACCAATGGCAATAGTAATAGTTCATAAATCTGTTCTTATATGAATTATCGCGTTTGATTCAGTTAAAAATTTTTTCTTTTTTAAGCCATTCTCAGGTAAATTGTTGTTGCATTCAATTCAAGTGTTTGTAAATATGATCTTGTTTAAAATATTGCATTCAGTTCAGTGGTTTTATTGTGTTGTTTTTTTTTGTCTATACTGTTGCATTCCACTTACGTGTTCATACAGTAAATACATTTGGTATCACTTTATTTATTCCATAGTCTAGTTTATACATTCTATACTAAATATAAATTTGCAACTACATAACATTAGTATTAGTAGACTGACTATAAGTAACTACATGTCAATTTATTCCATAACCCTAACCATGACATTGTTGACATGTAGTTGCACAGTTAGGTCAGTTCTCACAATTAACTGTGACTTTTGCCTCAATAACTCCTAATTACTTTGTATTAATAGTTAGTAAAGTAGTTGTTAAGTTTAGGTATCGGGTGATGTAGAATATAGTCATGCAGAATAAGGCATTAGTATGTGCTTTATAAGCGCTAATAAACAGCCAATATACTCGTAGTATGCATGCTAATTAGCAACTACGCAAGGCAAGGCAAGTTTATTTATATAGCACATTTCATACACAATGGCAATTCAAAGTGCTTTACATAAGAAATGCATATCAACTAGTTAATAGTGAGAACTGAACCCTAAACTAAATTGTTACTCAAAGTTACTAAAGTTAGTAGAATGTCTAAAGTGGGCTATGGAAATAAATTATTTAGTTACATTGTTTAAAAATAGATTTTTGCTTATTTTGTTACATTTAATTTCTTTATTTATAAATGCACTTTTCATTTTAATGTATGTTTCAGTTTTAATTAAAAGGTGACACAACTACACTATTTCAACTTGATCAGTAGACTCATATTGCTTTACTGTAAAACTATTTCAAATAACCTTAAAACAAAATAATTTTACATATATAAGATTAGATTACTTTCCTTAACTTCTGGCAAAACTTTTGAACTGTTGAAGTATATTTCTTGCTAAACATTTTTAGATTTAGGAATGTGGAATTTAGGCAATTTAACTTTGAAAATTAATTTACATTTTTTTTCTTTTATGATTGGCATTTAGTCTAAGTAAAGTCCTGCTTATTAAAAAAAAACTCTTATTTTCATTTGAGTCTTCATTAAAGGCAATGATGTGTTTTTTTATTATTAGATGCAACTGTGTGACATTGAAAGAGTTTTGCTTTGTCAAATGCAAATATGCTTCTTTGAAGGTAAGGATAATGTTTAAAAACTACTGTATGCATATCGACTAATTAGAAACATTCCACTGCGAGAGGGTGATAGAGGTGAATGCATATTCGGCATGTTCAAATCGAAAGTGTTTTTTTTTTCAGTATAGCCTACTTCCTATTCGGCAGCCCTAAGAATAACAGAAGTGTTTTGATAATTAATGCAGTGTGGGTTAGGGGTCGATCCTGACACTTACAGCCAAGCTCTCCTCCAAAACAAAATATCTCCCACACCTTCTGTTTTACTGTGTGCCGTTGCAGCCGGAGTGTGTGGCAGTGATTGTCAGCTAACCTTTTGAAAACCCCTCTCCTTCTATTTACCATGCTGAGTCTTCACCCTCTCCCACAAACACCCTCATTGGGATTCGGGACACAGACGAATTGCTCACTAGGTCCCATATGAAATGAGATTTAAGTAAAAAAAAAGAAAAAAAAAGGCTATGAATAAATCATACAAGGATAGAGGGAGTATTAAAAAACAAGGCCTGATTAGTTCACTTCAGGAACATTTTGTATGATACGTTCATTGTCCGCCTCATGGCATGTTTCCTGAAGGCCTTGGCAGGAGAATGTTCTTCCTCTCTGTGCTCTTAACGTCATGATGGTGCCTGGGCTTAAAGAGGAGCCATAATCATGACAACAACAACGACACTAAAATGTGTCATTGGGTTGAGTGTGTAAATAACAGCAGTTCTGCTATCTGAGGCTTATAAGCCGCACACATGTTTGCCTATAGCCTGAAAGATTAACTACAGCTTTACATTTTCTGGTGGTTGCTCATTCAAAACTCACCATCACAACGGCAGCGTGTTGTTATACTGTGTTTTGAAAAGTTTTTAAAGTAAAGCTATGTAGTAAAAAGTAGGCAATACCTCTTCTCTGTCTGGCAATCCGATGGTCGAGTCTGGGTTTGGCGGTTGACAGGATATCGGTACTTTCCTGACTGCATTGTGCCAAGTGTGAAATTTGGTGGAGGGGGGATTATAGTGTGGGGTTGTTTTTCAGGGGTTGGGCTTGGCCCCTTAGTTCCAGTGAAAGGAACTCTTAGTCCCGGGTTTCACAGACAGGGTTTAGATTAAGCCAGGATTAGGCCTTAGTTCAATTAGGGCATTTAAGTAGGTTTCATAAATGTGCTTTAGATAAAAACATTACTGATGTGCATCTTGAGACAAAACAATGGCACTAACATATTTTAAGATACGTCAGTGCAAGTTGTTTTCAGTTAAAACATGCAAATACCAAGACAATTTTTGACAATTGCATGCTCCCAACTTTGTGGGAATAGTTTGGGAATGGCTCTTCCTGTTTCACCATGACTGTGCACCAGTGCACAAAGCGTCGGTCTATTAAGACATGGATGAGTGAGTTTGGTGTCGAGGAGCTTGACTGGCCTGCACAGAGTCCTGACCTCATCCCGATAGAACACCTTTGGGATGAATTAGAGCGGAGACTGCGAGCCAGGCCTTCTCGTCCAACATCAGAGCCTGACCTCACAAATGCGCTTCTAGAAGAATGGACAAACAAACCCATAAACACACTCCTAAACCTTGTGGAAAGCCTTCCCAGAAGAGTTGAATCTGCAATAGGTGGACCAACTCCATATTAAAACTTATGGATTAAGAATGGGGTGTCATTCAAGTTCATGTGCATGTAAAGGCAGACGTACCAAAACTTTTGGCAACATAGTGTATAAATAATAAAGTAAATGTAGGTTGCTTCAGTCCAGAAAGTTTTCATTTTGAAAAATTACTAACAATACAAAAGTTATTCTTACATTTACTTTATAAAACAACACGGTCTCACTCCTATTCGTCACATATTGACACTTAATTTCCCTTCCACCAAAGATCATGCACACAACCAATTTCAAAAATTACTGCGTCACGTCAGCTTTGACAGCTTTGGCTCTCGTATGTCTCGTGACCAGTTGTGTCATTACATCAGCTTTGATTGTAAAATATCATTGGCTCTCGTATGTCTCGTGATCTCAAGAGTCGCGTGTGCATCATTTGAACAAGAAATATTTGAGTGGTGATTTATTGATTTAAACATTAAGATCAACTCTGTTCTTTACATGAAGATCATATGACTTAAAAAAACTTGGAATGCAACATGAGTTAAAACTTTTATACTGTTTTAGGTCAGTTTTTGCAATAAAAACCTGTGACTGTGCTCTTATTTGCCTGTTATGTGCGTCAAGCGCCAGTATGAAATGAATAGGAGTGTGTATAAAATTATGTAAAGATTTTACAGCAAAAAGACACGTGAACCACAAGCTGAAGGTGTTTTTGCAATTATACTAAAAGGCCTTTTACTTGCTAAAAAAATATAAGCCATCAATCAGACGACAGAAAGCATGCAGTAGATTGTGCACAGCAGTTTTGATTGTGTTGATCATTTAGAAACCTTAGAAAATGTGTGTATCAAATACTTAGAGTTAATATTTTAGGGGTATTCAAATAATGCAGTCTAGTTATAGTTTTTATTGTTATTATCATTATTATTAAAACACGAGAAATAGGAGACTGGAGCTTGGAAATCTCCAATTGACTTAAACCAGCATACAAAAAAACAACAAAAAAGCCTTAAACTGAAGAAAACTTTAAAACTGTTATTTTAATTCCTTCAGGAAATATCTATCTACCTTAGTATTTCATGTATTATTCTGTTTTATTTTATTTCAAAAGACTATTCTGAATCTGAACAAGAGAACAAAACCTTATTCAATACACACAAATAACAAGTGTGTAGCCAGACACTCCATTGTCAGTAAACAACCGAGAAAGTCCATCTCACTGACTCAAATGAAATGCAGATGGGGCTTTTAAGAAAATACAACCACTTTCAGACGTAGGAATTAACTGTAAATGCCGCTCAATAATAATCCAAACACACCCTTACACAGAAAGCCACTGAAGGACTGCTACAACATCAATTGGAGAAATGGATGCATTAAAACTGAAATCATCACATTGTGTCAGGGATAAAAAAAAAATGTGTTGCTCTTGTAAGTTTAGGAAATTCTTTCAAAATGATCTAAACATAAATGAATGCAATTGTTTTCTGTTCGTCCCTGGTAAACTCTCGATGTATTTCCCTTTAGATGGGCAGTGTTGGGGAAAGTTATTACTCTTTCCCGGCATTAACTACATTTTCCGGCTTTCTGTGTTTTCACTGTTATATAATAGGGGGCGCTATTACATATATTCTGAAGGAGTACATAATCTCTTGACCAAAACACAGACAAAAGAAAAAGCAGAAACAAGCAATATTATATGAAAAATAATGTGATCACCAGCATTAAACAGCATATATGTATATGTAACTTTGGGGGTGTTGACGGACTGGTGGATGGCAACTTTTTTTAGTAGACATGGCGAGGAAAGAGTTAAAAGTAATGTGTTAAAATACTAGTTTACTTCTTAAAAAGTAACTAATTGTGTTACTTAGTAACTTTTTATGGAAACCAATGCATTGTTATAGGGCTTGCTTGTTTGTTGGGTTTGTTTGTTTTTAATTAAAAAAAATAAAAAAAAGTTTATTTTTTGGTAAATGTAAAGGCACTGACACCAAAAGTGAAATGAATAAACATCAGGCTGAAGGAAATGTACAACAGATGTCAGTAAATGGGAAAACAAAGTAACTTGAGTTTCTCATTTGTTGTACATTTAAAAGTAATGCATTACTTGTTACTTTAAAAAAGTAATCTGATTATGTAACTCAAGCTAATGTAATGTGTTATCCACAAAACTGTAGAAGGGGAAATCTGACATCTCCTGTGTCCAACTGTCAGCCTTTCCTCAAAGTCTCTGAGTGTAATGTGACGTGACACAGATGGATACATTTGTAAGACATGAGGAATGGCTCTGGGATGTTGCAGTGAGTTAGTCAGCCTCCCAAACAGTGGCGCAGAGGAGGAACAAAGACCTGCTGCACTACAACACGAGTCAGTCCCTACTGGCTCTGACCTTCTGCATCTTTCCGTTCGCTGGCATGCTTGTGAAGGAGTTGAGGGAATGCTGGGGCCAGAGGCGGACTGAGGAGAAAAGAGAAAAGGGAGATATGTTGATCTCAGACTCAGATTTATTCTCATCAGTGAATATGCAGCAGTGACAAATGAAACAAGTCAGACAGTCGTCACTACAGAATAAACCCTGGCGGAGTATCAGGACCCCAAAGAGTGTCACCTAAATGAGGTTTATTTCCCGATAATGACTGATAGACTGTGCACGACTGTACACTTGCTCCAACAGTAGCCACATTCCACAAATCTGTTTAGCTGTGCATTTACTGAATGAGCACTGTGCCACCGTACGTCCCACTGATTGCACCTTATCTTATCTATGCATCATCTTTTTATTCTTTTTTATAACTGTTTGAGTTTACCTTTGTTCTTATCTTTTGTTTTATCTATATATAATTGTACTATTTTTAATTCTCTTTACAACTGTATATTTCTATTTCTTATGCATCTGTTGATTATCATTGTTGGTTAGGGCTGTCTGACTGGAGGAGATTGGAGAAGGAGAGCAGTGTGCTTCGCTTCATTCTGTGGTAGCAGACAGTGAAGAGAAGCGGACTCAAGAAAGGGGAGGCCCTGCGGGGCAAAGGTAACGTCCCTTACAGGAGCCCGTCTTCGACCGACTTGTAAGGTCCAGGAGACATTGTGAACCAACATTGTGGATACCAAAATGGCGCCGCCGTGTTCGGACGCCGTTCAGGTCGCTCCGCTAAGACTTTGCTTTTATTTATTATTCTACTCTCTTTTATTCTCTATTTTTTCCAACGGATCATCTGCTTTGATCTGTTACGACAGCGAAACACTTCTGGAAATTGGTTACCGCTACACTGACCTGTTTCAGGACACTTTCTCCAATCTTCCATCTGAGATTCGCCGGGATGCGAGTTGAACAATGGCCACTCGAGTCGTCGGCGAAGATTCAAAAAACACCGCGGGAAACGCGCTGGGATCCGCAACAGACTGAGAAAAAGAGCATTCAGTCCTCCTCTCCCGAGCATTCTGCTCGCAAATGTCCAATCCTTGGAGAATAAGATGGACGATCTTAGAGCCAGGATAAGTTTTCAACGGGACATGAGAGACTGTAACATCTATTGTTTGTCAGAAACATGGCTCACTTCCGCGGTCCCGGATACAGCCGTGGCGCCGTCCGAGAACTTCTCTGTTTTTGGATGGACAGAACAGCCGATACCGGTAAATCCAAAGGCGGTGGAGTGTGTTTCATGATCAACAAGAAATGGTGCGATCCTAGGAACATCTCCATTCTTTCGCGATCCTGCTCGCCTCACTTGGAACATTTAACAATAATTTGCCGTCCATTCTATCTGCCGAGGGAGTTTTCCTCGGTCATCGCCACTGCCGTTTATATTCCACCACAGGCAGACACGGGGCTGGCATTATCTGGCCTCCATGATGTGACCAGCGGCTTTATAAACAAACACCCGGCGCTGCTTTCATCGTCGCGGGTGATTTTAACAAAGCAAACTTAAAGAAAGTATTGCCAAACTTTCACCAGCATGTCTCCTGCCCCCCACGAGGAGCAAACACACTGGATCATTGCTACTCTCCGTTTAAGAACGCCTACAAAGCTCGTTCACAGCCAGCTTTTGGCAAATCGGACCATGCCGCCATTTTCCTCACACCGGAATATAAACAGAGGCTCGTTCAAGAACCCCGGTGAGGAGGGATGTTAACGCTGGTCATCCCATTCAGAGTTCGCGCTACAGGCAGCTCTTGATGACGTCGACTGGGACATGTTTGCGCGAGTTCTGATGGCGTCAGCGAGTTCACGGATGTGGCGCTCTGCTTTATCAACACACTGACAGAGCAAGCCACACAAACAATAACTGTAACGTCCTTCCTAATCAGAAACCGTGGGTGGACAGTTCAATCCGCGCTGCAGTAAACACACGCACTGCAGCCTATAATGCCGGTCTCCTAACAGGGGATATGAGGGAGTACAAAGCATCATGTTACGCCCTCCGGCGCGCCGTCAAAGCCGCAAAGCTCCGTTATAAAGACCGAGTGGAATCTCATTTCCAACTCAACGACTCTCGGCGGATGTGGCAGGGACTTAGGACCATCTGTGCTTTTGGAACTAAATCCTCTGCAGAGGTGAGAGCTGATCCGTTGCTTGTGAAGCGAGTTAAACTCTTTCTACGCCGCTTTGATTGTAATCGCGGCAGCGACTCCGCCAGTGGCGCGTCAGAGAGAGTCCCTCAGAGCAGCAACAGTCACGTGATCTCTGTCTCGGAGGACGAGGTTCGGAGGGCACTCAAAGCGTGTGGATGTCAGGAAAGCTCCTGGGCCAGATGGTATTTCAGGTCGTGTTCTACGGTCCTGTGCTGATCAGCTCGCTGGGCTCTTTACATCCATATTTAATGAGTCCCTTGCTACATCTGTTGTCCCCACCTCCTTCAAAAATCCACCATCATCCCTGTACCTAAGAACAGTAAACCCTCTTGCCTAAATGACTATCGTCCAGTGGCTCTCACATCTATAGTCATGAAGGTCTTTGAGAGACTCATCAAAAACAACATTTGCTCCTCCATTCCTGACACTTTGGACCCTCTTCAGTTTGCCTATCGTCCCAATAGATCGACTGAAGATGCCATCTCTCACGTCCTTCACTCCTGCCTTACTCACATCGACAGCAAAAGTGGGAACTATGTCAGGCTGCTATTTATTGACTATAGCTCAGCCTTTAACACCATAGTTCCCATTAAGCTAACACACAAACTCCTGGATCTCGGCCTGAATTCTTCTCTCTGCCTCTGGATTGAAGATTTCCTCACTGGCAAGGCGGTGAGAGTAGGCCAGTTCACCTCCACCTCCATCACCCTGAGTGTGGGAGCTCCACAGGGCTGTGTGCTGAGTCCCTGCTCTACTCTCTCTACACCCATGACTGTTTGTCCACACACAGCTCCACCACTATCATCAAGTTTGCTGATGATACTGTTGTCCTGGGTCTCATTTCCAACAACAATGAGACGGCATACTTGGGAGGTGGAGCAACTGACATCATGGTGCCAGGACAACTGTCTCTCTCTGAATGTTAGCAAGACCAAAGAACTGATTGTGGACTTCAGGAAGAGACAGCAACGGTCATACTCCCCTCTCATGATCAGCGGGACACCGGTAGAGAGAGTGAACAGCTTCAAGTACCTGGGTGTGAACATCTCCGAGGACCTGACCTGGACTGCACACATCCAGGCTCAGGTGAAAAAGCCAGGCAAAGACTGTACCACCTGCGCCAGCTGAGGAAATTCAGGGTCTCACCAGCTATCCTGAAAACTTTCTATCGAGGGCGATAGAAAGTGTCCTGACTCAGTGCATCACAGCGTGACGGAACAGCACCAGTCATGACTGCAAAGCCCTGCAAAGAGTTGTGCGCTTATCCGGCGCATCTCAGGGTCAGCTCTCCCGCCTCTGCAGGACATTTACACCAAACGCTGCAGAGGTAGAGCTGCTAATATCATCAAAGACATTAACCACCCTGCAAAATCCCATTTCACCCCACTGCCATCTGGTAACGCTTTGAGCCTGATGGCAAAAACTGAAAGACTCAGGAGGAGTTTCTTTCCCCAGGCCATCAGACTCCTGAACTCAGTCACGTGACTTCACTTCACCCCGCACACACATAAACATCCAGTTTAACATTAACATCCACATACTGTCATTGCACTGCACTTTATGTTCTATTGTTACTGTGTAACAGCCTGTTATAAACCTGTTTGCACATTATACTTCTGTTTGCACATTACATTATACCTATTGTTTGCACATTATACTTTATATATATATTTTTTATCTCCTACTTGATTATTTATAACTCTACATATGTTTAGTACTTTTTTTATTCTATTTTTATTCTATTTCTATTTTAATTTCCTCCTTGTGTTTTCTTGTAACTGTTATTTGCACTGTCTTTAGAGCGGACCTGTTTACATTTCACTGCCAGTTGTATATTCTGTATATAACTGTGTATGTGACAAATAAAACTCTTGAATCTTGAATCTTGAATCTGAACCTGATCCATCTCTTCCATCTCAGATAGGGGTGACCGCATTTAGAGAATCAGGCAGATAGGGATCCATTTATCAGCATTTTATTTTTTATTTTTTAAAATTCTCTTTACAACTGTTTTAATTATCCTTGTTTTAATTTTTAATTCTTACACATGGTATTCTTATTTCTTTTGTAAAGCACATTTCATACACTTTTGTGTATGAAATGTGCTATATAAATAAACTTGCCTTGCCTTGTAATATTGTTTTTAATTTTCATGGTCTCAAAAGGATGTTTTCCGGTTTTGTACAACCCTGTCAACGTTAAAACAGCTCAAACATGCATTTTAGTGTGGGACAAGCTTAAGCATTGCCTGTGAAACCGGGGCAAATGTCACTAAATGGCAAGTTACTAAATCTAAGAACAAAAGCAATGATAAAACAGATACAAATGGAAACCAATGAAAATCGACCTTATTAATTATTTAAGCCCCAGTGCATGATGGGAACACCAGTATCAGAAAAGGAGTTCATTTTATAACATTGATATTTATTTTTTAATTTCTACAGGCTTGAATTGAGTACTAATATAGAACTTGCATTATTTTAATTCTACACAGTGAAGTTAATGGATTGGTTTTGAGTATGAATGTGTCATTTTGTGTAGAAAACAAACTTCAAATGTCACAAAATGACAAGCTTACTTATAGTTAGTAGAATGTCCTAAGTGGTCCGTCAAAATAAAGTAAGAAAGAAATACACTGCAATGACAATGCCATTAAATAACAACATTCTTTTTGTGTGTGTGTTTTTTCTGGCCTTGGTTGTTTGATTTGACAGAAATAATCTTTATTTTTTATTGTAGTTTGAAGTCTTGTAGTAGCTTGCAAACCTGTCATTGGGAATTACTGACCAAGTCAGGTTTACCTGCAGTGGGGCTGTGTCTCTAATCTGAGGGCCTCTAATCCAGAATATGTCACTAAGAATGTCACGCTTCCACTGAGAGAGGAAAGCGGAGAAGGACAGAAAAATAAAATATGACTACAGCCGAATCATTCCATGCTCTTTAATCTCTCTCCTTCCTCTCTCCTTTATCCTTTTTGCTCAAATCTAGGACAGTTTTTGTTTTATTTTCATCTCAGTTCTCATGAGTCTTAGAGGCGAGAAACAATCCAAAGCTCCAGAAGCCTTCACTGTGTATCGAAGTTCTCCGCAAAAGGGGCAAAGACACTTTTCCAAGCGCAAAAATATCAGTGTGCGACATTAACATTTGCATACACATATGTGTAAGCATTGGGTTTCAGTCACTGATGGAAGATGTTGTGACTGTGTGCAATCTAGATTCATAGCCCAACAAAGGGAATTTACCCAACGGACCGCCGTTAGCGAAGCAGCCACACACAACAATCAGATAAGACGTCAGCGAACAGCAGGCAGAGGCGTGCGCGGCAGAAACACAAAGGCGGCCGTGTCATTAAAGGAATACTCAAAGGTACAGATATCTCCATCTTACAAAGGAGAGAATTCTCCAGGCGTGAAAGGAGAAGACGTGAGGAAGCGTTGCGATAACGCTGGGAAAGAATGCACGGGAGGGGCGTGATTTCATTGTAGGAGCACAATGAAAATTGTAAACATCCTAATGAACGAATGCATTCAAGAGAATTAGAGTCAGTATAGTTCAAGTTTCAATGAATGGATCAAGGCCAAGGGACGGATGTCTGGGCCAAGTGAATGTATGTAGTTCATCACAGCATGAAATCTCATTCACAGGCTTTTGTCTGTGCAAAAATTACACAGAGACGTACATCTGTCTTGGTGACGGGTTCAAAATTGACTTCAGTCAAAAATGTGATGATTGAAAAGAGGAAACACAGCAGGAAAACCAATTCCAGTGTACAACAATATATCTGAAAATGCACAGAAGAACACAATCATAAAAAAAAAGATTTAAGAGTGTCCACCAGGTGGCGCTCTAATACTGTATGCACTCTGCTTGCTTGTGCAAAGGTGAACAAATGGAAGCAAAGGGGAGTCTAATGGTCAGGAATGTAAATGTGCCTTCAAGACTCATCCAACAACAAAAGAAGGAAGGGTGATGTACTGTATATAAGCCCTGCAAAAAAACAAAAAAAACATTGAAAATCCTCCCACTCACCAACCGTCTCTCGCACTTGTAGATGGACATCTCACCATGATCGTAAACACTGCATTCTGTTCATGCATCTACTTATCAGATGCATCATGTAATATTTATTCGCCTCGATTTTACAAGCTCGCCTTGCATGCATGAGGTTTCTAATGTACTTCTGCGACAGCTAATAAAGGGCTGCAAATAATGCCGTTTTTGCATTCATGCATTCAGATTCAGTGTAATACCTATCATAATGAACAAGAGAGGGAGGGCCCATATGTTATTATGCAATATAAAAGGATCAGATGAGCCCTACCAGCAGTCCTGACACACCAATGAAGACACTGAATATATAGCTAGAGTATGAGGAGAGCCAAACACTACATCCATATTTATAAATTTATACCATTGTGAAAAAGTCACAGTGAGATGCAAACTCTCAACAGTCAGATATAAAGTCACAATTGTGAGAAATTAGAAATTGGAATCAGCTGCAAAAGGTTTGGTAGCCCTTTGTTTTACAGCGTCCTTGTAACATATGTTGAATGTATTTACCATAGAAAATTAGGCATAATTACATGCAACTAACCCTCAACCAAACCAAATGCAGTGCATCTTGAGACTAAACAATGACACTGACATGTTTTAAGATATGTCAGTGCAAGTTGCTTTCATTTAAACCAGCTTAAAACATGCATTTTAGTCTGAGAAACTGGGGATAGAGTCACAATTCTGAGAAACTAAGTCAGAGCTGCACTATTTAAAGTCACATTTTGAGATATAAAAATCACACATTGGAGATGAAGTCTGAAGTTGCAATTACGCAACATAAACCTACAATTATACAGCATATTGCTGCAATTACCTTCTCATTGTTTCTGCTTGAATAAGGTACAATGTTCAGTAGATATGTATTAGTTGGGCATTAAATTCAAACCCTTTGGTGGAACAAAGGAATTGTTTCTCTTTAACAACTTCAAACTTCTGAGAAGGCTTTGCTTTATATGCTGCAATTTCTAAAGGTTTGAGCAGGCCGGTCAAGTTTTTCCACACTGGTAAATCCAGTGTAAATCCACACTAGTAAATGATCATGCTGGCTCTCTACAAACTACCGGTCGCACAGAATTCCCTAGAACGTTACTGTATGGCGTAACATTAAGATCTCCCTTCACTGGACCAGTGGGCCCAGTCAAACCTGTTAATTAGAAGAGGGTCCTCACATACTTTTGTCCGTGCAATGTTTAACTGTGGTTCCCAACAGATGCTCAGAGATCAGACAGGGGTTGCGCTTCAGTCTACAGCACAAAGGCATATGATTGCTGGCAGAAAAATTAATTAGTGCACGGGACAAGGTTACAGCCACGTAATGAAAGTTATTGGGCATGTCAGTTCATCACAGCCTCAGTCCCCCTATTACTTTCAATCAGTCCAGCCAGCCGTGAAATAGAGCTCCATGTGAGGCTGGAGCTGGAAGTGCCGTATCACAGGGTCGTCCCCAGTGGCTTTTCACATGGCCGATCAGGGTACTTACTCTAATGCGCATGCAGTGTGATGATGCCGAGACTGTCACACTCGCAGGCCTGCCCCTCATTTCAAATTGCCACAGCAAAGTGGATATACTCCTCCTCTGCTCTATCTCGCTCCCTCCCCAGTTCGACCGGAGGAGGTGAGGCTAACCCGGGATGACCCAGCGGAGAGAAACGGATGAGGGGAAGAGGGTGCTGGTGTGAGACCGTTGCAACTCCAGTCAATTAACCTGCAGCAAGAGCAGATGAGAGAGGGTGCTGACAGCCGCTTTGTCTGAGAGGACGTCGTCGTAGTTCTCACGCTCGCAGCAGAAACAGACAGCGCCTCATCAGTATCAATACTGAAGCAAACGCACCGCTCACACAGAATGCACAGCGTCAGCTAGTTGTCTGGACTCCATCCCAATATCTGATAAAGTTAGCAAACTTCAAACAGGGCTTGTACATTCACAAGCGAGACCTCTACGCAAACTTTACAGAGCAAACCACAAACTGTTCTTCGCAGATTGATTCGGCTTAGTTCAATTATATATATTCATCTATTATGCATTATTAAAATGATTATTTATTAAAATGACTAATAAATACATAATGAAGGTATTGAATAAATAAAATGTCATATAATAATAAAATAATGTTTAATATATAACATTTTGGAAGAAAGTAAAATGAGCAATAACACAACCCATTCTCTCATGAAAAATACAGAAACAGTGACATTGTGTGTGGTTGTGCGGCACTTCTTATAACCTCCTGCCAATGTCCTCGTACGAGGGGATTATATTTGTGTGAATTTCTCTAACACCAGAGCTGCTGTTTGCAGTCTGGATGTCCTGTAAAGAGCACATTCAGCGCTTTTCAGAGATACCGTTTGTTTTGAAGTTTCACCAGGACAACAGCTGCTCCTTGGACTTTACATTTTATCATTTAAATCTGACACATTTTCAAATAGTTGAAATCAGGAAAATGTAATGGGGTTTCTAATTAAAATATGACTTTATGTTAAAAAATAGGGCACTGATTTCTTACTAAGATGTTCTCAATAGAGGACACCGGGACTTAAAGGTGGGGTAAGTTTTATTTCAAAAATGCTTTTTAAAAGTGTTTCAGAGTAACAAAACAAACTGGTAGCCAATCAGCAGTAAGGGGCGTGTCTACTAGTGTTGGGGAGGAGAGAGCGCTCAGTGCACATCCTTATTCAAAAGAAACACATGATGGACATCAGCCATGCGACGACAGAAAGAGAGATGGCAGAAACACACGTGGAAAATGTCTGTGGAACAAAAGAAAGCTTACGATCAGGCAATTCCGTTTATCAGGCATTTTCGGAGACATAAGTGAACAGGGAAAGAAATGATATAGCAATGTTCCTATAAGAGATATTATTATGAAACTATTACTCCCATTATTACACTTTTTCATTACATGTTGCTCCAAGAACACATTAATATGCAATGTATAGATACATTGCATTGAATGGGAAAACATATACGGCCAATTTACCAACATATTGCATAAAGTAAAATTATATCAATTCATTCTGTTAAATCTTTCCTAATATAGTTGAGAATCATCTTTGGGTTAAAAAAAAATAAAAATAAATCCTGAAACATAATAATAATAATTTTTAATAATAATAATTAAAAAAATGAAAATAATAATAATCCCATTGTTTTTGTCTATACATGTAATTTCATGCTATTTTATTTTTTAAACCCCGGTGTCCACTTACGAGGGCATAGCATAACATATTATAAAAATATAATTTTTCAAAAATTTTCTTATGCTTTAAACCAGGGGTGTCCTGAAGAGTTTAGCTTCAACTTGCCTCAACACCTGCTGGAAGTCTCTAGTATGCCTAGTAAGCCCTTGATTAGCTGTTCCAGGCGTGCTTAATTGGGATTGGAGCTAAACTCCGAAGGACAGTGGCCCTCCAGGAGTAGGATTGGACACCCCTGCTCAGCTCTAAACAATGTAATGTAATAAAAAAACTAAATTCAAAAGACTTTAATGATAAGGATATAAGACAACTACACATTCACCATCTGCAATGTAAATAATATGCACAAAAACAACAACATTAATATAGTTATACAGCCTAAGATGAACTTTCGTTTATCTTTTCTTTCCTATTTTTTTTAATCATCTTTCTGCTTCTTTGAAACCAAGGTCATCCATCAGCTCTGAATCAATGGTTCAATGACCGCTGCGACTCCGCTGAATATCAGTCTGGGCTACTCAGACAGCTGTACACTAATACAAATCAGGCCTCAGAAACTCTTGGCAGGGAAGAAATCATTGACAGTCATCCCGTAAACCTGCCTTTGATTTGGAAAAGTCCTTACTTTGGCCTTCTCTGCTACTCCTCAGGCCTGGTCTATGTTGGAAGTCGATTGCAGACGAGGCTGAGAATAGCACAGATCTGCATTTTCTTTTTTCTGCTGCCGAACATGTAGAAGAAGAAAAAATTGAGAAACACGAAGTTTTGCCGCTAGCTATCCTATTTATTGATAGTAAATCTGTGAGAGCTTAATTAATTGTTCTCCCAGATCAGTGGCATAATCTCTCAGCCTTGGGTTGCAGCACTGGATGCCAAACAGAACAATTGATAGGAAGTAAAATGTGTGCAGGCATCGAAAAAAGAATCCTGTCATCAAATACAATACCAATTTTGTAAACCCATATGATTATCTTTCATGGGACACAACACATTCTGAAAACTGTGCTGATTGTTCTTTTCCAAATGAGGGCTGAAGAATTCAAGTTCAGGGGAAAAGGTACTTTCAAAGTTTCCCAAAAACAGTCCATACTTCTTGTGCACTATCTGCTGCAGCTTTGTGTGAGACACTTTGAGTCAATCACTGATGGAGTTAAACAAATAATTTGGCATTCTTCAAAATATCTTCTTTTGTCTTCCACAGAAAAAAGGAAGCCATAGATGTTTAAAAAGGCATGAGGGTGAGTAGATTACAACAGCATTTACATTTTGTTTGGGTCAACTAACCCTTTAATCTTAGTCTATTTCTCACAAAAAAACAAAAAAAAAATTAAACAGTTTTGCTTCATAAGACAATAAATTGTATGTGAGCAACATTGAGCACCATAAATGTGTTATAAAAGTGGTCCAAGTCACCATTTTGTTGGAATAGTGTAGTATTTATTATAAATAATGTATCTGAGCACATGATTTTTTCATGTGGGCTCTTAACCTTTAATCAGAATAACTTTGCCTTCCTCTTACAGTGACATCTCTCCTCTTCTCTGATGACGAGGGCGGGGCAACCTGTCACTCACATGAGATCCACCAATTGCAAACCACAACCATCCAATTAATTCCCCACGGACAAACTCCATTTGTTCTTGTTCGTGAAGCCGTTTCACTTGGATATACATCACAACAGGGGAGAAAAGACTAGGAAGTACTTCTGTTTCATGCTGACTTTAAGGGTTTGACTAAATAATGACTGAATTTTCATTTGGGGGTGAACAATGCCTATGAAACACAGGAGTAGAAGTAGTACCAATGGTAGTTTGAGACAAGTGTATTGCAAAAGAACAGAAAATTCATTCAATTTACATTACATCAAGGCTCAAATTACAACACAATTTAAAGAATCTTGATTGCTTGCACTCACTGCTGTCTTTCACGGCAGTCCTCTCAACACTCATTTCAATCAGAGAAGGTTATTACCTATTTATCACCTTGCACCTGCTCTTTCCAAGTCCTTGTTTTCCTCCCCGGAGAACGCTGAGGATTTGCTCTCTGTCCATGCTCTTCCACCACAGTAGTTTCTCACTCTCAGCTTGTCTGTAGTCTCGGCCTTTGGTGTAGACCCCTCCAGCGAGCCTGCTGTTCTCCCACGCTCCCTGTGTCTCTCATTAGACATCTCCACGTGGACCGATACCCCACTACCAGGTTGGCTGCAAAAGAGAAAGAAAGAGGGGAAGGTTCTCCAGCCTCTCTCAGTACCACATCCAAAGAAACAAAAATGAAAACATGGCCAACTTCCCACTGTCCCTCTGGCAAACAGAGATGTCTGATCAATAGAGGAGGCAAGAGAGCAACTTCTCAGAAGCTCAGACCTTTAATGTGTGTATGCAAAGATGTCACACAGGGAGAGAGGACTTCTGAATCTCAGCACCATGCCTCTAGCTGGCCGACAGAGGAAACAGCAGGGAATCCTGGGCCAGCGTTCCCATCCTTATACCTTGTTTAAAGTGCTTTTGGAGCTTTGTACCACCACTACAGAGTCCCATGGCGAGAGTAACGAGGCATTTAAAAAGCACACGATGTAGAAAATGAAAGTCTGAGACTTACAAAGCGCAAGGCCTGGGCAGAACCCATTTCGGGCCTGCTTGTTACGAGACTTACTTCTACAGAAAAAACAGAGATCGAAATAGGGGAGGAAAATCAAAGGGAGGTTTTGGACAACTGTACTACTTGTCCTTGTTTTTGACTCGCTGAAATAATTACCAATGGGTTTGCCATCGCTGGGTTGTCAGATATGTTTTTATGGTTTCTGCAGAGCTTATTGAGAAGCTGTGCATGCAATCCCGAAGCTGAGGAGCTGGAGAAAGCACCTGAAGACATATCTCACAGCATCTCGTTGGGATAACTGAAAGTAGCCTTTACCTAAACTTTGCCTGAGGCTTCTCGTCTTAGTCAATCAATAAGCAACATTTCACAGCTTGTTAAGAGGTTGTACAGAGGCACGATTCAAACACACCGGCTCTGGAGGAACCTACGGTGCTGGACACATGAGATCCATATCAAGGAGGTCCGTATCACACACCAAGATCAGACCTGGGTAGGGGGCAGAACCTTCCTGGTGAAGTATTAGAGATGAGATCGGCTTTTCGCAGGGCAAGAGGTGGATCAAACTGCAAGACAGAATACGATAGATCAATTTTTAACAAAACAAAGTGCAAACTAACTCCATCGCTCCTAAGCACGGCTCATACTGACCCTAGACGCCTGCCGTAGGAGGGCTAATCCGAGGAGAACTGTTAGCAGAACTTGTTTCAACCTTGTACAATGTGAGAATGATGCAAAAGCAGTGAAATCAATTTTAAATACTTATAATGCTGTAATATGTACATAAAATAAAAAAAACACAGAGCTGCATTTTAGAAACGAGGACATGCTTTCAGACTCCTCTGCTGTCTGTTCAAATTGTACTCCTTTTTTATTGTTTCATTCTACCTTTCTTGTCTTTCCCAATGTTTCCTTAGTACTTACATTAAGGTTGACTTGCCTCAAGGAAATGCAGAGGTACTCAATATACCCTTATTCCATTAGGAGGGATACTGTCTGCTTCAGTGCACACAAGAAAGACTGCTCTGTTTTCCTGGTGTGACAAACCAGAGCTAATACAATAACAAATGCTGTGACATCAATAATTAATTCCTGAGCTTTTCTTTAGGGAAGAGAGGATGCAGAGGAGTGGAAGTGTTTGTAAGACCCTGGAAAGTCAGTACAGAGATGGAGACCATATTCTGTGAAAAACTATATCAGCAGCCTCTGCAAAATCCTCAGAACAATTCAATGAAGCACATTGGAGGTGGCTCTCCTTTGTAAAACATGATAAAGCAGGGGGCTTCATTAAAACTCATTATGTTAGAGATGTTTTGCAGTGTCTTTTGAGAAAGCATGTCGCACATATCTGTCATGTACTACACAGGCTACAACGGAGAGATGCACATGCACGCGCAAAGATGCACAGGGAATCTCGCACCCACTTGAATGCTCCATGGTGTAAGAGCTAAGGATGTTGCATTCTCTATGGCCCTGTTTTTCCCAGCTATAGTAGGGAGGGTTATCCTGACAGATATCCTCTGTGTACATATGGTCCCGAAAGCATTTGAATATATGTCCAGTATTTCCCTCATTTTGGTGTACAGGTGAAGGAAGAGTTATTTATGAAGTGGGAGCTGATTTAAAAGTCAGTTCTTCAGAACTGCTGGACTACATATCAGCTTGGTTTAGTATTCAGTTAGTGAAGGAGTGGATGCGGCCATTTTTAACTTGAATGTGCAAGGCTTCCAGTGTCAACCACATATTTAGCTGTAGCTACAAAAACATTCGCTATGTTGCTTTATTATACGACCCTGTGGAATCCTTGATTCTGATTGGTAAATTGCGGCATTAACAACCGGTGAAAACTGATAACAGGCACATTCTGAAGTGAGTGCTATATGCTTGCTTCAGGAATGCTTTTATTTGTGGAAGTTGTGTTTGAGCTACTAAAACATTAAAACAGTAATCAGTATTTCGCACAGTTGTTATATGTATTACGGACACGCTCTATTGTTTCATACAAACACAGCTGCTGCTGCTGCCATTTTGAATTACGTGTTTCGTACACTAATGGATTATGAGATAACAAACAGGTAAATTCATTCTCCAATCAATATCTTAACCCCATAATTATGTATGCAGGGAAATGTGTGAAATAAGTGTATGGCGCTTGCTACCCAGGGTTTATTCTGCGATAACATCCGGTACATTATCCCTTATGATGCAAACTGGTATTTGATAGCATACTATTTTCATGAATTATCATAAACACACAAGATTGGAGTGCAAATACCATTTACTCAACTTTGTTATTTTTCTAGTTGTTTACCGAGCCGCTCGTTAAGTCTGACGTCCCGGGTCACCGTTTCCAAACACCCTATCAGATGCCAGAATTAAGCAAACAACAAAAGGTAGCCTACTAATATACAATCATAGTGTGCTGTAAAACTACTGGAAAATCATGATCCTAACCTTTATCTCTAAAGCGAAATGCCAGATGGCTAGAGAGTAATTCATCTTTTATGTATCATTAAAATATCAGTGTACAGGACGCCGTGAGCCCAGAGACTGTTGTGTACACCGTGAGTTTAAAAGCTTAACTTAAATGTGCAATATGAATAAATAGTGCTCATAAATGGCTGTTGAGATATTCTCACTTGAAACAAGTGGCCAATGAATCACTTGCTTTGCAAAAAACGAACAATTTGAATGCCTCGTCCTTTGTAAATGAAATTAATCTGTTTTTGAACAAATCAGTTTAATGAATGATTTAATGTGAAAATGAATCAGCTGTTTGAATGAATTGTTTGAAAGATTCAATTACTCAACTCATTAAGATGTAAGATAATAGTTACTTAACGCCACAATGGCAGTTTCAGTTTTATATTTAAAGTATTAAATTTTTTTAAACATCTCTTTAGAACAGTCTGGGTAAATAAATCTACAGTAAATGCCACTTCAGATGCAGCACTGTACCACTGTTTTTATTTTGTTAATACTGATTTCTGTCACACTTTAGATTGGGGTCCAATTCCCACTATTAACTAACTATTTTCTACTAATTCGCCTCAATAAACACCTAATTAATGCTTATTAATAGTTAATAAGGATTTATTAATACTTTATTTTTACTGGTTTGTAAATAATAAGATGTTATGTTTTAACCCCTTAGAATGAACCATTTCTATCTACACACACACCGTGGGTCCCCTTTCAGTGAAGTCGCCATTTTGCGCCGCCATGTTTCTACAGTAGCCCTGAAGGGACGACCACATCTTTGTCCTGTGTCGGCCACCGTAGCTTCTCTATGTGCTTCGAAAGGGAGGGGTGAGCGGTGGACGGTTGCAATTCACAAACTCACTGCTAGATGCTGCAAAAATGTACACATGGCACCTTTAAATTTAGGTATTGGGTGATTAAGGGATATAGAATATAATCATGCAGAATAAGGCATTAATATGTGCTTTATAAGTACTAATAAACAGACAATATCTACATCTAACGTTATCAAAAATTACCATTACAAAGCAAACAATCTCTCGGAAATCAGTTTAATGGTGCCTCAGAGGAAAATTTCATTTCTGTCAATGATGTGAACTGACCACCATACAAAATATGATGAATATGAATTGCTTCGGCAGTCAGCTGTCATGATGATCCTAAAACATGAAAACACACTCATTACAAAATAGTTACTGACAAAATTAAAATGTTTGTCAATATCACACCCCACAGCGTCGAGAGAGCTTAGACAATTCAGACCAGTGTCTGGTAAGATTGGCTTATCTATCCTTTTCTAAATAGAGATATCATTTTTTTGGCTCCCTTTCCTAATGGCGATGTGTCCATGAATGGTGTCTGGTGCTAATGAACATTCACCACCATTGGCCACGCTTTCACTGTAACGGTGCTGTCATGTACCCTTTCTTTCTCTTATTCGCTTTCATCTTGCTCTCATGTTCCTCTTCTCTCCCACCTTTGTGATTAGAGTACTTCCTCATGTTTTACAGAGCGTGTATGCTTTCCACTGAAGGCGTATTTATCATTCTTGCCCTCTATCTTTCTCACCCCCTTCAAGGCAGTGAAACCCATTTGAATATCAAGGCAACAGTTGACAATGGAGAGACACTTGAGAGCACAAAAAAACAGGGCCAGAGAGGAGAAGAGGGGTCTGACAGCGGTAAGGAGCTCTTACCATACAGCTAAACAAAGCAACAGTCAGGGGAGGCAGACCACTTACTCACAAACACACAGACCGCAGGGGAATACACACCTGGGGATGGTGGGAGGCAGAGAGGAAAACATACTCCATCTTCCATCTCAACAGAGAGAAGGAAACCTGCACTTCAGATGCTAGTTTACTTTCGTCTCCACCTAGGCTCTCATAGAAATGTAACATGAAAAATCTTATGGTTCTTCATTTGCAGGGACAGTAAATATGTGGATGTTTAGGGGTTGGTATCATGGTTGACAATATGTCAAGAAGCCTCCTATGCTCAGCAAGGCCGCATTTATTTGATCAAAAACACTGAGAGAAAAACAAGTGTGATATAAGGTTATAACTTATTGGTTTTGGTTACACCTAATTTCATTGAAGTTTCTACAATTCCTACAAGTAACTTTGCAATGTCAACTAATGCTCTTTAGACTATTAGTAGACTGTTAGGGTTAGTAGAATAAGTGGACCTATTCTGAGCTCCATATCATTTACTAATGTCTTGTCTCGCTTGAATGGTTTAAAAGCATTTGTATGAATAAGAGTGTGATCATGTAATGTAACGCTAGACCAAGGATGACAGAAAAAAAAAAGTATGCTGCGTTATTTGCCTTAAATATTTTAAACGTGTTAAACTGAAAAAAATTATAATAATTGCATGTGTAAACATGCTATTTTTGACAACACTAGCGTATATAGCACAAATTTCATTTATTGTGTGATTTATACGAAAAATTTGTTTTTACGTGCATATGATACGCATTGTCACCCCATTGGGTCGATTTAGTGGTGTGGGGTGAATGAATATTACACGTTATAAAGCGCGTATCGTATTTTCTCATTTTTATATTTTATTCCCTTTATTAAAAAAAAAAAAAAAAACAACAACAAAAAACTAAACCCCTGCTCTTTTATTCAATTTTGAACATTGTTTTAGATACTTTTTTGATTAGTCGCTGTTTCTCTCACAACTGTGGTTAATTTCATGTGAGATGTATTGCTTCTACTGTAGTCTACTGTACTGGTGTTTAGCTGAACGGATTTCAGACAAACCGAGAGGATATCCGTGAGAGACAACCACGGTGGAGAATTGCACCCTCAGTGTCGAGAGGAGGGGATTGAACCGGAGCTTTGTAACCCGCTGATCACTGGTTTTCCCAGCACCTGCTGTTTCCTTTGTGAGAGGTAGAGAGTGAGAGATGGTTAATAGATTGCAATTCTGAAACATCCCTTTCTCTGGCTGTGATGCTGAGGATTACTAACATGTACAGTGAACACTCACAACATCTCTCTCTTGCTTTTATCTAAATCTGCTTTAAATCCCAAATTGCTTGTCAAAGGGATAAAATTGGAAAGCAAAACACCGGGACTCAAAAACCAGATTGCATGCTGTATGCACCTGGCCGTAGCAATTAAAGCTCTGATGACAGAAGAGGATGTGTTCTAATGTGGCCTATCAGCGCTTTTGCACACAGATTAGTCCCTTCTGTCTGCATGCCACTTCTGATCTGTCTGCCATTCCATTACAGGCATTTGATGCTCATAATCTGAAGTTCTGGATGCACATCAAAACAGCAGACATACCTTACAGATAGCCTGGCAGATTGCAAATGTGTGGCAGAGGAATCAGCATCTCTAGAGGTGCACATGAGGTGCATTATGCAATGTGACACATGCTACTGTACGCACATGGATAGACACATGACAACATGCACAACTGCACACACTCTCTTAAACGGACTGGAGGTGGAATGACACAACTTTTACTAAATTACACTGTAAAAGCGGTCATTATTGCCTTCATTCTGATAAATCTTTAAAGTGATAGTTTTACAGAATTGTCATTTTTGTGTGAACTGTTTATTTTGTGTGAACTGTCATTTACTCACCCTCATCCTGTTCTTTCTTCTACTTGTCAACTACCAGAGTATCAGTAGATTGTCTGCTATCAACACCCAAACAAACAATTTTGTGAATATTTGCTATAGGTCTGCTCTCTGTGTGCTGTGTTTGTACACTGTCAAAAAATCAAATACAAAATAAAAATGTTACCTTTTCAGGTACAAGTGGCCATCACTGGGGTAGTACCCTTAAGGGAACATTTTTGTACCTCTAAGTCAGGGGCAGGCAAGTTCAGTCCCAGAGAGCTGATGCAGAGTTTAGCTCCAAAAAGCCACCAAAGTATAAACTCATGGCTCCCAGCATGCATTGCAGCATTAAGTATGTCACCATTTTTGAGATTCATATGCTGATTCTGGATATCTGTGTGTGTCTGAATTTGATCTCCCTAGAATGTTTTTAAAAATTTCAAATTTCAGAATGTCTGATCTGTATTGTTGGTGAATATTATTTAATAAATATGTTTAGTCAAGGATGAGTCAAACATTTTTCTTTATGATAAACTTGTGTGTATTGCTTCTTTTGAATTGAACAGAATGTTTTATTAACAAAAACCACAAACTCACATAAAAAGCCAAGAGTCAAACTGCCCAACTACACTGATCACCATAATGGTGACCAAACTTTTTCAATAAAACATCAACAGCTAAATCTCTGTTAATTCTCAACAAGATCATAGACGTCTTTCAGGATTGGAGCCGAACTTGACTAAGGACCAATTGTGTACCTTTAAAGGGACAGTTATACATTTTGTTCCCCAAGGAACAAAATTGTACCTCCACTGTACCTTTTTTTCTGAGAGTGTAGCATAAACTTTGCTGTGTAAATAGGAGAAAAAACAAAGCAGACTGGACTGATCCACGGAGCACCAAAACACTCTTTAGCCAATCAGCAATAGGGGGCGTATCAGCTTATGATGGGAGAGGAGAGAGCGCGAGCAAGTGGGACATTTGTAGAAAGACTGTAGAAGGAGAGATGGCTGAGATACCAAAGAGGGAATGGTCAGAGGAATATAATTGGAAGAAGAAGGGTCACGATCAGGCAAGAGCTAGGACCCGCCTTAATATTGGAAAAGCTTTCCAGCGCTGGACAGACGTTAGAGAGCAGGAAGACCTGACCACAATCCTTTGTTTCTGAGTAACATTGGTTTTGCTATGTTTTTAGGGATGGCTCGATACCACAGTTTTGGCTTCGGTACGGTACCACAATCTAATGCCAAAGTGCCGATATTAAATCAATACCATACAGGGTATGAATTTTGGGGCGGGTATTGCGCATGATTTTACTCATTCTCGTGTGTTTCAAATTAACGCAGGAAAATACTGCAAACGCGTATTAGTAAATTAATCAACCCAGATTATCGCATCGAATCAGTCATTTGAAAACGTTCTAGTGGAAAGCAATTACAGCAATACTGCGCGTCTCCCTTCTCTATCTCTCAAAATGAGCAAATTGCTTCTGGCTTTAAAAGACATCGCACCTGCACTATAAAAGCAATCCGCACGCCTGGATCAACACTTTCGCTTTCGTTTCGGGACAGCTGACGGAAATCACTTGCCCATGTCTTTTTAAACTGCCCCAATTTGAACTTTTATAGCATTTCGTAATACATGGGATGGGAGCTCTTTGCGTCATACCAACTGCCTGTAAAGAGCTTGCACGTTCCAAATTAAGTTGTTTTTCCTTAAACAGTCAAACACACACAACATTATGTCAAAATGTCCATCTTTATGTCCATAGTCAGTTATGTCTTACATGAATGTAAATAGTGCAATAGTATGCGTCATGGTATGTGTAATAATATATCGGATAAGTAACCGCAGCAGCCTAACACATATTATGAGATTTAAATGTCATTGGCTGAAACGAACACTGGAGATTATGATATTGTCACATGCCTGTCCTGTCTTGTGTGCACATGTGGGTTTGTTAGTGTGGCCATGTGCCTTTGTCATTGTTTGATCCCTCCCCCTTGTTATCTCGTTATTGGTTAATTTGCCCCACCTGTGTTTGCCTCACTCCCTGCTTGATTTCTCCCCTTTATAAGCTCCTGTGTGTTTGCAGTCCTTGTCGGATCCTTGTATTGTCTACGTCTCCCAGTCCCCCGTGTCGGTATGTTCAGTTTATGTATTTTTCCCCCTTGTGGGTTTTGTTTTGTATTTTGTTTGTTTTATTTTTATAATAAAATTCATTTCTGCACTTGAGTCCTCGCACCTGTTTGTCCTTTGTATGTAACGTGACAGAAGGATCCGACCAACTTGAGGACTCAGCAGGAGGAGTTTGTTTTTTGTTTTTTGTTGTTTGTGTTCACCGGAGATGGAGCTGAACAGACATGTACAGGTGATGCGGCAGGTAAACTCGAGGTACATCCGTCAACAGGGGGCGGGTGTACGAGAGTTTGCCTGCCAATTCCTCAGAGAGGTGCATCACCTGTACCTAAATGAGGCAGAGAAGGCAGAGGTCTTCAACCTCTGCCTGGACATGCCTCGGAGCCCCACGGAGGTGGACAGGATGGGGACCCCGGACTTTTGGGAGTTCGTGGACCAGCTGGACTCCCTTCCTCCGAGGATCCCGATCCGGAGAGCTCCGTGGGTCCGTGTTCCGGTGGTCCCTGTTCCAGGGGAGCGTGTTCCGGTGATCCCCATTCCGGTGGACCCTGTGCCGGTGGATCGTGTTCCGGTGGTCCCTGTACCGGTGGTCCCTGTACCGGTGGTCCGTGGCGGAGGAGGAAAGGGAAGGAGCGCTCCGTGACTGTTCCGGTGGTCCCTGTGCCGGTGGTCCCTGTGCCGGTGGATCGTGTTCCGGTGGTCCCTGTGCCGGTGGATCGTGTTCCGGTGGTCCCAGTGCCGGTGGATCCTGTGCCGGTGGTCCCAGTTCCGGTGGTCCCAGTCCCGGTGGGTCGTGTTCCGGTGGTCCCTATCCCGGTGGGTCGTGTTCCGGTGGTCCCTGTACCGGTGGATCGTGTTCCGGTGGTCCCTGTACCGGTGGTCCCTGTACCGGTGGGTCGTGTTCCGGTGGTCCCAGTCCCGGTGGGTCGTGTTCCGGTGGTCCCTGTGCCGGTGGATCGTGTTCCGGTGGTCCCTGTACCGGTGGTCCCTGTACCGGTGGTCCCTGTACCGGTGGTCCGTGGCGGAGGAGGAAAGGGAAGGAGCGCTCCGTGACTGTTCCGGTGGTCCCTGTGCCGGTGGTCCCTGTGCCGGTGGTCCCTGTGCCGGTGGTCCCTGTGCCGGTGGTCCCTGTGCCAGTGGTCCCAGTGCCGGTGGTCCCTGTTCCGGTGGATCATATTCCGGTGATCCCTGTGCCGGTGGTCCCTGTGCCGGTGGTCCCTGGGCCGGTGGTCCCAGTTCCGGGGGTGCCGGTGGTCCCGGTGCCGGCGAACTCTGTGCTGGAAGTGCCGCCCCGGCGCTCTGCTCTTCCCGCGGTGCAACGACGACCTCCTCTTCCAGCGCCGCCCCGGCGCCCTGCTCTGGCCGCGCCACCCCGGCGTCCAGCTCTGTCCGCGCCGCAACGACGCCCTGCTCTGCCCGCGCCGCAACGCGCCCTGCTCTGCCAGCGCCGCAACGGCGCCCTGCTCTGCCGGCGCCGCAACGGCGCCCTGCTCTGCCCGCGCGCAACGGCGCCCTGCTCTGCCGCGCGCAACGACGGCGCCCTGCTCTGCCAGCGCCGCAACGGCGCCCTGCTCTGCCCGCGCGCAACGACGCGCCCTGCTCTGCCCGCGCGCCGCGGCGCCCTGCTCTGCCCGAGCCACCCGAACCCTGTTGGCCGCCCCGGCCGCCCGAACCCTGTTGGCCGCCCCGGCCGCCCGAACCCTGTTGGCCGCCCCGGCCGCCCGAACCCTGTTGGCCGCCCCGGCAGCCCGAACCCTGCAGTCCGCCCCGGCAGCCCGAACTCTGCAGTCCGCCCCGGCAACCTGAACTCTGCTGGCCACTCCGGCTCCCCCGGCCGCCCGAACTCTGCTGGCCACTCCGGCTCCCCCGGCCGCCCAAACTCTGCTGGCCACTCCAGCCCCTCTGGCTGCCTGAACTCGGCTGGCCACTCCAGCCCCCCCGGCCGCCTGAACTCTGCTGGCCACTCCAGCCCCGGCCGCCTGAACTTTGCTGGACACTTCAGCCCCCCTGGCTGCCTGAACTCTGCTGGCCACTCCGGCCCCCCCGGCCGCCTGAACTCTGCTGGCCACTCCGGCCCTCCGGCCGCCTGAACTCTGCTGGCCACTCTGGCCCCTGAACTCTTTGTGTTCCCTGTCCCTCCCTTGTTCTCCCCTTCCTTATCTGTTTCTCCCAGGTCTGTCCCTCCCGTCCCGCCCTGGTCTGTCCCTCCCGTCCGCCCTGGTCTGTCCCTCCGTCCCGTCCTGGTCTGACCCTCCCGTCCCGCCCTGGTCTGTCCCTCCCGTCCCGCCCTGGTCTGTCCCTCCCGTGCCGCCCTGGTCTGTCCCTCCCGTGCCGCCCTGGTCTGTCCCTCCCGTGCCGCCCTGGTCTGTCCCTCCCGTGCCGCCCTGGTCTGTCCCTCCCGTGCCGCCCTGGTCTGTCCCTCCCGTGCCGCCCTGGTCTGTCCCTCCCGTGCCGCCCTGGTCTGTCCCTCCCGTGCCGCCCTGGTCTGTCCCTCCCGTGCCGCCCTGGTCTGTCCCTCCCGTGCCGCCCTGGTCTGTCCCTCCCGTGCCCCTCTGGTCTGTCCCTCCCGTCCCTAGTGGAGCGTCTGGTAGCCGCTCCTTAAGGAGGGTAATGTCACATGCCTGTCCTGTCTTGTGTGCACATGTGGGTTTGTTAGTGTGGCCATGTGCCTTTGTCATTGTTTGATCCCTCCCCCTTGTTATCTCGTTATTGGTTAATTTGCCCCACCTGTGTTTGCCTCACTCCCTGCTTGATTTCTCCCCTTTATAAGCTCCTGTGTGTTTGCAGTCCTTGTCGGATCCTGTATTGTCTCGTCTCCCAGTCCCCGTGTCGGTATGTTCAGTTTATGTATTTTTCCCCCTTGTGGGTTTTGTTTTGTATTTTGTTTGTTTTATTTTTATAATAAAATTCATTTCTGCACTTGAGTCCTCGCACCTGTTTGTCCTTTGTATGTAACGTGACAGATATTTAAACGAGACGATCTTATGTATGTGCGATGATCAGCGTTGCACCCCGGTTTGAAAGTTGCACTCACCTGTCAATCTTTTAATGTCTTGTATAAGTCAGGATGGGCAAGTGACAGATGCTTGGCACGGTTTGATGCTGTTATTAGGGAATTAATACATGACGGCAATTAATAACAATTTAATGACTATTTAATCTATTAATCATGTAGAATATCCATTAGTTGCTGATGCAGTAATCATTAATACATGCTCTAGTCCTCAATGAGTCAAACATTAACTCATGATTATCTGTGCATTAGTTAAGCATGAATTAATGCATAATAGTGCACAAGTATTGTAAAGTGTTTCCACACACTGTTGTACTGCAGCTTTACAGAGAACAGTGCCTTACAGGAATACTTTTACCAAAAAAATAACTTTTTGTCATGCATTTCATAACTTTTGACTTTCTGTCTTAGGCTGTCAAACCTATTCTTTCCACACAGCTGTAAACCAAATTTAATTTTGTTCAGCATATAAATGTCAGGTATTTGGTAAGGGATACTGTGAGGATTCAAGATGCAGAAAAATTGGCTTTTATTTGTTATAAAAAAACCATAGCCAGTGAAAACAAATCACAAGTTTCAGTTGTTTACCCAATGCGTCAGATCAAGACTCATTTTATTCTTTGCATTTTTAAAAGCAGACATGATTTTATGAATATTTTATACATATTTAAAGGTTACTTTTATATTTTGGAGCAGCTAACCCAACTACTACCATAAACCTTTCCACTCCTAAACAATATAAAACATATAACAGGCAAATACAGGTACAGTCACATGTATTTATTGCAAAAACTGACCAGAAACAGTATAAAAGTATTCTCATGTTGCATTCCAAGGCTTCTGAAGTCACACGATTTGTACTTTTTGAATAAATTGTGCATGCAGTTGCATCTATCTGCCTGTTATATCTGTTTTATATACCACACAAATGGGTAGGCTTAGGGATGGAATGGGGTTGGGTTAAATGTTAAAATGTGTCTAGATTGCGTAAATAAAATGATGCTGGCTGATTAAATTGAGAATCACACTCCAACATATCATAATGGCAAAATCATATTCATAACCCAATGTGAGATCATCATGACAATAACGTTCCCATGCCCAACGCGTCTGTGTCTGACGCCAAAGCACTTGATCATGCTTCGGAATTTGACGCCTTGAGAGTGAGAACCGGTTGCAACAATAGGCTACTCATAAATCAGTGTACAATTAATTATAGGCATTGCGTTGAAAAATAATAAAAAGTTATATAAATGTAACTATAACTGTTCTTAAAATGCAGTAAGAATTTTTAGAATAGTTTATAGAATATTTATAGAATAGTACTCCTTATATAGGACTATAAATGTCACTTTAAAAGACAGGGAATGTGGTGCATAAATCGTATCGACTACTTTTATGATGCTTTTTTTCATACAATGGTATGATATACAGTATACTGTATTGTGTGTTCCATGGAAGTCATACAGTTTTGGAACGGCATGAGATGTTTAATTATTGCTGTCCCTTTAATTCGACCAGAAAAACGACAGTGCCATAGGGCGGGGGACATTTGAATTTGTCTTATTAATATTATTAGTGGACCTCTGGGGGGAAAATAAAGTGACAAAAATCTATGGCGTGCCCCCTTTAATAAGTGCTGTGCATGAAAGTGCTGTGATGGTATTGTTGTAGCTCATCTATTCTGTGTTCCCACAGAGCTCAGGGAGAGTCCGGCGGCTCTGGTGAAATCATCTCACTGCTCAGGGGAATTTCCTGAGAGAATTTCTTCCTAAACAGCCCATTTGCGTGACAAAAGAAAAGCAAACTAAATTGTTTAAACCCTTCATTTGCATTTGTACCCTCCATTACTGCATACATTTGCCTAGCAGTGCACAGTAAATAATGAAGACAGTATTTTCTGGACAAAGAGATGCCTTTTTCTTGCATTAGTATGCTGCTGAGTAGGGAGATGCTCTTTGTTCCCCTCCATTCGCTCTGATAGTTCCAGATGAAACTCCATTTAAATGTGTAAGACGTCGGTAATGACACCCTCTGCCCCCTGCCTGCGCATATCAGTTCGGTTACCATAACACAACCATGTGATCCCCTGTCAATTGTGCCAGCAAATTGTTATTTTATGTGGTTTAAACCTTTGCATGTGCTAAAAAAAGGCAAGCAAGGCCAAGCGTTTAGCATAAAAAATATATATTTTCGTTGGGGGGAAATTGCTTTACTAAACTTTCCAAAAATACAATTAAGCCTGCATATTTGATGTTGGCTGAAGGAATTTGGCAATCCCAGAGTCTAGTTTCAAAAATTAAATTATAGATGGGATGTTAATTAGTAATAAACAATAAAAAGAACTTGAAAGAATAGAGAAAATTAAATCTCACCAGCTCGCAGGCCTCGGGGTGAGACGTCTCAACAGTCCCAACAAATCTTGGCTGTCAAATTACAGATTTATGCAACACGAGCTCAGGAGAAGCCTGACGCCTCTGCTCCGCTTTAAAGCCGTCCTGAGTTGGGCTCGCTGGTTCTGAGCGATCGAGCATCATTCCAAATCCAGTCATGCTGTCTGAAAGAGGAGCGGAGGATAGTTAGTGTGAGTTTGGCAAGTGTTTATACCACAAGCTGGGTAATGTGGATAACAAGTCCAGCCCTGTCAATCAGATGTCAAGAAATTCAAATTAATGAGAAAGAAATTATAGCATTCAGGCTTATATACCACTATCCCACATGGTACTCAGTTTACTGTATTCAGATAGGAACAGTTCGGAGTCCCTGCAACCTGAGATGTCAAGCTCCAAAATTTGATAAAAGCACAAAAACAGTGACTCAAATCTTTTTCTTTTTTTTTTATCGGTTAAACAAAAATATGTTTTTTGATAGAAAAGGTACAGTATTCATTTTTTCACCCTCAAAATTATTTTACATATTTTAGGACACAGATGTTTTGCAGAATGTTTGATCTGCTCTTTTCCATACAATGAACTAGAGTTGTCTCAATACTGGAATTTACCTTGAAAAATATTCAATATAAATTTTGATACCACAGGGAAAACTGCCATATATACCTCCATACAGATAATTTATGATCCTATAATTGTTTGATAATTTGGGTACTTTTGTTGTAATAGCTTGCACACAGCACAGGGTGGCTTTATGTGAAACATTGAACTAAATCTTTAAGGCCCCCTGAAATGATTTTTTTTAGCCTTTATGTCAGCCTTACGGTTATGAATGCACTGGTGAGTTCCAAAACAATGACAAAATTTGCATTTAGGAGATATAAGCATTCAACACTTAGTCTCTCAATTCGGTTAAAACAGATTTTGACGACATCATCGCAGACTTCACCTACTCATCAAATCTTCTGTCCAATCAAATGCTCTCTAAAATCTGAAGCGCCTGCCCCCTACACTATAAACATATGCTGAGGCTGAAATCGGTCAGCTGTTCACACATTTACTATATTCTACATGGTGAAAGGCACATAGCCCACTATATATGCGATTCAGACAGTGTAAATATGCTTTCAGTTGAGACAAACGAAGTCTGGTTTCACGTTAGTTCGCGCGCAGCACAAACATAGTCTAGACCAGAGCCGTTGACGAAAGACACGAGAGCGCAGCGCGGATAATACATGCGAGTCCGCGGAGACAACAAAACATATCAGACCCATTTAAATTCTGCTGTATTTCACAGCGATATGGAGGAGATGATGATAAACGGTTAGAGATTAGGAGGAGGAAACTCTAGCGTTACCAAACAGAAAGGCTCTAGTCAAACTGTGGTACATATTAATGAAACACTATTTGCGGTTTCAAAAAAGGGGAGGAGCTGATAACAGCTGGAGTCGTTTCAGGGGAAATTACATCAACACACTGAATAATGCGGCGCGTTTCAAGGCACTTCAGTGGGCCTTTAAAGACAAGGAAACAGTCAGTAATAAAGTAAGAACAAATAAACTAATTCCAAATTATAGCACAGATAAATACAATAGCATAAAGATGCAACTGAAATAAAGATGGCTTTGCAACACACTCAACTCATACTTTGGTCAGGACCCCTCAGCGTAATTTTGACGCACAGGTACTCCATTCATCTCAGTTGTTTGCCTAATGTGTCAGATCAAGATGCATTTAATTATTATTATATTTTTATATTTTGGAACAACTAACCCTACACCTACCCACTTCTCAACAATATAAAACACATAACAGGCAAATAAGTACAGTCACAGCACGTACACACTCAGTCATCTCATTCAAAAGATACACATGACTTTAACATGACGCAATCTGTCACGAGACACACGAGAGCCTAATGTATGTCTATTTATGCAGCAGCAGCAGATCTTACATACTCACAGCAGCATGTCTGTGTATCTATTAGCAGTAGCAAGTCCATACTTGCTTTGCAGTGTAGCAGATCTAGTCTGCCAAGACCAAATACTTTAACATTGCCATATTCAGTAACGGTCCGGGTTGACTGTAACCCTGTTCCCTGATAAAGCGGATTGATATGCAGCGCTTAAATAGATGAGCCCACAGCTGCATTGTCAGGATATTTTGTCTGAAGAGCATCTTCAGCACGGCAAAGTAACACAGCATCTCTTTACACTTTATCGGGGAACAGGCAATGGCGATGGTAAGTTGTTACGTCCCTCGTGAATTAGATGTTAAATTGTCTAGTATGGTACCAGACATAACACATAGTGTAGTGTGTGGGTGTTTAAGACAGCAGGAGAACTGCGAAAGACGGGCGGAGACAAGTCAACTTCAATTAAGAAGCATTTAATGTGTATAAACAAAATAAAGTGAAGTAATATGAAAAGATAAAGTAGTAAAGTATTTAAAGAATATTTACAAAGGAATGGGAATTGAGCAACAATAAACAAACCAACCAGGGGAGAGGAAGGAGCAAACAGGTGGTGCTTAAATCAAAGAACAAAACAAAACCAAAACCCAGATAACTAATAGTTTAAGAAAGATAAACTAACTAACAACAAAAGATGTGAAAAGAAACATCTTCGGCATAAAGCCATAACTAAACTTCCTAACTAACCAAAAGAAAACATACAAGCACCACTCCTAAACCTAGTGTGTCTAATACATGGAATCTCTATATGTGGAAAAATGTAGGTCGCGACCTGCTTACCTGTCTCACAACCTCTCTTACCCGGTATATGTTATACAGCACTAGATGGCAACTTTACGATGGTATATCAGGGAACAGCGAGCACACATCAGTGATCAGGCATAGTACTAACGTCAGACGTATAGCACACAAACAAACTCATTTCTGGTAAACGGCATATAGCACGCGAACAAACTCATATCTGGTCAAACTGCCCTTACAGCAGTGAGCTCCAAAGAACTCTCTCTCAGACTGGACCTCTCGAACGAGACCGTGCCACAGAGCGCACACTCTCCCAGAGTCAGCGTGAGCCACTCCATTGAAGTTGTCGCCATTCATAAAGAGCCTCCGGATCGATGATTGGCTGGTCAATCCTGACGTCAGCAGCTGACGTCTGATGACTGACAGGCGGTTCCTCCACTCGCGTTATCTGAAACAGACAGATGACTCACACGAACACGCGTATGTACATATACATACAAAAATAAACCAAAAAGACAGCTTACGTAGCCCTGCGTACGTAACACTCACCCCCTTAAGATGTTTCCTAAGCTATGGTTTTATTAAGCTCTAGATAAGGTGTCAGCGATTATATTTTCCGAACCCTTTTTGTGCTTGATAATCAAATTATAATTCTGCACAATCAACGACCAACGCATAAGGCGCTGGTTGTGATTGTACATCCGAGTCAAAAACACCAAAGGATTATGGTCGGTGTACACGGTAACAGGAAGAACAGTGGAGCCTACATAGACTTCGAAAAACTGAAGTGCGAGAATCATCCCCAACGCTTCCTTCTCGATAGTCGAGTAGTTTCGTTGGTGTCGGTTAAACTTTCGAGAAAAGTAACAAACTGGATGTTCAAGACCCGCATCATCCTCTTGAACAAGTACCGCACCCATACCTAAAGCACTAGCGTCTACTTCCAGCTTGAAAGCACGAGAGAAATTCGGTATGGCGAGAACAGGTGCACTAGTCAACAACAGTTTAGCGCTATCAAATGCATGCTGACACACATCAGTCCAAATAAAAGCATTCGCCGGACTTAACAAACTGGTCAAAGGATGTACTACAACAGAGAAATTTTTGCAAAAACTTCTGTAATAACCAGCCATTCCTAGAAACCGTAACTCGCGTCTGGTCGTAGGAATAGGAAACTCAGCGATAGCAGACACTTTGGCGCTAACAGGACGAACTTGACCTTGCCCTACTTCCTTACCTAAGTAAGTGATGGTGGCTTTACCGAATTCACACTTGGTCAGGTTAACTGTGAGTGAGGCTCCAGCCAACCTTTCAAAAACTGTCCGAAGAACAGTCAAATGCTCAGACCATGTAGACGAATAAATCACTAAATCATCCAAGTATGCATTGCAGTTCTGAACTCCTGACAAGACAATATTTACAAGGCGCTGAAAAGTGGCGGGGGCGTTTCGCAGCCCGAACGCCATAACGCGGTACTGCAGGAAGTTATCAGGTGTAACAAAGCTGAAATCTCGGCAGCTCGAGCAGTCAAGGGCACCTGCCAATACCCTTTTAGCAGATCTAGTTTCGTTACAAATTTGGCTGAACCGAGATTATCAATGCAATCCTCCATTCGAGGAAGAGGATAACTGTCAGGCACCGTTACGGAATTAACCTTTCGGTAATCCGTGCAAAAACGAAAGGTACCATCAGATTTCGGGACCAGCAAGCAAGGAGAACTCCATGGACTATAACTAGGTTCAGCCAAATCGTTTCTCAGCAAATACTCAACCTCAGTTTTCATCACAGAACGTTTGATATTGTTCACACGATAAGCATGCTGCTTAATAGCAGAATCACACGTTACTTGAATATCATGCTGTATTACATGGGTTTGTGTTGGTACGTCACTGAACAGCACGCTGAACTCATTAATTAACTGAATCAACTCCTGTTGTTGGAACTCACACAGGTTTGCAAGCTTAGCTGGCAAATTTCTCAAAACTTCAGAATTCACAAGTCTGCCACCCGTTGACAAGTCATTACGAGAGGCAACACCATCATCAGCATCACACTCACCCGGAGGTGGCACCCACTCACAGTTACGCGCAGTGGACTCAGATACAGCGGCAACAGCAACAACGGGTTTTTCTGATTCCTGCAGCGGTGTTTCAGATGCAGTCCTAGAACAATACAATTTAAGCATGTTAATGTGACAAGTGCGAAATTTACGTTTCCGGTCAGGTGTATGTACAACAAAATCAGTCTTACTCAATCTCTTGGATACTTGGTATGGACCAGAAAACGAGCGGTCAAAACTGAACCAGGGATCGGTAATAATACTAAAACTTTGTCGCCAGGTGTAACTTCACGCATAACAGCTTTCTGGTCATAACGTTTTTCATGCCCTCTCTTGAGTAGCCGCGAGCGATGATCGTGCTAATGACCATGCATTATGTAATCGTTCTCGAAACCGACTGACATACTCCAGCACACTTTGTTTCTTTAACTCTGTATCATGCATCATTCCGTCTTTCAGGACCTTTAATGGACCTCGTACGGTATGTCCGAAGACCAAGTCTGCAGGACTAAATCCTAGGGATTCCTGAACTGCCTCACGAACTGCAAACAGTACTAGTGGAACACCATCATCCCACTCTTTACCAGAACTCAAGCAATACTTTCTTAACATCGACTTCAACGTCTGATGAAAACGTTCGATAGCACCCTGACTTTCAGGATGATACGCACTCGAAACTCGATGTTTGATTCCCAAGGTTTTCAACACTTGGCTAAAGACATTAGAGAGAAAATTCGTTCCCTGATCTGTCCGCACGATTTTTGGTAATCCGAACGTAGAGAAAAACTTAAGCAAAGCTTTAATAATGATCGGTGCAGTTATTCTTCTCAAAGGGATAGCCTCCGGAAAACGAGTCGCGGAGCACATAATGGTTAACAGAAATTGATTACCCGTTTTTGCCTTCGGAAAAGGACCCACACAATCCAAAAGGACGTGTTCGAACGGTTCACAAATAACTGGAATCGGAATTAGTGGCGCTGGCGGAATCTTTTGGTTTGGCTTGCCCATCACCTGACATTCGTGACAGGTGCGGCAGTACTGAGATACATCTCTCTTCAAGCCAGGCCAGAAGAAATGTTTGAGAATACGATTGTATGTTTTTGTCACTCCCAAGTGACCTGCTAACTCATGATCATGTGCCAAACTCAAGACTTGTTTACGATATGCCGAGGTAGAACAATCTGACAAACTGCATCCCACTCATTCTCCACATCTGTGCGAGGATGCCACTTCCTCAGCAACAGCCCCTCTTCAATCAAATATTTAGCTGGACTACCGTTATCAGATTTCAAACTTTCTGCAGCAGAAAAACAGTTAGCTAGCGACACATCTTCCCTTTGCGCGGTCTTAATGCACTCATGAGAGATGGGTTCAGCTAATAACTCTGACGCAGTCACTTCAACAGAAGGTTTCTCATGTCTAACCTTTCCAGAACACTGGTGAACGAACTCAGAACTGGTCTCATTAAACACAGGTGACATAAAAGAATCAGACAACACTATGTCCTCTCCAATTCTACGTTTCTGTGCACGCGTAACGACATTAGCGGCAAAAACATCCGGAAAATTATCAGAAATATCATCAGTAGGAATAAAACGTCAGGTCTGTCAACGACTTCAAGCACAGGCAACACTTTCCCTCCTGCCAAGTCATTCCCGAGAATGAATGAAACACCTTTCACAGGAAAAGAAGAACGTACACCCACCTTAACAAAACCTGAGACTAGATCACAGTGTAAATGTATCCGATGTAGCGGTACCTGTACGACCCCCATTTCAATCCCTTGAACTAAGACACTTGACCCACAAGACGTCTGTTCTGAGAATGGAAGTGCATCAGAGATTAAAAATGACTGGATCGCTCCTGTATCTCGCAAAATTCTCACCTCTTTCTGGTCCTCAGATTTGCCATTTACAGAGAGTAACCCCTTCATCACAAATGGTTTGAACCCTGCATCAACCTCATCTTTCCCTGAAACACCGTCAGGCACAGTCTTCACAAAGTTAACTGGTTTTAATTGTCCTTGCGGATTTTTACGTTGAGTACTAAACAATCAGAAATCAAATGTCCTGCCTTGTGACAATAAAAGCATTCTCTTACCTCCTTATTCGGTGCTGAACTACCTTTTGTGCGGATACTCAAGTCTGAGCTGAAGGCGCACTCACGGTTCTCTCTGGTCTGGCTGAAACAAACAAACTTTTGTGCGTTAACACATACTCATCAGCCAGGACTGCGGCTTGTGAAAGCGACGTAACCTTTGCTCATTCAGGTATGTGACTACTCGTTCCGACCAACAATTTTTAAAATCTTCCAGAAGCATTAGCTCTCTCAATGAACTCAAATCCTGTACATTATTCGTAGACAACCATTTGTCAAAAAGACCTCCCTTCTCACGGGCGAATTCCACAAAGGTTTGTTGCGCTACCTTTCTATGGTTTCTGAAACGCTGCCGATACGCTTCAGGTACCAATTGTATGCACGAAGAACAGTGTTTTTCACGACATCGTACTGCAAACTTTCCTCCAATGATAACGCAGAGCAAACGTCTTGAGCTTTACCAACTAACCGGCATTGTAGTAAAAGACACCAAACCTCTTTTGGCCATCGTAGAGCAGCAGCAACACGCTCAAAAGCAGCAAAATACGCGTCCACTTCAGATTCCCGAAAGTGAGGCACTAAAGCAATATGTTTACTAATATCGAATGTAGCGGTCGAAACACTCACAGAGTTTACCGAATTAACTGAAGAAACAACAGGACTAACAAGGTTAGACTGCGCAAGTCGGTCAGAATCAACCTTCGCCGATTCTAACTCGAGCTGTCGCAGTTTTACCTGTTTGTCAGCTTCGATTTCCAGCTTAGGTATCTCTAGGCGTAGCTTCATATCGGCCTGGCGCGTCTCAGCCCGCTCATGCGCTTCCATTTGGAGTCGGGCTAAACGGACCTTAAGTCGCGCGTCACCTCCAGACTCCACGGAGAACGGAGACAATGGGTAGAAGGGCGGTAAGACTGCCTTGGCCTCGGCCTCCACCTCCACCTCAGCATTCTCACCTGTCGCTTCCTCACCATTTCCCACACTAGGCAGACCCGTTTCCCCAGCCGACATACCAGCCTTCGCACTATCCGCATCTGGAAATAAGAACACGTTTAGTTCGACCAAGTGTTTCAAAATCTCCTTTTTAATAATTTGCTTTAACGCTTGCCTCACCACAGGAATACGATAGTGGTCAGCGATTTGCAGTAACTCGTCTTTTTTACAATGCTCAAAAATATCCAAAGTTGGATTAGCAACAAATGATTGCAGATCAAAAATACTCATTTCCTCTTACTACTTACTTCACAATATACAAACGACCTCATTCAGTTGCAGTGTCTCCACATACATTAACACCACACACTTAACGGATACTGTTTACTTTTAAGATTGCATCTCAAACGAACAAGAAAGAGATAATCCCGGACGAGCCCCCAAATATGTTACGTCCCTCGTGAATTAGATGTTAAATTGTCTAGTATGGTACCAGACATAACACATAGTGTAGTGTGTGGGTGTTTAAGACAGCAGGAGAACTGCGAAAGACGGGCGGAGACAAGTCAACTTCAATTAAGAAGCATTTAATGTGTATAAACAAAATAAAGTGAAGTAATATGAAAAGATAAAGTAGTAAAGTATTTAAAGAATATTTACAAAGGAATGGGAATTGAGCAACAATAAACAAACCAACCAGGGAGAGGAAGGAGCAAACAGGTGGTGCTTAAATCAAAGAACAAAACAAAACCAAAACCCAGATAACTAATAGTTTAAGAAAGATAAACTAACTAACAACAAAAGATGTGAAAAGAAACATCTTCGGCATAAAGCCATAACTAAACTTCCTAACTAACCAAAAAGAAAACATACAAGCGAAGCACCACTCCTAAACCTAGTGTGTCTAATACATGGAATCTCTACATGTGGAAAAATGTAGGTCGCGACCTGCTTACCTGTCTCACAACCTCTCTTACCCGGTATATGTTATACAGCACTAGATGGCAACTTTACGATGGTATATCAGGGAACAGCGAGCACACATCAGTGATCAGGCATAGTACTAACGTCAGACGTATAGCACACAAACAAACTCATTTCTGGTAAACGGCGATAGCACGCGAACAAACTCATATCTGGTCAAACTGCCCTTACAGCAGTGAGCTCCAAAGAACTCTCTCTCAGACTGGACCTCTCGAACGAGACCGTCGTCACAGAGCGCACACTCTCCCCAGAGTCAGCGTGAGCCACTCCATTGAAGTTGTCGCCATTCATAAAGAGCCTCCGGATCGATGATTGGCTGGTCAATCCTGACGTCAGCAGCTGACGTCTGATGACTGACAGGCGGTTCCTCCACTCGCGTTATCTGAAACAGACAGATGACTCACACGAACACACGTATGTACATATACATACAAAAATAAACCAAAAAGACAGCTTACGTAGCCCTGCGTACGTAACATAAGTATTAAATGAAGCTCCAGTCACAAAGTGGACTGCAGCATGATAAATAACATCCAGTTTATGAAGGAGAGTTTTTGAAGCCGACCTGTGAACTACATCACCATAATCCAAAATTGGAAGCACTGTCAAAGTTGTTTAAAAAAAAAAAGGAAAAGGAAAACTAATACGTGATTTAACTTTTCTAAGAAATACATTTATGTGAGTTTCAAATGACAACTTGCTATCAAGACAGATATTTATAGCATTCAACATAATCTAAAACTGGCCTGTAATAAGGACAGTGCAGTGGTCAATGAAGAACTGAATGTATACATGATGGCATCATCTGCGTAAGTGTACATGAGAATCACCTGCACCAAGAACAATATCATTAACATAAATATTAAAAAGTATAGGGCCCAGTATACTTCCTTGGGGGACCCCTTTAAGTAGGGCCAGGGCATTTAACCAAAACCCCTCCACACTTACTGATTGTGAACAACCAGAGCAGTATCTCTTGAACCAAGCCAGAGAGCTCTCAGAGAGTCCAATACCTCTCAGCCTATCCATTGGTATGTCATGGTCCACAGAATCAAAGGCCTTTGCCAGATCAACAAATGCAGCTACACAATATTCCTTGTTGTCAATGGCACGTGATGTCATCGAGAACCTTAAGTGTAGCGGTGATACAACTGTGACAAGATCTAAAGCCTGACTGAAACTTTTAAGAACATTGTAAGTCTCCAAATAGTGCGTTAGCTGCTTGTTGACCAACCTCTCCAGTATTTTAGAGAAACAGGGCAAATGGGTCTGTAACAGTTTGGATCGGAGTTCTCACCCCCTTTAAAAAGTGCGGCTACAGCAGCAGATTACCAGTCCCTCGGGAAAACACCAGTATGGAGAGACAGATTAAAAATGCAAGTGCTTGGCACTGCAATAATATAAGATGATTTATTTAAAAATATGGATTTAATTCATCCAATCCAGCAGATTAATGAACCTCAAGGTAAAGCAATTCCCAAGTACCTCTGTATCTTGTAGTAATTGAAAGGAGAAGGAAGGTGGACCTAAGGGAGGTGAATGCCTAACAGATGCCGAGTTGACTGAAGAACTTGTAGAAGTACTGGGAATATCATCATAAACGCAACCAACATTAACAAAATGTCTGTTAAAATGATTAACCATTTTGGATTTATTTGTGATAAGTCATATTTAATTACTGTGGGCAAACAGGAGGTATTTTCTTTTTCCATTATTTTGATGGTGTCCCAACATTTTCAGGGATCATGACTATTAACAGACAAGTAAAATAACTAGATTTTGCCTGTCTAATAGACTGAGTACATTTATTTAATGTAGCCCTGTATAATTGCCAGTCAGAGATATTGTTAGAGATCTTTGCTCTACACCAAAGAGAGTGTTTAAACTGTCAGTTTAAATGTAGACTAAAAACACATCTCTTTACTATGGCACACACATAGAACATTGTCAATTTATATTATTAAAATCAGTTAAATAATTGTTTTAGGCTGCAATAACTAGGTCAGCTGGAACCGGGAACAAATCCCATAACACCTGATGTACTCGTTTACATCATTAAAAGAATGGCATCTATGCTAATGTTAGTTTCTGTTTATCCTGCGGTTTACTGTTGACAGCCGGATCTGGGCCGTATCCAGATCAGATGGTGGACCTGCAACTAGATGTGACAAACGCTGCTCTGATTTTTCTGCAAAAACCATTTCAACTAGATTCTCACAGTTATGGCCTCAATGACATCAACAAGTCTCCTGCATGATGACGATCTTCAGCCGGATGGAACTGGGCAAATATTCTGACTGTTCAGATCTTATATAACTTCTGATTTGTAATGTTGCCTGAATCAGAATCATACACTGTTTGTTCGTTTGGCCAGAGGAGAACTGTCACCCTGACTGAGTCTGGTTTCACCCAAGGTTTTTTTTCTCCATTATGTCACCTGATGGAGTTTTGGTTCCTAGCCACCGGCACCCCTGTTGCCTTTGGCTTGCTCAATTCAGGACACTAACTATTTAACAATATTATTTTATATTTTATTCTGTTGCATTATTTTCTTGTTAGCATTGTGAAGCTGCTTTGAAACAATCTTCATTGTAAAAAGCATAATATAAATAAAGGTGACTTGACTTTTTGGCGAATAAGCTCTGATAAATCCTGATCTTTAAAAAGATCTGATCTTTTTAAGAGGGGCATGTTTGTTCAAAACAGTACTGAACAAATATGTAAAATATGCCCATGCCTCTTCTACTTCAGGAATAAGCCCCATTCTGTACCCATCCATATCAGACAGTTCGTTCAATATCACCTGTTCATAATTATATATATATATATTTTTTTCAAAAAGTGTTAGAAAACAAACAACGACGGATTTCTTAAGGTGGCGCCATTGCGAACACAAACTTAAATGCTTTAACTGTACGGTTTAAGACCTAAGACTGGACGCTTCTTGGGAACCAGGAAGTATCTGCTGTAATAGCCCAACTCTCTCTCCAGAAGAGGAATGTGTTCAATGGCCTCTTTGTTGAGTAGAGTTTGTAGCTCTTGCGACAGTACATGCGCCAGCTCCGGCTTCACAGAAGTGGAGAGCACGCCGTTGAAATGCAGAGGAAAACAAATACATTTGATTCTGTATTCTAATTTTACTGTGCTTAAAACCCATGCAGAAACACCTGGCAGAAGTTTCCACACTAACAATTGGTAACAATTTGACACTTCCAGTTGAGGGGACGTTAGATGTTCTATATCCTAGATGATAGCAGGATTTAGACACAGAACATCTAACATGTCGCTGGAAACTATTGACCCCCGAATCACCAGAGGTGACGCGGATGTACTGGTTTTGTGAGGGTAGCGGGAAGGGGCGAGGAATTGGTTGACTTAAGGACTTATTTTTATTAATAATAGTCCTGAGGCCCACCCTGGGAGGTTGTTGAGAGCGACGAGCTGGCCCCCAGTCTTTTCAAAGGGGAGGGCGACTCACCACACTCTACTTTTTCACCTCCCTTAAAGGACCAGGGAGAGCTTGGCTGGACCATGGCCCTTCCCCTCTCGCACAAGGAAAGGACAGTACAAAAACGTAATGCTTCTGTGAACCTGGAGACTACTGTGTTTAACGAGTCGCCAAACAGGCCAGAGGGAGAAACCGGGGAATCAATGAGAAAAATGTGATCTGTAACACAGTCATAGCGTGCAACTCAGCACCTGCCTTACCTGAGGCTTGATAAGGTATTTTAAATTAAGATGCAGACCCACGCAAGTGATAGCTTTCTGCTTGGTTTTCTTTGATTTTACTCTTTTCACTTGTGAGACAGAAAGGAGAAAGAGAAAAATCTGCATACTGCCAGTTGAAATCTAACTCCTAACAAAGATCTGTAGTCAGATAAAGAGAGAGAGAGATGTTTGACGCACACAAACACAGAATGGCCTCTGAAGACAAAAGACCTGATGTGGGCTGTGGGCTCATCTATTTATAGACTCTGATGCTGGCGCATTCTGATGATGTCACTAACAGAGGCTATAAAAGCTCTAGGTCAAGTCCATTGATGTGTAAACACACTATATTCACATCTGGTCACGATAAAGATGTTATTGGGTGTAGCTTTTGAAAGGGAACATGCTATATAGGTTTAGAAATCAGAGTGAGTACTGCAAATTATGACAGGGAACTTTTGTCTGATCATTTTAAGACACTCACTAAGTTTACATTTTAACAATAAAGAAGGCAAAATGACCAAAGAAACTCCAAGAGATCTTTTTTTTTTGCCGTTAAAAAAAGTCAATTTGTGTTAACGATGATATCTCCAACTATGTTAACTCCAGGGTTGTGAAATAGTTCAACAGAAGCTCTTTCAATCTCAGTTTTGGAGAGCCTGGATATCTCAGCCTTTAGAGACTTGAAAGTGAAAGAGAGAGAAGGCTAGGCAACTTACTGAAGTGTTTTACTTCCATACCTTGCCTGCCTCGAACACAACTCACAGTCATCTGTCACTGCAGCTCAACACCTCTCGGACAGATAGCAGCGCAGTGACATTCTGCGCACTGACACACACATTTACAATGAAAAGTGTGACTGGAAACTCTAGTGAAATAGAGAGTATATTCAAAACTCATTTCATATTCACTCCTCCATTCTCCATGTGGGGGCTGGAAAATAGCGCAGTGGAATGTCCAACAACAGTCAGAATTTTGATTTATGACATTTTTGACATTGCCGAGTTATCTACTGCCCGCCTCCCAGCTTCTTGTGTCTTTAATATCTTTTGATGGGACTTCACGAGGAAAAATAAGGCAGGCAGGAATCCATACCCAAATATTGAGACCCTACGAAAATAGAAGCCATCCACGTTTCACCTGGAGGGAATTATCTTGCCTCGACATAATTGGCAGGAGAAAACAAAAAAATAAAATCGATATTTAGATATCAATGTCTGCTGGATTCATCAACATCTTTTTGCATAACCTCCCAGTCGACTGGTGGCTGCCCTTCTGGGGTGTAATGGGGCCTGGGTTAAGACTAAGAGGAGGAGGAATCGCATAGATTTTTCTCTTCTTCTCTCTTTTGCTCTTCTCATCTTTGTTCATGATGTATTCATGTGGCTCATTACATATATATATATATATATATATATATATATATATATATATATATATATATGTTGCTGTCGGGTGAAAGAGGTCTCTTATGAAAGAGGTCTCTTATGCTCACCAGGGCTGAATTTATTTGATCAAAATACAGTAAAAAAAATTATATTGTGAAATATTGTTATCATTTCAAATAAGTGTTTTTTTTTATTTATTTTATTACATTTTAACATGTAATTTAGTCATGTGATGCAAAGCTGAATTTTCAGCATCACTACTCACCCGACAGCAACATGTCTGCCCATATCCCGCCCACATCTGGTATATGTGGATTCCACCCGTTCCAGATGTGGGCCTGATCTAGGACGACAATATGTAGTTGTCTGGGACATGATCTTTCAGAAATCATTCTAATATGCCAATATGCTGTGCTGCTCAAGAAACATTTCTTATTATCTATGTTGTAAACGGTTGTGCTGCTTCATGTTTTTGTGGTGCTTTTGTAGCAGATTCAGTTCTTCTCACAATCTCACGCCAGAGACAGCAGGATAACTTCAAACACCTCCATTTATTGACCCTGAAAACATATGGGACACTTGATCAGTGAAATGTCTGGTGTTAACTTCTTCCCATGTAATACACAATATAGACTGGGAAAAGAAGAAGAGAAAAATATGCGTCTCGCCTCACAATGAATATTTCAATTCCCAACTATATACAATTTTTTTTTTCAAGATCTTTTGATCCTGGATCCTGTAACAGAAGTACAGCATCAATTTGAAATATAAATCACTTTTGATCAATTAATTGCATCCTAGCTGAATAAAAAATAAAAATAATATCTTGGTGACGTTTTGAATGGTCATATTCTCATGAGGTGATTTGACGCTATGAGCCCAAGAGTATTGCTTTAATTTTTAATGCCTTTCTAAATTATTGAGGATGTTTGTAATTGTCTTGTATGTATACTGGTACTGGTATATATGTAAATATGAATATAACGCACATGTGCTTCTTTATTTGACCTGTGCTATTAATTATACATGTAATTCAGTACTGCAGTAATTCAGCCGAATTTCATGCTTGATTTTCTGCAAATGTGCTACTTGCAACATTAACATTATGTCATTAAATTTATGTTATGACAGCCACATATAACACTAATGTGACGCATTGCTGCCACATGCATTTTTTTTTTTCACTCAATTATGTCGTAATAACGAGATATGTCGTAAAAATGTCTCGGTCACATATGTAACCCTCGTTCCCTGAAGGAGGGAACGGAGACGTACGTACTTACGTACGTACTTACGGACTTACTGACGAATTGGGATCTATTTTCGGTGACAAATCCACTTCGAGTGTGTAGAAACGAGCCAATAAACATTTAAAACACAGACGTGAACAACGCATACCGCTTTTACAACTGAGTAGCCGAGATGTGACTTGGGCCTGCAGCTGAAGCACAGCAGCTGGCAACGGGACATACGTCTCCGTTCCCTCCTTCAGGGAACGAGGGTTACATACGTAACCGAGACGTTCCCTTTCAGTTGGTCACGTTCGACGTACGTCGGACTGACTGACGAGTTGGAGCAGTAGTCAGGGCTCACCGGCGCAGCGGAGGGTGGGAGGGCCCCAAGGGGTTTTTGGCCCGTCGGGGGAAGCACTGACCATCACCCTCAGATCTCCACCAAAGGTATCCGCCAAAGTAGCAGCCCTCTGCTTTGCAGCGGGAGGACCGCTAGATCGGGAGATACGTACTGGGACTTCACCCCATTTGAGGTATTCGAGTCTAGACCTAAGCACTGCAATGGTCATGTTCCCGCAATGGGAACATGAGTTATTCACAAACGCTGCCTCAGCGTGCTGAACGCCCAAACACGTGAGACAACGATCATGACCGTCAACTGGGGACAGAAAACGACGGCATCCGGAAACACACGGTTTGAATGACATCTTGAAAAAGACGCAAGGTCAAAACCGTGTATTTTGCTCTTTTAGAAATGGACAATGCTCTTTTATAGTGCTGAAGCACTCAGGGAGATGGCCGCGGCTCCCCGCGGTCCGATAGTGCAAGCCCGCGGGTGAGCACTCAAAGGAAAACGCCCAGCAAACCAACAGGAAGTCCTTTTGCAGCCACTCGCTGACTCGGCCCGTCACGCCAACACCCGGAAGAGCACTCTCCAGACTTGTTCTCTTGAACACTCTCGGCAGAAACAGTCTTGTGCAGGTAAGCAACAAAACCATCGGCTCCGAAGATGAAAGCTGTATGCGTTGTTTACGTCTGTGTTTTATACCCGTGCTGCGGGGCGGTACGTGAACCGCATGCCAATGTTTATTAGCTTGTTTCTATACACTCCAAGTAGATTGGTCTCTGAAAATAGATCCCAATTCGTCGGTCAGTCTGACCTACATCGAACGTGACCGACTGAAAGGGAACAAAAGCTTTTCTCGTATAACGTGATGTTATGTTGTAAAAACGACATAATTTTCTAGTAATAACAACGCATATTTTGTCCTAATAAGGATATGTCGTATAGTGATGTGTTCAAAATATGCCTTTATGCACATTAGATAATTTATAGGCTAGTGTGCCATTGTCACACTGAGTCTACCTGCACTGGGTAAGACTTAAGTTGTTGAGAGAAATAAACCCAGGTGACAATTATGGTTATTATGGTAACAATGCTTTGTATGACTCGTGTCCCAGTCTAAAGCAACATTCACATGAGCAAAAACATCTCAGGTTACGTATGTAACCATGGTTCCCTGAGAGGGAACAAGATGCTGCGTCAAGTGATGTGAACGCCTCTGCGTGATTGCATCATGAAGCACTCGTGAAATCAGTCCAATGGCGTGACGGGACCAGAAAACTATAAAGCACCCTTGAACCAGACCATTTCGAACCAGATAGGTCGAACAAGTCGGTCAAAGGCATTCTGGGATTATTGGAAAGCGACGCAGCATCTCGTTACCTCTCAGGGAACCATGGTTACATAAGTAACCAGAGTTGTTCCCTTTCAAGCTAACTCATGCTGCGTCAAACGCTGCGGGAACCCAATACACACGCCACCACAATCCCAAGTGAATGTATGTGCGAAATCGTAGTGCACACTATGTTGCAAGCACTAGAGACCCTGGAGTGGAGGCCCCATCTAGGTTATAAAATCTCACAAAGCCTGCCAAATTACATACCTCCTGAAGAGAAACTCCTGATAGCAAAGCTATAGAAACGGCCACACTCTGAGTAGAATGGACTCGGACCCTTAATGGTGAGGGCTGAATGGCAGATTCATAAGCAATTGAGATAGCCTCGACTATGCATTTGCTCAGCGTCTGTTTAGTTGCAGGCTTTCCTTTACTCAGGGACCCAAAATGTAAAAAACAACTGACAAGACTTACGCCACAGAAAAGCTCTGTGGACGTAAGCATCTAGCGCCCTCACTGGGCAGAGCAGATTTAATTTCCATTTAAGGGTATAAAGCCTCCTCGTGGAAGGAGCTCTGGAGCATAGTCTCTACTACTTCAGTAGAAAGACCTGAATCTATGAGCCGGGCCCCCTCAGAGGCCAGGCCCACAGTTTCCTCAGCTCCGGGCGTGGGTGCAGGATTGACCCCATCGCCTGGGAGAGAAGGTCTCACCTGACTAGAATTCCACATGGAGGGCCCTCGAGAAGAGGCACAATGTCCGAAGGCCATACCCGGCCGGGCCTGAACGGGGCTATTAACAGCAGACAGACCCCGTCCCGGCATACTCGCTCCAGAACTCCTGTCAACAGCTCCACAGCTCCTCGGCTACGTCTGCACCATTGCATCCAACCCCAGGGGGCTTGATGTGTGAGGGAATAAAACAGTGGACCGTGTAGTCTCTCGAGACGCGAACAGATCCACCTGAGCTCGCCTGAAGCGATTCCAGAGGAGCTCCACCACCTGGGGGTGGAGTCTCCATTCCCCGGGCACTACTCCCTGCTTCGAGAGGAAGTCTGGCCTCTAGTTCAGACGCCCTGGAATATATATTGCTCGATCAGACAATAACTTCCCTTGAGACCATATCAGGACTCGATGTACTAGTTTCCATAATCGGCGTGAGTTTAAACCCCCCTGGCGATTTATGTAGGAGACCACCGTCGTGTTGTCCGTGCAGACCAACACGTGATGGCCCTTGAGGTCTAGGAGAAAGTGCCAGGAACATGGGCATCAGCTCCAGCTAGTTTATGTACCAGGAAAGCTGATGGCCACTCCACAGACCCCTGACCAAGTGACCACTCATGGCAAGATATTATGTACATAATGTAAATGGAATCTACTTAAGGTAAAACATTTCTGTGAGAGGACCCAACCTCATTTTTTGTTGCTTCCGACACCCATGCCCCTCGGGGAGAATCCCTTGGTTTTGAGCCACCACTGTAAGGGTCTCATGTACAACAGGTCAAACGGTATCACATTGGATGCTGCTGCCATCAAACCTGTTTTACAGTGAGTGACTGGCCTAGTTTCAATTTTTCTACGACTTCGAGGATTGAATGAACCCGAGCGGGCGATTGATGAGCCCTAATGGTATTTGAATCCCATAAAATACGCCTAGAAAGGTGGTGCGCTGAAGTGGAGATAACACTTTTCTTTCCGTTTAACATTAGCCTCAACATTCTCATAGCTTCCTTGTGCCGCTACCCCCGGAAAGGACTGCCCTTTGAAGCCTGACACCACTGGCGTCAGGACATCTTGCTGTAGACTGTATGAGGAGGATGTACTCGGCTGGAGCTACTCTTCCGCCCAGCAGCCCAAGGGACATAAGATTGCGAGTTAGGAATTTTTTAAACATCTTTTGCTTGTTTCTTCATTTCTTGAAATCCTTCAACGACTGAATTAACTGAATCGCTGGAATAGGCTAGCAGGGGAGATTAACAGAAATATTTTATCTTTTCTCTTCCTGCTTCCTCACACTCATCATCTATGCCCCTCAACAGTTCAGCCTGGTAAGCTTGTATCATGTTTTTCCATAATTGTAGTAAAGCTCGTGGAAGGAAGGAGGCGGGAACCGGCGTTCATTCAAAAATACTTTAATAAAACAGAATCAACAAAACAAAAGTAAATCGCGGGCAGCCCCTCACGTTCGACTGCCCGCACACACACAACAAAACATAAACAAAACTCAACGTAAAGGCCAGGCCTGGTCCTCTCTCGTCCTCTCCTGAACTCGCCCGTCCTTTTATGTCTCCGAGCTCCCTCATGAGAGGACTTCGAGACCGGTGTGCCTCGCTACATGTGACGTTCATTAACACTCACACACCGGTCTCCACTCGCTCCTCCCATGTCGCTCGTTCGTCCACCTCGCCACATACCCCCATCGCCTCGCAGGCCGGGGTACCACCGAGACGGGCGCCTACTCCCCCGGGGCCCATCTCCGCGCCTTCGCGTCAGGGTATGGGCAGGCGAGGCGAGAAACGGGAGCCGGAGACACAGGAAGCGACAGGACGAGAGAGTGGAGAGAAGAAAAAAAAAAAATTCTGGTCCGGCTCCCTGACACACTGCCGCTCGGTCCTCAGCCAGCTGAGAGGCTCTTCCTCGCGGTGCCATGCGATGGTACTGGATGCTCGATGGACGGCTCGATCCTCCTCTGTCCCCTGGCGGCCGGCGGTGGCTCCTCCGCTTGAGGGCAGCCGGCAGCGAGTCCCGTGCTCCCTGCTCCTCCCCATTATGGCGGATGGCAGCAGGCTCCGGCCCACGGCGAACGTCGGCGACTCCTCCGCTCCCTCCAGGACGGCCGCCACCCCACCTCGACCCAGGGGCACGGCAGCGAGGTCTCCGTCCCATCGAACTTCCGCCGCTCCAGCACCATCGCCTCGGGCAGCCACTCGCTCTTCACCCGCGCTGCCCGACCTCCTCAGCACCGCGATCCCCCTCAGCAGCGAGGGCTCTCCGACAGCATGTCCCTCCTTCCTCCCGGGTTTCGGCACCAGTGTAGTAAAGCTCGTGGAAGGAAGGAGGCGGGAACCGGCGTTCATTCAAAAATACTTTAATAAAACCGAATCAACAAAACAAAAGTAAATCGCGGGCAGCCCCTCACGGTCGACTGCCGCACACACACAACAAAACATAAACAAAACTCAACGTAAAGTCCAGGCCTGGTCCTCTCTCGTCCTCTCCTGAACTCGCCCGTCCTCTTATGATCGTGTGCAAACTAAGTAGGCCCATATGTGTTTGCAGACTGTCTATGGTTCCCTTTGTAAAAGTGAGAAAAAATCCCCATCCCCCTTCGTTGCCATCAGGGGGCCGTTCTGCCAACCCTGCCACCTCTAGTGCTTCAGGGCACAGCGGTCCTCAGCGAGCACACGTCTCCATGTCCGCCCGGAAACATAGCGACACGGGGAAGCTCATGCCCTCCGAGGAGGGCTCAAAGAGGGTTGGTTCGGTTGATCCCTGCCGGTGCGCTGTTTCAGGACACCAAGCTGACCGCTCAACAAACACCAGAGGCCGGCCTCGAGAGGCTGGTTCCCTTAGTAGATTTTCTGGCAGCGTGCCAAATATCTCTGATTGGGTCCTGCAGATAGATAACGGGGTGTATCCACAGTGGTCAGCCCCGAGCAGGCTCTGGTTATGGAACAAGAAGTACAGACTCTTCTGCGAAAAGAGGCTATAAAGAGAGTCCCTACCCACAGCAGAGAATCAAGGTTTTTACAGCCGGTACTTTATAGTTCCGAAGAAGGATGGAAGGCTGCGTCAAATTCTAGATCTGCGTCAGCTAAATTGCAGTAAAGAAATGCTCATGCTGAAACAGACTGTATGTCACAATAGACTTAAAGGAAGCATAATTGCACGACTCCATCCTTCCTCAACACAGGAGGTTCCTCGGGTTTGCTCTCGGGGGCGAAGCTTACCAGTATCAGGTTCTTCCATTCGGCCTAGCTTTATTTCAAGCTAAGGGGAAATCCATTTTGCATGATCAAGGTCACGTGGCGTTGCCTTCATGCCTTGGATATTTGGAATAATCCTTGGTTTCTGTCCCAGGGACTAGTGTTGGGGGCTCATTGTTGTCGCTTGATGCTAACAACAGATGCATCCCTCATCGGCTGTAGGGCAATCATGAGTAAATCACGGAGCAGATTTCCTGTCGAGGCAGGGATTGACACCCGGGAAGTGGAGATGCCGCCCTCAGGTGGTGGAGCTCCTTTGGCTTATCCAGCCCCTCTGGGGTTGGATGCCATGGTGCAGACGTGGCCAAGGCTCCGTTTTGTAGATCAGAAATGTGTTATTTTAATATTGTTTATATTTATAATTGAATCTATAATGTATTTGTGAAGTCTAAGTGCATGAGAAAGTTATATATACTGCATGAGCTGAAGTTGCATGACATATTACTGTCATATGGCAGGGAGAAGGACAGGGAGATACTTTTGGTCCTACAAAGAATGCGTGTCCATGCAGGAATGTGCATACATGTATATCACTGATGTAAACAGGCTTATATATTTGTTGCAGGAATGTGCATACATGTATATCACTGATGTAAACAGGCTTATATTTTCCGCTGATGTATTTGTTTTGGGATATATATCAACTGATGTAAGCATGAAGTATACATTCTATTTTAAACAAACCAACATGTTTCTTTACCTTGTAAGGAATTACAAATCCTTTAGTCAGTGTATAAAATGTTCACCGTTGATGCACTGCCTCAGAGAAACATATACAGCTGGCACGAAGACAACAAGTTTCTCTCCTATGCCTGATACATATGGCAATAAAGAGTTTTTGACAAGGCAACTGGTATCCGGTCCTGTGATTTAATCATAACGGGGACAAAGCTGAATTTTCAGATCAACAACTTGGCGTCACACGAACAGGATCTGCATTTCAGACATTTGTCTCAATTAATTCATCAGGTAAGACATTTTCTTTTTCTTAAAGATTCTAAGTCTGCCTGATGATATATATACTGTTGAGACAATGACTGAAACTGCTAAAAAGAACTGTGTTATTTTGGAATGCCAGTTGTGTTGCCAATGAATGTGTATCAGACATAGTTACATTTTAAGTAATATAATTTGATGCAACTTATTTAAGTTGTTCTGATCAGTGAACCTTCAAAATATTGAATGAAGCTGGGTAGAAGTGGATCTTTTGTGCAAAAGACCAACTTTGTCAATTTTTGGGAGAATAATCCGTAATGCGATTTAGCAATTAGCTCGTTGTGACTGTGAGGTGGTGGAATGTGGCGAGTCTGCAGTAATCAGTGGCAGGAAAAACTCTAAAACATGTCCACACACTGAAGAGCCACACTTAGAAGAAGTGTGGGGAAGTGCGACGAGCTTTGAGATTAAAGCGGTTTAAAGTGGCGGGTCTGCGCTAAAGGTAGTGCAGTGTTTAAAGAAAAAGCCCTAAAACGTTTAAACACGCTAAAGTATAAGGCGCCTTTATAAATAATAGTGGCTAGAATCGTTGGCCTTCTGATTTTGACAGTAAAGCTGTTCAATATTTTGGGGTGGGAACTGATCTGAGTTCAACTGTAAATTTTTAAGAATTATAAGAATATTTAGGATTTAACTTTTGTTTTCTTTCTCTTCTTTCTTTGTTTCCCGAGTTGTCAGCTAGGGAGAGAGAGAGGGAGAGAGGGCAGGGCAGGACCCTTCCCTTCAGCAAACGCACACACATAGACACACACTCATACACGCACACACAAAGCTATACATAGCCCTGCTGCTGAGAAGCACAGACACACAGACCATCTGCAAAATGGCAGAGAGTGTCTATAATAGCAGAACAATATCTGCTTGGTACTTAAAAAAGAAGAGCAAAAAACAAGCCAAGTTTTAGAAGAAAGGACTGGATGTTGATGCATCTTTGGATGAACAGTTTAGATGGTTCATGATCCAAAAAGACTGTTAAACTGAAAGCCTTTCCGATCCTGGCAGCCCACTGGATTGTGAAACAAGGTGGAATTTGTTGCAGTACGGATGGGAGTCCAGTTCCACTTGTTGAAGCAATGAAGCCACAGATTGAAGCATATAACAAGTTGAATAAAATCATGTCTATTACATGTTCAGAAAAAGATAAAACAATCATTGATGATTCATTTGATCCAGATTGGACAAATATAATAGCCGAGGCTGAAAGTAAATTTTTGCAAGCACCAGTAAACTCAGCAAAACTGTAATGCCTCCTCCATACAACCCAATTTATCCAACTTTGCCTGAACAATGTAAAAGTTCTTGTAAGCCAAATGGAGGGCCAGTGGACAAAATATTTATTGCATCTGCACATGCCGCTCCAGTAATAACCAGGTCCAAATCCAGCCAAACAGAGACATGCTGCGAGGTATCCCAGCACCTGCCTCTGATTGGGGCGATGAGACAAGAGAAGACGACATGATAACAATTGATAAGGTCGGTCCCGAATTCTCTTCACCTGCTATGAAAAGGGAAGAAGTACAATCTGAAATGATGATGGAAGAAAGACCATTCACACCAGGAGAACGTCAAGCCATTCTCATGGCCTTGCCTCCTCTGAAGAGACAAGATCCAAACACAGAGTTTTGGCGAATTAGATTCCTTGGTTGAAGCACATCAAATGTCACTAAGAGACATACACACCATTGTAAAAGCTAAAATCCCAAGAGACAGATGGGAACGCTTGCCAGCGTCAATAACAACAGCCCAATGGATAGACTTGTGGGTTGATGGCCAGGGGCGACCCTGGGTCTTTGGCAAGCCTTAGATGTGTTCCGAAAAGAAATCCAAGAGATCCTGGGCAGCGGTAAGATTCCTTTCACATCAGTAACATTGATTAAGCAAAAGATGATGAATCTCCAGATGAATATGCCTTGCGTAAATGGAATGCTTATGAAAGATGGGCTCACTGTGCAAAAAGAACCAGACAGAGATGATGTACAGTTTACGGACACACTTGTGGATGGTTTTAGCACAAAATATCAACAAGCCTTATTACTTGAGTCAATCCAGGAGAAACGTTTGACCAAATTATGCAATGGGCTGGTCGTCTAGAAATGGCTATTAGATCAAACAAGGATGAAGGAAACAAATCAAATCGAAGAGGAGTGGCGTTAGCTCAATCCAACATCGACGCAGATAGGATGGTGAAGTTCTGCCAAAATTGTGGTGAAGGCTGATGGAACTGTTGTGAAGCAAGGAGCTCTTCCTGGGCAATTTTCTGCACAAGTAGCTGAGCTCATGGCGCTTACGGAAGCTCTTGAGCTATCGGAGGAGGTCGAGTCAACATCTATACAGATAGTCGTTATGCTTTCGGAGTGGTCCATGACTACCTTGCCCTATGGAAAGACGTGGACTCATCACCAGCAGTGGGAGTGTAATACAACATGCTTCCATAATTCGTCGGTTGATTGCAGCATGTCAATTACCACGAGAAGCAGCTGTGGTCAAAGTAAAAGCACATCAATCTGACAAGTCCAAGGAAAGCAAAGGAAATGCTGCAGCTGATGTGGCAGCCAGAGAAGCGGCTTTACTTTCCCTACTCCTGTTACCTTGGTTCAAGAAAACAGAAAAGATAATTCTGAGCTGCATCTTCTGTCATATCACACAGAGACAGAAGAAGAGAAAGAACAATGGAAAAAGAAGGCGCAAAGAAGATGATCAAGGTATCTGGAGAATTCCAACAGGACAGGTGGTAATGCCTATCGGAACAAGGAAAGAACTAATGCAGCTGTATCATGGAAAAGTGCATGCTGGAGCAAAAGCAATGAAAGCTCAAATCAGCGAGACTTGGTGGTGGCCGAATGATGAGAGACATCGATGATTATTGTAGGAGATGTTTGATCTGCATAAAAGCAAATGTGGGAAAACCTGTAAAGGTGAGAATGTCACATGCACCCAGACCAACAGGGCCATGGACACATCTCCAAATTGATTTCACAGGACCATTGTCATCCAGTGGAGGATATCAATACATTCTAGTAATCATAGATCGATTTACTAGATGGGTTGAAGCATTTCCGACAAAAACTTGCACTGCCGAAGCTGCAGCACGAGTAATGGTGGAAGAAGTTTTTCTCGCTGGGGCCTTCCATATGAAATTGATTCCGACAATGGAACTCACTTCACTGGAAAATTGATGAAGGAAGCAATGAAATTGATTGGGATTAAACAAAAGTTTCATATCCCCTATAGACCTCAATCGTCAGGTATGGTCGAGCGAATGAACCGGTCGTTAAAGACGTCCCTTACTAAAGCCATTCTGCAGACTGGCCAAGGTTGGCACAGATTATTACCTGCTATTTTGTGGAACTTAAGAGCAACTCCAAACAGAGTAACAGGACTAACCCCTTTTGAACTAATGACTGGAAGAGCAATGGTTCTACCTCCTGATGCTCCGCCCCTGCGGAACAGGAGGAGATTCCACATTGTTCCAAGAAAAGTTAAAACGTTATCTCACTATGCTGGACAGAGCTACCAAAGGAAACAACCAGAAAGTGCGAGAAGCTCAGCAGCAGTGGGATGAAAAACACACCACTACTGATATTCCACACATTCCCGAGTTAGGCAGTTTTGTTATGGTCAAACGAATTGCTAGGAAAGGTTTAGAGCCTAGGTGGGAAGGACCATATGAAATACTCTTAACTACAGATACAGTGTTTGCCTTAAAGGGAAGGGTGTAGGAACAGATAGATGGTATCATTGGTCACAAGTTAAACCTTGTTTAGTGAATGAACAAAATGATAGCGATAGCTTATGGCCTGAAAATGATCAATGTTCGTCAGTTACTTTTAGAAACTGGGTAACAAGGAGTGGTGTTAATGATTTCTCTGCTTCCATTACAGGAATCAATTCCATTGACATTGATTAGAGATGGTTGCAAGTTATTCTCAATACACAACGACAATGGTATGGCCTCAATATGGACAGCGCAATATAATGACAGTTAGACAATTCCAATCAATGGGTATTAGACAAGGAAATTCAGTAATTAGATTAGGAAGAAATGGATATTGGGCTGAAGGGGAAACATGATGGAATAAGTGAGAATATGATATATGGAGGGAAGTTGTGTCCAATTCCCCCTGATCCATTTTGCATTGAAATTCTCTATCCTCTTCATTTAGGTGGAATCCATGTTCCACATGTGCAATTGCTGCAATTAGAACCACAGTGGTGGAATAATGATTTAGTAGAGGAAAGGAATTATGAACTCTTTGAAATGGTTAAAAGAGTTAAAGAAAGCGTAAAAGCAGCCCAAGAGGAGGGAATTCAAGCAATGGGACATGTTATCGTTGCAAATGGAGTAGCCAAATTAATGTCTGAAAGGAAATTGACACAAATTCTAGGAAATCTATCATGGTCAGACTGGATAGTTCTAACTATGGTAGGAGTTCTTGTGTTTATGGTAGTAGTACACATCATCATATGTGTTACTAGAAGGAAAGGTAATAAACCTGTCAAATTGGTTATTTCTAACTATATGGATAAAGCCGAAAATGGAAAATATAGAGTAAGATAGGATATTCTATACACATTGCACCACTTACAAAACACAACCCCACAAACAATCAACACCCGCTTACTGATTCAAAACCCCAAGGAATAGGACTCTTTAACATCAACGTTTATGTTAGTTTGTTATTTTGACCAGGAACTGGAGGAGTTCAGGTACCGAACGAGTCCAGGCACTGGTGAAGATTCATTAATTTTTCCTTTCTCAGATGACTGGGGTACATTTTAAATACTTACACATAGACGTAATTACACACATAGTATGCGGGAACATGTCATGGGTTGGGGTCATTTTGTTTTGTTTTATTCTATTCCCGATTCCTCATGTTTCTACTTTTCTGTTCTTTGTATGTCTTTTGTTTCTTGGTTTGCTTTTTCTCTCCTCACTATCACTCCATTAGGTGACGATGATGGTGTGGAACTGACGGCCGTAGTTCCAATGGAGGAGTTGTAGATCAGAAATGTGTTATTTTAATATTGTTTATATTTATAATTGAATCTATAATGTATTTGTGAAGTCTAAGTGCATGAGAAAGTTATATATACTGCATGAGCTGAAGTTGCATGACATATTACTGTCATATGGCAGGGAGAAGGACAGGGAGATACTTTTGGTCCTACAAAGAATGCGTGTCCATGCAGGAATGTGCATACATGTATATCACTGATGTAAACAGGCTTATATATTTGTTGCAGGAATGTGCATACATGTATATCACTGATGTAAACAGGCTTATATTTTCCGCTGATGTATTTGTTTTGGGATATATATCAACTGATGTAAGCATGAAGTATACATTCTATTTTAAACAAACCAACATGTTTCTTTACCTTGTAAGGAATTACAAATCCTTTAGTCAGTGTATAAAATGTTCACCGTTGATGCACTGCCTCAGAGAAACATATACAGCTGGCACGAAGACAACAAGTTTCTCTCCTATGCCTGATACATATGGCAATAAAGAGTTTTTGACAAGGCAACTGGTATCCGGTCCTGTGATTTAATCATAACGGGGACAAAGCTGAATTTTCAGATCAACAGTTTGTATTCCTTTCCCCTGGTGCGGCTCCCAGGAGTTCTGGAGAGGGACACCGGGACAGGGTTTGTCTGTTACTAATAGCCCCGTTCTGGTCGGGCCAAGTGTGGCTATCAGAACATAGTGTCTTTCCTAGATGGCCCTCCGGGGGAGATTCCTGTCAGGAGAGACCTTCTTTTCCAAGGGATGGGGTCAATATTTCACCTCCACCTAGAGTTATGGAAGCTGTGGGCTTGGTTTCTGAGGGGGGCCAGCTCATAGATTCAGGTCTTCCCACTGAGGTGGTAGAGACCATGCTTTACTCCAGAGCTCCGTCTGTTTTAGAAACTAGACCAGGGAGAAATTAAATCTGCTTTGCTCAGTAAGGGCATTAGATGCTTACGGCCACAGTACTGCCCTGTGGTGTAAAACCGACCAGTTGTTTGTATGCTCTAGGTCCCCTAGTAAGGGGAAGCCTGCATCTAATCAGACTTTGAGCAAATGGATAGCTGAGGCTATTTCAGTTGCTTATGAGTTGGCCGGTCAAACTTCATCATTAAGGATCCGAGCCCATTCAATTAGGAGTATGGTTTAAACCTGGGTGTGGCTTCGAATCCGGGGTCTCGAGTGCTTGTGACATAGCGTGCACTAAGATTTCACACAGACAGGCACTTGATATTATGGCGGCGTGGGTATTAAGTTCCCGCAGCATTTCGACGCAGAGCGAGTTCCCTTGAAAGGGAACGTCTCTCGTCACGCCATTGGACTGATTTCATGAGTGCTTCACGACACAGTAACGCAAAGGCGTTCCCGCAGCGTTTCGACGCAGCGTCTCGTTCCCTCTCAGGGAACCATGGTTACATACGTAACCTGAGACGTTTTCTCAACTTATTTGTTTGAGTTATCTCAATGATTTGAGCTATATTTCATGTTAAATAGTTGAATAAACTTTAAAAGCTGAATTTGTCATACAAAACATAAGTTGGATTTTTTACAGTGTATTATGACATAATTGAGTGAAATTTTTTTTTATGTATGTGGCAGCAATCCGTCACTGTTTAACACAACAGAAACAACATCAAATTTGGAGTAATCTGCTTGCTTTAAGCTGTGACCTCTGGAGTTAACCTATCGAAGAAGAACTTCCACAGAGGCAAATGCTATGAAAACATAATTAGAAATAATTTTAAAGTAATTGCACTTAAGAGACATACATGCATCTAGCCAAGTTTAGCATGTTTTTATGCAAAAACAAAACAGTGCTCATTAGTGGACTAATAATTATTCTCCCATCTTTCACCAGTTTCATCAGAGACTATTAGAACCTGTTTTATACTAATTAACTCTAAAGACATGAAGCTTTTAAAATGTTGAAGTGATTAGCTAAGAAAACAGCAGAGCTGTTGACTGCAATGATCCTTAGAGCACAATCAAACAGTTCAGGATCACAATGAATATTGAAGAACATATATGACATGCTGTACATCAAAGTGTTTGAATGTATTCAAAATGAGATGAAAAAGTACTAACAAGCAGCAAAAAATCATGCAAAAGGCATCAGATTCTTCCTCCTTTTAAACGGCCATAAACAGAGCCTTTTTATAGTCTGTAGCTCCTCCCCTAGGAATAAACCAAGTATATAAACTAATTAAAGGAGGCAAAGCAATTACGCAGAAAATAAACAGAAGCAATGGCATACATTATTTATGGAGACATTCACTGGTGAAACATATTGATGAAATAAGGATTCTAAACAACAAAAACAAGAAAATTCACACTACTGCTGTTCCTGCTTCCCGTCCCTGATATCCCAGCTGCACAGTGGGCCTGATATCCCAACCTGCTACACCACTATATAACTGGCTAATGGAAATAAAACATATAAAACAAATTCAGTATGACAAAGTAGTTTTGTTTAAAACATTAATGTGATGAGTGTACACATACTGTACCTAGTATGACTTAGCCTAGATATTTCAATCTTATCAGCAACACAACTAGAAAGAAACATCAAACAAATATAATAACTGAGTCAAAATTAAATATTAAACAAAGAAACAAGTAAACAACCAGGGGTGCATTTACTGAAAGCATCGTTAGCCAGTGGTGTAAAGTATTTGAGTAAATGTAATTATTTACTGTACTTAGTATCTTTTTGGAGTATCAAATATATTTGCTCTTTTACTCTCTACTGGACTACATTTGTGAACAAGTAAATGTACTTTTTACTCCAAAACATTTGTGTTCAGTAATGCAATTATACCTTTTTTTTTCTTCTTTTTTTTTACTTGCACATTACATTTAGCATGGGATCTAACTTTTTCTGCAGCACTTTATTTCTGTTATAAAGAAGCGATGTTGTCATCTAAAAGCACTGAAGATACTGTCTCGATACTGCGTTTTGCCTTTACTCTCCCAAACATGTCGACAGGGCTACTTGACATGAATGCGAGTGCATTAGCAGGTAGCGGATGAATCCCAAGTGTTTGATTTATGAGATGAGTTCATGACTGCAGCCGGTGATGAGGCTGAAAACAGCACATCCAGTGCAAGTAGACTTTTGCTATTTCATTTTACTTAACATTATTTTATGTATCCTCTATATTGACAAGCCCTTTTAGAAGGATATTGGTTTACTTATGGCCTCTTCGTGCACTTGAGCTTAACTGAGATTTGAGAGTTTGTAGACGTTAAAGAGGCTCTTGTGTGTTCAGTTTTCTTTTGATTGTAGAAAATAAACATGATTTCTCTTCTTACATACACTGGCATGTCTCTCAGGTGTCGAGGAATAGTCATCTTTGAGATTATATTTAGTATGAGTAAAAGACTTAAGTACTGGCAAAATCAGATACTCAAATGTCTTTTAGTTTGTCAAGAGGTTTAAAGCAGTGTTTTTGAAGAGTGCACATATGCGTATGTGCTCTAGTACAAAAGAACGAGCCTATAATTGAAACTGGAAATAAAGCAAAATTAAAAAAATACTCCTCAGATGCCATGTCCGTAATTTATAACTAAAGATCTAGCATTGAATTCGATCTAATATGGATTAATTAAAATAAGTTATTACTCCACCACTTATGTAGCATTAACATTTTTACAAAGAGCATGTCAAAACTTAAAAAGGGCCCCAAAACCTGTTGAAGTTAACCAACATGATTGAACGACAAATATGCGACAAGTTGATTTCTTCAACAATGCATTGTATTATGGTAATGAAGCAGTGGGTTACATTGTTGTTCGGGAAATGCACCGTAACCAAGCAAGCAAGCAACCAAAAAACCAAGCAACCAAACTAACAACCAACCAACAAACCAACCAAAAAAATCAACCAACCAAACAAACAAGAAACCAATCGACCAACACGCAACCAGCCAAACAAACAAACAAACAAACAAACAAACAAACAAACAAACACTCAACTAAATAACCAAGAAACCTACCAAACAACCAAACAAACAAACAACTTTGACCAGCATATATAAGTGTGTGCTTGTGCATTATCCCATATCATTACATAAGGACTCTATGAGGTAACACTTTATTTTGGTAGTCCATTCTACTAACGACAAGTAACAGTGGGGTTAAGGCTAGTAGAAGCTAGAAGAATTTATAAAGTGGACCATCAAAATAAAAGGTTACTGAAAATAATAATAATAAACCAAACAAGTGATTAAACAATGCAATTGTATTAAATCATGCTGGAATGCATGCTTGGAAAAGGGAATAAAATCTTTTTTTAATTTTTTTATCAATGGCGACTAAAAAATTGTGTGAATATTTATTTTTTACACCTCTGCACATGTAGACCTATTTTGGTTACCCCACCTGAGTAATTCAAATTAAGATTTTACTTCAGCAATAAACTGATGCAAACTTTTCTAGTGACCAATAATGCTATTTCCTCTTAACGACATTGCTGTCAATTTTTAATTACCTCTGCGGCTACAAAACTCTAATGGACCTTTTTTTTACATTAAAGTAGGTGGAGGGGGGAAGAAGACCCAAGAGGTAAAAAGAGAAGATAGAGAAAGTGTAAGGCCGGGGAGGAGAGATGTTGGGTCGCCATGAATCCGTCTCTCTTGGGCTTCATGAAAAGATTTTCTGCAGCGTCTGCTCTTTCTTTCTTTCTCCCCTTCAGTGCACCCTGATTCATGCACTTTGATGACACATTCCTGGAACGAGTGCCCACCCACTAATTACATCATTCACTTTTTTCTTCTCTAATTTAAAGCAACTTTGAAAGTTTTATCGTTTATTAGGTCTGGTTTGGATGTGTGCGCGCTCTTCTGGGAAGATACTTTCTACACTAGAACTCGGCTCATTAATGCAAGAGAAAGATCGCAGATGAAGAGCTCAGCGTCGCATCACCGGTGAATCATATTAACTACAGCATCAGAATGAGAGAGAAGGAGCCATTAAAGCAATCATAGCTAGGGGGAAACCTTAAAGGAAACTCAAACGGGTTTAAAACACGCGGGTGAGTCAATGATGAATAAAGGATTTTGATATTTAGCCGAACAATTCTTTTAAGGTTCCCAGTGTCCCGAGATAACAACAGAAAAGCAGATGGGAACTAATTAGCATAGCTTCTGTTCAGAATATTAATGCTTTTGATTCGATTTAACTGTAGTATAAAAGGTACTTATAATGTGAATGCTTGGCTAAAAAGATGCGTCTTTAATCTAGTTTTAAACTGGGACAGCGAGTCTGAACCTCGAACAATATCAGGAAGACTATTCCAGAGTTTAGGAGCTAAATGTGAAAATGCCCTCCCTCCTTTAGTGGACTTAGATATCCTAGGAATGACCAGAAGCCTCGAGTTTAGTGATCTTAGAGAGCGATAATATTTTTAGGGCGATAGAAGATCCGTTAAATACACAGGAGCTAAACCATTTAGAGCTTTATACGTCAGTAGCAATACTTTGTAATTGATACAGAACTTAATAGGTAACCAGTGTAGAGATGATAAAAATGGTGTTATATGATCATATTTTCTTGACCTAGTAAGAACTCTAGCAGCTGCGTTTTGGACTAACTGTAGCTTGTTTATTGAGGATTCAGGACAACCAGCTAATAAAGCATTAGAGTAATCTAGTCTCGAGGTCATGAATGCATGAACTAACTTTTCTGCATCAGAAATAGATAGCATGTTACGTAGCTTAGCAATGTTTCTATGGTGGAAAAATGCCGTTCTTGTAACATATGAAATATGATTTTCGAAAGACAAGTTGTGGTCTAATATAATACCCAGGTCTTTTACTGTAGCGGATAAAATGACAGGACATCCTTTGAAGTTAAAGTTGTTAAAGTTGTATTGTGAGTGGTTTTGTGGGCAGTTTTTTGGACCAATAAGTAATACCTCCGTTTTATCTGAATTTAATAGCAGAAAATTACATGTCATCCAGTATTTAATATCTTCAACACACGCTGTCAGTTTAGATAATTTAGCGTTTTCATCTGGTCGTGGTGAAATATATAATTGAGTGTCATCAGCATAACAGTGGAAATTAATTCCATGTTTTCTTATAATATTACCAAGTGGCAGCATATATATTGAGAATAGCAGAGGGCCTAACACAGATCCTTGCGGCACCCCATAGTCTACTGAAGTTATCTTAGATTTTTCCCCATTTAGACAGACAAAATGGTAGCGGTCTGATAAGTATGATCTAAACCAGTTTAATGCCTGTCCCTGAACACCAGTGTAATTTTGAAGTCAATCTAAGAGTATTTTATGATCTATAGTATCGAACGCAGCACTAAGATCGAGTAGAACTAGTATTGAGATACAGCCTTGTTCAGAAACTAGAAGTAAATCATTTGTGAATTTTCTTGCAAGAAAGAGCACAATTGAGCGGACACAACTTTTTCTAGTATTTTAGACATAAATGGACGATTTGAAATGGGTCTGTAATTTGCTAGGTTATTATGATCTAATTGTGGCTTCTTAATGAGAGGTTTTATGACTGCCAACTTGAATATTCTTGGAACATGACCTAAAGATAAAGACGAGTTAATAATATTGAGAAGAGGCTCTTCCACTACAGGTAACAGCTCTTTCAGAAGTTTAGTGGGTATTGGATCTAATAAACATGTTGTTGGTTTAGATGCAATGATAAGTTTATTTAGCTCTTCCTGTCCTATAGTTGTAAAGCGGTGAAGTAGTTCTTGAGGGGCGATAATTGAGGTTGAAACATAAGACATCATTAAAGGTTGTACATTTACAATTCTGTTTCTGATGCGTTCTATTTTCTCAGTGAAGAAATTCATAAAATCATTACTACTGAACTGTAACGGAATATTTTGCTCAGGCGATGCTTGTTTATTTGTTAATCTAGCCACAGTGTTAAATAAAAACCTTGGATTATTTTGGTTATTTTCTATTAGTTTGCGGAGATGCTCAGCCCTGGCTGCTTTTAGGGCCTTTTTATAACGTGACATACTATCTTTCCACGCGATTCTAAAGACCTCTAAATTAGTTTGTTTCCATTTACGCTCTAAGTTACGAGTTTCTCTCTTGATAACATGTGTAGCACTGTTGTTCCATGGTGCTTTAGTTTTCTCTCTAACCTTTTTTAATCTAATTGGTGCAACATTTTCTAATGTACTAGAGAGAAAATGTTGCACCATCAGAAATAGTATATGGTATGTATGTAAAGTTCAAGTTCAAAAACTTTTTGGCCAAAAATAAGTTCAAAAAGACATATTTGAACTTCTGATGAAAACCATGGTAACGCCCTGGAGATGTTGTCTGACAGAAGAGCCGCTCCGATTCTGCTGGGGTGAAGGCCATCAGGACGGAAGAGCCTAGGTCGCTCCCAGAACAGATTCCAACTATTTACAAAGAGCAGCTTCTGTTCATTACACCATGACATTAATCATTCATTTAGAGTAAGTAATCTACTAAACCTTTCATGTCCTAGTCGGTACGTGGGAAGGGGTCCAGACACGATGATCGTTGCTTCAGGCGATGTTCTGCGCACCGTCTCGACCAGACTCCTGTAGTCCTTCTTCAGAACCTCCGTCTGCCGCAGCCTGATGTCGTTCGTTCCCGCGTGCAGCACGACAGCTCAGATGCGCTCGTCACTGTTCAGGATCTCGGGAACCTGTGCAGCGACATCGAGAACACGAGCACCAGGAAAGCAGTGAGTGCGCACCTTACCTTTACCTGAGGTAGCGCGGACATGCCGGACGGTGGAAGTACCGATGACCACAACGGTGCGTTCCGTCTCGCGAAGAGGGGAGAAGCGATTCCGAGTGGAGATCTCGAAGACCGGGAGGGGTGGAGAGGTCCTTGCTCTGGTCCTGGCTCGCGTCTTCCACTGTGGAAACACCCAGGGTCCATGGTGCTGTGTCGGTGCTGGAGTGAACGAAACCAGGGATGATCGCGTCCTGGGTGCTTGGTTCCTGTGCAGAGAAACACACGGAGTAGACGAGGTCGGAGTCAAAAGGTTACTAACCACTGACTTGTGAGCATCGGCACGTGATGTTTCGAGCGCTTCTTGTCGCTCTCTCAGCACGGCTCGTCTATCTTGTAGGTCGCAAATCTGCTTGTCCAAAGACTCCAACTGCACCGAATGCAGCTTGAACGTGTCCTCACCTGCACTCAAAGGTAACATTAGACACACATCCGAGTTATTTGACATTGTAGTAGATGTGCTACAATGGCGAATTGTAGGTTTCAGTGGTTACGGGAGTAAATAAGTTACCACGCGTGCAATGTTAGCGGTCTACGGCTAGTAGAGGAAGTTTGGATATAAGTAGCGATATCAAAGCACAGAGAATCATATCAGTGATATGTTCACACGTTGTAAATAATAGAAATTATTTGTTTGTAAGCGAGTGTTAAGAAGAAAATCAAGGATTATGAGTCAATTTGACGGAGCTACAAACACATGTGAACGAAACCACTGCGCATCAAACTATCGCCAAACTAAATAATAAAAAAGAGCACAATACAGTTCCATGGCTGGTAAGAAATATATATATATATATATATATATATATATATATATATATATATATATATATATATTTTTTTTTCATATTTATTTATTCATCCACTTGGCAGTGTGGCAAGAAAGCCAATTTTGGATGCTGCGTGTGATTAAGTATTTCAGCATCTTTTATTGACCATGACATGTGTGCAGTTCTTTCAAAGTCCTCGACTCTTTCAGTTCTCCCATCTTCTCCATAACCGAATTCACAAACTGAATTCAAAATGACTATTTTCCCTCAAATTATGACTCTTAGCAAGCGCGTACGTGCCTTGGAGTGTATATCTGAGTGTTTGTTCATTTTTAACGGACTCTTGCGGTGTGCTCCTCTTCGCGGGAAGGCAAACACCAGCAGTTTAGCTGGAGGGAGTCCTATGAATCTGCTTCCCTGACGATCACCATGTCAGAGCGATTTACCAGGGCTTTGATCCACGGCTTGACACTGACGGGCAACAAATTAAGCAAATTATCTGTGCCACCCACTAGCCCGGGGCTGGAGCCTATTGCTGGCGCCGGTGGACAAGCATCGCCAGTGCGGCCCATGCTGGAGCGTAGGCAGTTAATGAAATAAATAAATAGAGCTCAAGATAAAGCATGGTGACCCAAAATCTCTGAGTGGGCTGCACATCAGCACCACCCACACTTGTCAATAATACAGTCCTCCGAAGGCGACGCTGAGACAGCCCTGAATTGAGGTGGATGTGAACCATCTATCCAGACCAGATCAATGACACATGATAAAGGCCAACATGGGCATGTCTTTCCTCTTTGTTACAAGCACATAATCACAAAATTCTCCACCTGCTGTTGCCTACTTTGAATGCAAACCAATCGTCTTGAACAAACTGCCATTTAGAGGGGAAAGAAAAAGAGAAATTGCTTTATTTTTTGACTGCTCCTTGTAAACAGTTGCATAAACAATCACCGTATGTATTACAGTCTGCATCACCATCTACTACATGTCTTTTGTCTGGTTGATATTTCATGCTTTTTAGCAAGTAAAAAGGACTTTTAGTATAACTTTTTAGTGTCTTTTTGCTGTGAAATCTTTACTGATTTTTATAAAGTAAACATAAGAAAAACTTGAATATCTTAGTAATATTTCAAGACGAACTTTGGTTTACTTGATTGATCCATACATCATAAAATAATGTTCAAATGTGAGGATCATCATCTCTCAGTCGTCATTGTATTGCCATCATAAAAACAAATGATTTAAATATCATCTTACCAAGGCATATTAGGAGATATAGTGATATAGTGTCAACTGATATGTATATGCATTTTATGAAAATAGGGTATACTGTTATCAAGATCTTTTCTATACTTTTTTTGGCAATATAGCTGAATATCAGCATCTGCACCATATTTTATATTTTTGGCTGAATAAAACTGAGGTATTTTTGCCCTCCTCTAATCAGAGCTCAATATTGTCACACTCACATTTCATACTATATGATATTGTAGCACACAGACTCTTCACAGTTGAGGAATTGCTGTTTTATTTTGCACCGGCAGTTGTAGGGTTAACACGGACAAAGCGATTATAAGGTTTGAAGCACGGCAGAAAGAGCGAGTGAGTGTTTCTTGTGTTTCTATCTTCCGATTAAAAGTGAAGGTGTGCACCAATTTTACGCCACTTTATAGTGTAAATAGTGTGAAAATTCCAAAAAGAAAATTACCCAAATGATGCACTAAATTAACTGAAAAAACTAAGTGTGGAATGTTGGACGCTTCATGCACTCTCGCAGCTTTAACTGTCACAGCTTTAATTATATAGCAGAGGGGGAGGGGCTATAAGACTCTAATGTAAAATTATAATTATATATATATATATATATATATATATATATATATATATATATATATATATATATATATATATATGACCAGACTTAAGAAAAAAATATCAGATGACTAACTTGTAAGACTAGTCTAAGCAGTTTATGCAACTGGGAGAAATTAGAAGGCACTGCATTAGTTGCTGCATGTTAGCTCAATGAATAAACCATAAACAGTGGCAACTCCTGGCGAGGTCTATGCAACTTTTAAATTGATACATTGTTATCTCAAGCAGGTCTTTTCCATATCCCGCTGCTTTGCAAGTAAATATAGTCTGCATTATGCAGGCCACACTCTCCGTACGGTACTTAGAATATCTCCCATGGAGGCCTCGCCCTATTTTAGCGCTAGGCTAAAATAATGAAGTTAGACGGAAGACCAGGCACTTTCTCCATCTCAACGCCCCAGTCACAACTCACTTGGCAAAATGTCAATCATTTACTGACATCTCCACCCTAAGCCCCCCGCCCCCATGTCTATCCATCTCCCACCTTAGCAGGTGGGATGTGATGTTCACTGAGCCGTTGGCCGTAGGCAGTAATTACATGAAAAGGCAACACATTTCACTGAGTATGCCCATTTTTCTAGCTTTTACGTACTCCCTCTCTGATTGCTCATTTTCTTCCCTCTCTTTATTCTTTCTACTGTATATAGTTAAGAAAATTCACAGATATTGCTGTACAGATCTCAATTGTTCCAGCAATGAGATTCAATGGAATTCTAAAAATAAAAAAAATTAAAAAATGGAAACATTAATAAGGAGGACATTGTTCCTAATGTATTATCCATGCTGTTTTCAAGATTAACTTTTAAAGAAAATCTGCAGTTAATAGGCAAAGGAAGACCTACACCAGAGCTTAATTTGGTGCAGAAAGCAAAGCTTTTAAAGCCTTTCAGCCCCAGCAATTAAGCAATACCCCTGTATGACAGCATCAACCAAGAAGCTAAAGCTTTACTGCTGGATTTGTTTGCTGTTTGGGTAAGTTATTTCAAATCTAATTTTATGAGACTGATTTTATTATTCTGGCTTAAACATTTATTTTGCAGAATCACTGGTCAATCTGTACATTTTCTAACTTAATGTACCATAAACATTTGCTGCAATTCTGAAAAATAGTTAAATTTTTCCCAACTCAAAAGTTTAATATGGTCCACTACATAGGCTAACATGCTACTGTGCTAGTCTTATCATATGATTTATTATCAACATATGCGGAAGTGCCTGGTGCTAATATGCTTTGGTCTGAGCGCTGTTAATAACATAAGTGTCACGAATCAGGCTCACGTGGTTTCACCACCGAGGGCTGCCTCTCCAGAGTATTGACTTTCCCCTGTAAACTTCATTTCCCATAATCCTGTACCTGGTACTGATTACCTGCACATCTGAAGTTTATTCCCTGGACTCTTTATACAGATCTGTTCATCTCACCCTTAGCAATGTCTTGCTTTGCCCTGCTGACAATTCTGAGTGTTTATATCTTGTTTTCCTGATTGCTTTGTATTGACCTTGGACTGTTTCTCTTGTTCTGACTCTCTGCTGCTTGCCTCTGTGATTTTGCTTTGTTTGCCTGCATTTATTGTGTACCGTCTGCTGCCTGCCTTATCCCTCTTCCTGCCTCTTTTCTACATTACTGTGATACTCCTGATATATCTGTTGCTGATTGACCCTTGCCTGTTCTGTTTTACAGCTACTCTTTTAATAAACAGCACATGGATCCTCATTCTGCTGACTTTCTTTACAGTAAGCTTGGTTTATACCGTGCATGTTGAGTGTGCAAGATCCCATTTCACGTTGGCGGTGTGTGCACAATTTTTGTAACTTTGCGCAGGGCTCTGCTTCTTAAGATGCACAACTTAGAGGCGTTTCTGGCCATACAGATATACTATATTTCCAAAAGTATGGAGACACCCCTCCAAATAATTGAATTCAGATGTGTCAATCACTTCCATGGCCACAGGATAGTTTTGAATGCAGTGCTAAGATCGAGTAACACTAATAGAGATATACAACCACAACCAGATGATAAGAGTAAATAATTTGTTAGTCTGATGAGAGCAGTCTCAGTATTATGAAATGGTCTAAATCCTGACTGGAAATCCTCAAAGATACCATTTCTTTCTTAAAAGGAGCATAGTGAGAACACTGCCTTTTCTAGTATTTTTGACATAAAGGGTAGACTAATTCTGTAGGATCAAGTTGCGTTATAGCCAACTTAAAAGTTTTCGGTACATATTGTAATGCCAAGGATGAATGGATGATATTAAGAAGACAATCTATGACATCTGGAAGCATCTCTTTCAGTACCTTAGTCAGTATCGGTTCGAGCATACATGTTGTTGATTTTGATGATTTAATGAGTTTAGCCAATTCTTCCTCTCCTTTAGCAGGGAATGAGTGTGATTTTTCCTCAGTGACACTACAATGCTCTGTCTGATGTGTTACTGTAGTAGACGGCTGCAGAAGTCCAAGTTGTCTTATGGCTGTAATGCAAGGGTGGAGCAGTGATGCAGCTGAGACTTGAGTCCGATCTCACGAAAATGCGTATCAATAGTACGAGTGTGCAATCTCGTAGAATGTATACGCCAAAACTCATTTTGGCGTGCACATGGTACGCCGTTTTTGGCGTGCATATGATACGCACTTTATGGCGTATTATATGTACGAACCCCCCACACCCCCACCCTCACCCTACCCAAAAGCATACCCATAAAGTGTGTATCATATGCACGCCAAAAACGGCGTACCATATGCACGCCAAAACTCATTTTGGCGTATACATTCTACGAGATTGCACACACGTACTATTTAAACGCATTGTCATGAGATCGTGTTGGAGACTCAGCAGTTGAGAAGTGGAAGGGCCGGTTTCACCAGACCGGGAGTAAACAAACTTTCGTTGAGCACTTCTGTGGATGTAACAAGGCTGTCGTAGGAGTCCAAGTTCTTGGGTGACTGACAAACATGATGGAGCATTTTTAGTTGTTATATTCCATCAGTCGAGTGGCCGAGTAGTTCATTATAACAGCCACACGGACTCCACGTATTTTGTTAACCACTAGCCACAGAGACAATATGCATTAAACAATCATCCGTGACATGACAAGGGAGATCGAGACCAGGAGAGGTGGATCACGGTAAATGCCAGAAGGAGATATGAGCTCTGGTGATGTAGACAGCCTGAAAAGCCGTTGGCTGGCTAGCTACACAGACACTTGCTAGTACCAGCCGTTAACAGCCGAGTGGGGTCATCTGAGACGGTAAGATCCGTACAACAGTCCCAATTATAGCTCTGACTGATTTTACTGGTTAAGGGCATTAAAAAAATATAGAATTAAAAATAAAAGCATTGCAATTAAAACTTAAATCAGGTGGAAAAGCGGCAAACAGAAAAATTTTAAACATGAATTTACATTGGACTTATACAATCCAAAAAGGGACTTTGCATCCTCATTTCAGAAGACACACCAATAATTTCATTTGTGTCCATTTTTATTTCTCCCAAAGGATTTCTAATACAAAGTTGATAGTTAAATGCATCATAACAGAATTCCATGAAGTCTCAGAGCAATCATTTTTGAGGTTTCTCATTTCCCTCTTTCTTTCTGTCCCTCTGGTTTAAGTTAGATAAGGTTCCCTCTCGTCCGTGGTGTCCTCTGCACGCTCTCCTGGTCTTTCTGTGGAAGCAGAGGCCATCTCTCCGTAATGTAATTTCACAGTTCATTAAGACCAGGCCTCGCATGACCCAGTGCAGGGTTGAGTAATGACACAACACAGATTAGCCATTACTGCCCTCACAGAGACCGCCACACTTAACAAATATATTCAGCCTTCTTCTTAAGCCATACGCTGAGTCTCATTAACTGGGCATTAAAGACCTTACCAAGAACATTTACTGGTTTTTACGTGTTATTCATGTTGCAAAGAAGATCCGGTCACCTTGTGCTGTCTCATTTCTAGATAATGGGAAAATATTTGATAGCGTAGAATTGGATTTGCATTACCTACAATAGGATGCATTAAGATGAAATGGTTATTAATGTGTTACCCACAATTCCCAGTGTCCTACTGGTTCCACTTTGGTTTTGCTCTTTCACTTGATCTCATTTCCTTGGGAACTTTCTGTGACATCCAGGAATGCTTGACACCGACTTATTGTGCAGATTTTACTTTTGATTTGAACAAAGGAAGCATCAATAATACTGATTTTAAGTGATTGATCCTTAAAAAAAAATATGAATGGTGTTAATGTATAGTTTTATTGGAAAGGAACTCTCTCATTCAGCCCCTTTTAAGAGAAAAACGCACTCATTCAGATAGACAGAGCAGCACTTAGCAGAGGTCAGGACAGTGTGACAAAGAAACATCATCTGAAGTTACTTCACACTAATTAATTATAAATATTATGGGTTAAGGTAAGGTTTATTTATATTAAAGCTTGCTAAAAGACTGTTCATGTTCTTTGTTTGTCTCCTTTTTCTGTTTAGAATATATATGAGCCTTTAAATCCCCTTTGTAAATGCTTTACAAGGCATAAATCGAATTGAGCTCACTTTAGATGAGCTCAATTCACTGACAACTAGTAAATGTTTTACCCTACCCATATATATATGGATTATTAGGAACACCATACTAATACTGTGTTTGACCCACTTTCACCTTTAGAACTGCCTTAATTCTAAGGCATGATGGATCCATGTTCTCATTCTGTTTATGCCAAATTCTGAATGTCTCAACAGAAATCGAGACTCATCAGACCAGGCAACATTTTTCCAGTCTTCAACTGTCCAATTTTGGTGATCTCATTCAAATTGCAGCCTCTTTTTCCTATTTGTAGTGGAGATGAGTGGTACCCGGTGGGGTCTTCTGCTGTTGTAGCCCATCCGCCTCAAGGTTGTGTGTGTTGTGGCTTCACAAATGCTTTGCTGCATACCTCGGTTGTAACAAGTGGTTATTTTAGTCAAAGTTGCTCTTCTATCAGCTTGAATCAGTCGGCCCATTCTCCTCTGACCGCTAGCATCAACAAGGCATTTTCGCCCACAGGACTGCCGCATACTGGATGTTTTTCCCTTTTCACACCATTCTTTGTAAACCCTAGAAATGGTTGTGTGTCTTGACCAGGACCACACCCCTAAATGCATTGAAGCAACTGCCATGTAATTGGTTGATTAGATAACTGCATTAATGAGAAATTGAACAGGTGTTCCTAATAATCCTTTAGGTGAGTGTATATTGTTCTCCCATTTGCTCAAATAGCAATAGAACAACTCCACAATAGTCTTTTCACAACTTTCAAAAAAGTTAGAGAGAGATGGATAATGGCAGTCAGAAGAGAGAAAGATGTCAGTTTGACTGTCACTCCCACAGCCATTAGAAACACCCTCACTGGTAATTTTATACAAAGTAGCCTATAGTTTTATAAATGCACATACATTTAAAATAATAATAATATATTACAATGTAATAAACTTGCAAGATTTACAATGTTGATGACCATTAAAATGCGCCCACAGTCTGTAAAGAGTGCATCATGAAGTCCTGTCCTGCACACATTTTTATATATATATAAAAAAGGTGTGTGTGAAGGCTAATGTTGTATGTATTTGAGAAGCAGAGCAAATATTTGCCATCATAGCCCCAGCCTATGAGTTACACTTCGTCATTTGTAGGCTACAAAAGCTTTTTGCCAAATATATTAAAGGGAGGGTCTAATGCTATTCCATGCAGTCTGACTTATTTAGACTGTTAAAGAGTTTGATTCTCATGGCCAGAAAAAAAAAAAGAATACAAATGATTTGGACGTATAACTGACAAATACACTCCTTCATGATTCAAACAAGTTTCAGAACTTTTTTTTTTTTTAGAGTATGGCTCTGTATGACGTCATAAAGGGCGGAATTCCTTGAATGGGCACTTCTCCCGGATGAGCGCATCCACACATGAACCATGTGTTTGTTCCACAAATGTTTGTTCCCAATGAGTGGAAGCCGCAGGCGGTGAGTGAAACTGCATCGAATGTGAGTGTTTTGTTGGCAATCGGTGCGTAAGTGCATATAATGTGAACAACACCAACGTATAGTGAATCAAGAGTTATCGAGGGATAATGCCATGATATATTGTATTGTGTGTGTGTGTGTGTGTGTGTGTGTGTGTGTATGTGTGTGTGTGTGTGTGTGTGTGGACTGGTAATCCCTACGGTATGGGGACAAAATGTCCCCACAAAGATGGCAATATCCAAAATCCTTGTCGTGACATTTTTTGGTCCCCATGAGGAAAACATCTTATAAATCACACTAAGTGATGTTTTTTGAAAATGTAAAAATGCAGCATGTCTCCTGTGATGGGTAGTTTTAGGGGCAGTGTAGGGGGATAGAAAATACGATTTGTACGGTATAAAATGCATTACACCTATGGAATGTCCCCATAAAACATGGAAACACAACATGTGTGTGTGTGGGCAAGTTTTTGTGAAATATCAGGACACAAATGTGTATAATGACATGGGTATGACATAGGTATTACAAAAAGAGGGTGAACTATGAGGACGTTCCTCATGTCCTCACTTTTCAAAATGCTTATAAATCACACAGGATGAGTTTTTTTTACAGAAAGTAAACAATCTCCTGTGATGGGTAGGTTTAGGGGCAGGGGCAGTGTAGGGGGATAGAAAATACGGTTTGCACAGTATAAAAACCATTACGCCTATGGAATGTCCCCACATTTCACAAAAACAAACGTGTGTGTGTGTGTGTGTGTGTGTGTGTGTGTGTGTGTGTGTGTGTGTGTGTGTGTGTGTGTGTGTGTGTGTGTGTGTGCGCTTGTGAGTGCTCCGCCCACTGCATGCCTCCACGAGCTTGGCTGTTTTCGGAAAGAATCGGTACAGCGTATCTGTCTTTTATAAATATGATACAACTTAAGACTCTTCAGAGATATGAAGGATGCAGTAGTACTCTAAGATTAACATGAGACTGGCAGAAACTGTATGTGTTATGTACCCTTTAAACAACAGTAAAAACTGAGTGCACACATAGCTACAATAAACAGTAAGCCGATAAACTCGAAGTGATTCACTTACTGCGACCGTTAATGACGGACAAAACACAAATCTCAGACATTCACTGGTGTAAAACCCAGATTTTGGAGAATGCTAATAATATAATGATACACACACACACACACACACACACACACACACACACACACACACACACACACACACACACACACACACACACACACACACACACACTTGTCTGACCATACAGAGAGCCACAATACTTTAACAACGAGGTGTTTAATCATTTAAAAAATACTTTTTTTCTTTTATTTCCTGAGTAGTGGTGGTACTAACCTACCATTTCTGCTGGTTTCAAAGCACCAGCAGATATAACCTGCCATTGTAACATATCCTCGGATAAACAACAGATAATGCCAGCACATTTCCCTGAGACGAACACAGGACTTGACAGGTGAGTGCGGGCATTTCGCTCACGTCGGATGCGTCAACTTCACATTTGCATAGGCCGTACTATTTGAACTCATGATTGGTTGACTGCCAGATTAAAATCTTAAACAGAAAGATAAAATGACGTTATTAACTGGTTATTGGTAATTTCAAATAGGCATTTCTGTTCAAAACATTTAAACTTTGAAGCTTTTCGAAGCCCTGACCAAAATAGATCATAAAGGCGTTGTTTTATTTGAACTCGCATTTAAAAAGATTCAAGTGTACTTACTTTGCAGGGGTGTTGCGTCCCAGAGATCAGAAGCAAACATGTACAGATCTTGAACAACAAATTTGACTTAATGGAAATGAGTGTTAATGAAGCTTTTACGAAGCACATCATCAGCATGTGAGTTGCTCACAGCGGATAATGAATGCAGCTCTGCAGGTGTGTACTGAACAGACTTAAAATAACCATCATTATCTGCAAAAACATAATCATCATTTGATACTCACACAATGATAATACTCACATCAAAGACAGCATCATAAATACCCTTAAATGGTCCCATAAATGGCTGAAACAATCTTTCCTTGTACTTGTACAGAGTGTGTATTCTGGGTGATGTGTGAGATCGAGGGTGGACAAGTTTTCGTGCAGAGAAAATGTCATTTCGCTGCCCTGCTGTTTTAGGATTGCAGATAATGCACAGAGGGTCGTGGGATCAACTGAGCTAATTCAGGATATTCGCAATCCGTTTGGGCTTCTACATTACCCTGTGACCTGCTGGTATTTCCTTTACGCTCAGCCGTCCCATAGGGCTTCCAGCCCTCGTGGATGTGAGGGAGTAAGTTGCAGGCTTTTACTGACTTCATATGCATCCCGGAGAGTCTCTTTTCCCCCTTCCGTTCTTGATTTTACTCCACCAACAACCCGCACCTGCCGTCACTGACCACACGCTCCACCTGGCTCTATTTTCCGGACTCTGAAAGAAACATCTTCATTATGCCTGGGTTTATGAGGCTGTGTGTCTAAATATGACATGATGCCAGGGCCACTGAGGTGTCTCTAGGACTCTCACTTGATAAAATATCCTATTAACCTCTTTCTGTGGAGAGCACCTATTGTGTTTTTATCCAGCTGGCTTGAGGGCAATTGCTTTATTATGTGTGTAACGGTAAACGGAGATGCACTAGCACACAATCTGGGGACACGCAAGGAGCTTTTAATTCATGGCGACAAAGTCTGTCAACATCGTCGCTTGGATGAATTCCTCGCCTTCCAATGCACATGAAAGGAGCGCCTGTTCTGAATTAGTCATAAGGTTTCTGATTGATCTATGTAGCACTTCACATCTAGCATGACAAAGTAACAAAACACATCTTATATTGCAGACGATGCCTCTTTCATTGAAATGCGGTGGGCACTCTCAGTTCTGGAACTTCAAAGGTGGGGACAGTGAAAGAAAGGGAACAATGGGCATTGTAATTTAGCAGTTTGTTGGGTCACTTCCCAGAATTTATTTGTATCATCTATCTATCTATCTATCTATCTATCTATCTATCTATCTATCTATCTATCTATCTATCTATCTATCTATCTATCTATCTATCTATCTATCTATCTAAGAATGCACCATTTATCATTGCCATATCGGTTATGCGCTGATATTAAAGTATTGTTATTTCTTATTATCTGTCAGTATTGGGTATTTATTTGTGCATCCTTCCTTACAAGCATGTTCAAGTATGTAACACTAAATAAAAAATAATCTTAAAGTTAAATATATAAAGTTGCTTGTAACTAAAAAGTTTCAATTTAACTTTTCCGTCCGCTAGAGGTCGCCTATTCAAAACAAAGGCATAGCTTGATGACGCCAAGTTTGAGAGAAGAATCTTGGGACGTGGTCTTCACCTCACAGCTGGTGGAAGAGAATCGGATTAGGACTCGGGATAGGCAGAAATCATGTTGATGGATGCGGTTATTACAGTTTTTCTCAATTGCTTTGGCACATTTTTCTCTAAAATGTGAGTGCAAATGTCACAACTGTTTGCAGGAACTTCAAAACTTTATAGCATGTCTGCAAAATGTTGTTATTCACCCAAAACATTTAATTCATGCTTCAAAACCTAGTTATTGTGTCAATAATTTGGCCAAGGCCACCAAAATCTAAACACACTGGTCAAAATGTTTAGTTGTTTTTTCACCACAACAGTCAACCATGACAATTAAGGGTTTAAACAAAAATCTCATATTTGTTGAGAAAAGTCAATAGCATGTAGGAAAAAAAAGTCTATGAACATTTGTGTTTATTTTTGTACTTCATGTGTGTTTATACAATACAAGTGTATTTACTGTACATGTAAAGTAACTGACAAGAGTAACAAGATTTTACTTTAAATTTCATATTTGTGTATTACCACAAATACACAAACAACAAATAACATTAATGAGAAACAAAATAAAAATAAATTCTTGGTGGACATCTTGTCGCTCACGTTGGTCAGGCCAAAGATTTTCATCAACATCACATCTGATGTTTTCCATTGCCACACACCGTGGAAAAAAATCTCCTTGAATGCAGCACCCATCCCCTGTAATGGTCAGCTGTGATGTCCTCACATGCAGCATTCATGGCATCCAACAAAGACATCGGATTTTGTGGTCTATGATCATACACTTTCCACCTCCATGCTGAAAAAAACTCTTCTATTGGATTTATGAATGGAGAGTATGGTGGAAGGAATTCCACTGTTATCCTTTCATGTGCAGCAAACCAGTCCCCAACACTGTTGGTTCGGTGGAAGCTGACATTATCCCAAACAACAACATAATTAGGCAAATGTGGTTTAACTAAAGGCCAGGAGAAGTTGGGTATTATGGGGCCCAATGTCTAGAATATGTGTGCTCACACCGTTCTCTGAAATGGCAGCACACATTGTAATATTGGCCCCACGTTGGCCTGGTGTGTCAATTGTGGCTCGGTGTCCAATGAGATTGCGACCACGTCTCTGGCCTTTGGACAGATTAAACCCAGCCTTGTCAAAAACAAGAATGTGGGTCGTTTCATGTACTTCTAACTCCATGATTTTCTTTGAAGAAACACAGACAAAAATGTTACAGTAAATGTATTTTCTTATGGGTTTCTGAAACTTACAGTAAAGTAATACAGGCATCTTAGAAAAAACAGGAAAACTTACTAAGTGCACACCAATGGTTTACCTGGACATACTGGACAACGCCTTGACTCTTTCACTGTTCCTCTCAAATGGCACCTTATAGAGCTGTTTCATAGTCATCTGATGTCTTTTTAAAACTCTGTCTATGGTGGAAATGCTGACAGAATTTATATTTGCAAAGACTGTCATTTATGTTATTGTCATTTATGATTGCACTTTGGATCTCTCTTAGCCTGATGGAATTGTTGGCTATGACCATGTTGCAAATTTCTTGTTCTTGCAGTTGGTAAAATACTGCTGCTCTGCCACCAGCGCAAGGTTTTCGTGCAGTTCTATAGAATAAACAAATAGACTTGAATTTACGTTTACAATTTTGTTGTTTATACTGTAAAAATAATTTACATACTGTAAAACAAAAAAAAACATATTTACCTGTTTTCCCTACGAAAGGTTTGCACAATTGATGACACTGTGGACCTGTTTACATTAGGCTGTACTCTTCGACCAGCCTCTTCCATTGTAAAACCATGATTTATGAGATGATCCACAAGTGTGGCTCTGATTTCATCGGAGTCTCTGACTCTTCTATTTCCACCTCTTCCTCGATTATTTCTTCCTCTACCACCACCACGTATTCTTACACGCCTTCCAATTGCACTTCCATTGCTGCAGTTCAGGGTTGTGAACGTCCTCCATTCTCAAAAACTTCTACAGCAGTGATTGTGCTGTGGGCAATCTACATATACAGGTCCTTCTAAAAAATTAGCATATTGTAATAAAAAATCATTATTTTCCATAATGTAATGATAAAAATTAAACTTTCATATATTTTAGATTCATTGCACACCAACTGAAATATTTCAGGTCTTTTATTGTTTTAATACTGATTTTGGCATACAGCTCATGAAAACCCGAAATTCCTATCTCAAAAATTAGCATATTTTATCCGACCAATAAAAGAAAAGTGTTTTTAATACAAAAAAAGTCAACCTTCAAAAAATTATGTTCAGTTATGCACTCAATACTTGGTGGGGAATCCTTTTGCAGAAATGACTGCTTCAATGCGGCGTGGCATGGAGGCAATCAGCCTGTGGCACTGCTGAGGTGTTATGGAGGCCCAGGATGCTTCGATAGCGGCCTTAAGCTCATCCAGAGTGTTGGGTCTTGCGTCTCTCAACTTTCTCTTCACAATATCCCACAGATTCTCTATGGGGTTCAGGTCAGGAGAGTTGGCAGGCCAATTGAGCACAGTAATACCATGGTCAGTAAACCATTTACCAGTGGTTTTGGCACTGTGAGCAGGTGCCAGGTCGTGCTGAAAAACAAAATCTTCATCTCCATAAAGCTTTTCAGCAGATGGAAGCATGAAGTGCTCCAAAATCCAACATTTTGGCATTTCCTTCTACCTAGTCTTCCTCCAGACTCTGGCACCTTGATCTCCGAATGACATGCACAATTTGAGCAACAGTCCAGTGCTGCTTCTCTGTAGCCCAGGTCAGGCGCTTCTGCTGCTGTTTCTGGTTCAAAAGTGGCTTGACCTGGGGAATGCGGCACCTGTAGCCCATTTCCTGCACACGCCTGTGCACGGTGGCTCTGGATGTTTCTACTCCAGACTCAGTCCACTGCTTCCGCAGGTCCCCCAAGGTCTGGAATCCGTCCTTCTCCACAATCTTCCTCAGTGTACGGTCACCTCTTCTCGTTGTGCAGCGTTTTTTGCCACACTTTTTCCTTCCCACAGACTTCCCACTGAGGTGCCTTGATACAGCATTCTGGGAACATCCTATTCTTTCAGAAATGTCTTTCTGTGTCTTACCCTCTCGCTTGAGGGTGTCAATGATGGCCTTCTGGACAGCAGTCAGGTCGGCAGTCTTACCCATGATTGCGGTTTTGAGTAATGAACCAGACTGGGAGTTTTTAAAAGCCTCAGGAATCTTTTGCAGGTGTTTAGAGTTAATTAGTTGATTCAGATGATTAGGTTAATAGCTTATTTAGAGAACCTTTTCAAGATATGCAAATTTTTTGAGATAGGAATTTGGGTTGTATGCCAAAATCATCAGTATTAAAACAATAAAAGACCTGAAATATTTCAGTTGGTGTGCAATGAATCTAAAATATATGAAAGTTTATTTTTTATCATTACATTATGGAAAATAATGAACTTGTATCACAATTTTTTTAGAAGGACCTGTATATATATACATACACACACACACACACATATATATATATATATATATATATATATATATATATATATATATATATATATATATATATATATATATATATATATATATATATATATATATATATATACTGTTGATTGGTTACGTAAATGGTTAAATGGATGCTTCATATTAGAGGTAATTTGCAATTAGATTGTGAATGCAATTAGAGGTCATGTGTCAATTTAGCAGACATTACAAATAATTTCAATGTTAGATATATTTTAGAATATACATTCTTGTATACCAATTATGATAATTGAATAGATCGTTTTGAATGTGATGGCTTACACAATTAAAAATGTCTGAGAAGTTCTTAAGTGTTTGACAGTGTAAGTGAGAATCGAGTCATCAGTTTTGATCAACAAGCCAAATGCAATTTTTTTGCTGTCCAAACTGCAGACAGTTGTATGTACTCTTTGCACACATGTTCCAAAGCATTTGCAATTTGCTCAAATCAATAAGAAATTCCAATCTGATGTGAAAAAGAAGTGAATTGTTCAGAGATCTGAACTTAATGTTTCGGGAAATAAAAAAATCATTTGAGAACTGAACCAAAGCAATTAAGAAAAACTGTAATGTTACTGTAGTATGAAGCAGAGCAGGACCGAGTGTTGTGGGAGCTGAGCAAGGCCGCCGGAGCGATTGTTATGCAACACACGGCTCACAAGCTGCAGGACTTTTTTATTATGACGGGACACATTCGCCGGCACCGGCATCATTTCTGCTTTTCAGGTCATGAGTATGAGGTAACGCTGCTCTTTTTTATCATATTAGATACATTTAAGTGTGTTTAAAATATGTTATGACATTACTCTGTGCTTTCATTTCGTGGCTGCTGTGACACTTGTTCACACAGCAGTGAGAGTAAAGTGCTTCTGCAAAATAAAACCGGACACCAAGGGTAATGCAGATATGACACAATTGACAGGCGACTCCCTCACACGTCCCAGTTCATTGGTTAAAATAGCAATTTTCTCACGATTTACAAATAGTTGGAAACATTTGGATTATTGTAAGAACTCACCTGAACAAAATATATAACACTGGCCTGGTGATTTTTGGATATTTTACTGCAAAAGTCCTACATGGTGCCCCTTTAATTGAATTGAATAACCCCGTTCAATGTAATCTTTAGCAAATCTAAAAATAAAATAATTGTGATGATAAATTTAACTTTTTAAAGTTTCAAAGCCAGTCATGTATCCGTTTTAAAGGTGCAGTGTGTAATATTTATGATGATTTATAGACAGAAATGCAATATAACTGTTTTCAGTGGTGTGTAAAGACCTTACAATGAGCCATTTCTTTCTACAGACACCGTGGGTCCCCTTACAGTGAAGTCGCCAATTTTTCGCCGCCATGTTTCTACAGAAGCCTTAAAGGGATAAACTGTTCTAAAGAGCGGCAGCTTCTCTCTGCTGTCTCAGATGATCACATCTTCGTCCTGTGTCAGCTACTGGGGCTTCTCTATGTGCTTCGAAATGGAGGGGTGAGCGGTGGGTCACCTCTAGATTCTCCTAAAATTTAAACAGGGCACCTTTAAGCCAACATGATCTGTAATATGTAATAATTATAAGTACTGGCCAGTGTTTTAATATCGGTGCAACCATGATTAATGATATGCTGATTAAATAATCAAGTTAAATCAATTATTAACAGTATTTTCTTTGAGAAGCCCCTTCATCACATAATTTAAGGGCCTGATAAAAAGTGTATTTTTCAACGAATTAATTAAATAACATGTTAATTACTGCAACTAAGGAAACACAATTTGACAACCTTTCAGATTGAATAACTGAAATATACTGACACATCTTAATCATGAAGTATATCATACAGTTGGCCTTTTCTTCATACAGTAGGTCATTTTAATGTACTATTATTACACTGTTGAGCTTCAGGCACAGTTTCAGCATCTACTCTATTCAGGCCTGATACTGTATCACCTACCAATAGCAGTACCAAACTCACGGTAAGAGCATTAAGAAGAAACTAAATCAATACAAAAGGCATATTAGAAAGTTCTGCAGTCCTTTCATATGGGCATTAAGGCCATGATGCATGCATCTATGATGAATCAATTTCAATGGCTTTCATTTGTTAAGCTCCAAGACAATTACAGTTTTTTTCATACCTCCACCACTAAGAGCCGTATATCAGACTGAGCGAGGCAGTAATTATATGGGCCTGCAAATGCATTTTTAAATATGGAAAAAAGACCCATTCATTCCTCTTAAGGCAAATGAAATAACCATGCCCTCCAGTGGCTTAAGCAACTTGTGATGTCAGTCTTTGAGAGAGCTGTATTGATTTCACCCTGTGAATGCTTTTCAAAACAGGAGAGAGCCAGGTTTGCAGGCTTGAGGATATGGATGACGGAGAAGATTAGATCTTTGAAGTTCAAGCTAAAGAGCTTGCTTTATCCGTCTCTCTCTCTCCGAGCTACATCAGTTTATATTTTTCTTCAGTATATTAACCTCATTCCATCCACCCACTTACAGATATGAAGGAAAATTGCAAAGGTCACTGAAGTATTAAGTACAGTTGGATCTTTTGTGGCCCTGGTTCATCAATAACCTGGTCTGTATGCATTACACGTTTGAAAAGAGCTCGATTTCACAGTGGCGTTTACGTGTGGCTCAATCCAGTGAAAGTTACAATGCAGCTCAAGTAATACTCCATTTTACGCATGCTTTTATCCAATGCAGCCAGTACACCTCTTAAACAGGGACAATATGTCTAAAACTACTAGGATAAGTGCTTTCAGTGAATCTTCTTTTCTTTCTTAGTGTAAATAACATTTTAAAGAATAATTTTACACTTAATGAACACCCAACACACTTAATGAAATTTGACTTAAACATTTCTCATTATTGAAATTTTAGTAGTCATAGAGATTTGTAAAGAGAGGAGTAAGAGCAAACAATGACTGAATTTGAATGGCCTACCCATTAAAACTTTCATATGTTTAAAATCACATTTCAATGTTTGAGTTCAAAATGGCTTCATTGGAGACTTCAGAAATCCAGATTCTTGTCACATCCCACATGAGCCTGAAATATCAATGGCAGAATCAAATAATTCATAATAATGTGTGACTGTTGACACACACATTGGGTTTTAATTGGTCCACCCAGACTAATATGATGTAGCTCTTGAAGGGAGACAGACACACAGTTGACGTTTGAACATGGAAATGTGACATTACACTGTGAAAAAGGTGGCATTTAGAGAGGCCTTACCCTGACTATAAAATCACTTCATTATAGGAGCGATAAAGAGCAGAGCAGTGAAGGACAGGATCCATCCATCCATCCATCCATCCATACAAAATAATGTGTTGGTTAAAAAAAAAAAAACACAGTATGCTAATTGTTTTGTTATGACAACTTTGAGTGAATTTACATTCAACCAACAAGCTACACTGAGTGGGAGGAACTTAATCATTTTTTGCATAAACACACATTTTTAAAGTTGATTACTCAAAAAAAAAAAAAAATCCTTGAAACCAATAAATCTTATCTATTTCAGATCAGACAGCTATCATAGCACACGCTAACATAACTTATTTATGGGGGTGTGACGAGATCTCATGCCACGAGATCTTGCGAGATTAAAATGTGACGAGTTCTCATTGAGGTGAAAAGCTGCCTCGCATGATATTTCCATGACGGCGTGTGAGGGTGAAATTAGGATAGAATATGGCACCACTACACATGGTTTATTTTACGCCTCCACTGTCATCTTGTTTTTTATAGAAATAAAAATGATTTAATTCAGGTGGATAACGGTCGCTTCAGTTCCCTCCAGCTCACCCAATACGAGCTGTTTGAGTCATACGTAGTGCACAGCACTGATTGTGCGACGAGATGACTGACAGAACCATGGCGGAGGATTCGTTGCGCAACAGAAGTGTCTATTAAAATGTGTGTTCAGCACCACCGCTCTCTATTCACAGAATTCACAAAATTGAAAACGGACGTAAATGCGAGCGCGCATTTAAACGCAATTTCAATACCCCAGTTCCCTGATCATGCAATCAAATATCTCCTAATATGAAAGCTATCTTAGGCTGGGCTGTGTAGATGTAATCATCTCTTAGCTCAGAATCATGCTTGAAAAATGTTGTCTCTATTTGCACTTTGAATATTGATAGTACTTTGATTATGGTTGCACTTAACCCTGTAAGTCCCACTGTTGTAATATTATCAAGTTTAGCTCTACTAAAATAAACCAGCAGAAGTTATTTTTCTTTCAAAGACCACATTTAAACAACTAATGGCTTCTATGGTTCAGCCTTGCAATGCTATTCGATGGAATATTTTGTGAATAGGCCTTTTATGAACTCAACCTGCAAACTTGACTTGAAGCACATCATTTTGTTTTACTGGACTGGATAAATCAACATTCAAGTAAGTAAATATATTTTTTATGTAATTAGTAATATGTCTAAATCATGCAGATATTAAGGTACGGTTGAGTGCTTTATTCATATACATTTTTTGAACTTGTAATGTCAATGTTGTAATTTTACAGCACTGGGTGAAAGGGGTAGCACACTTTGCCTGTGCACTTTACACATTACAGGGAAGAATTATCTTTCTCACCTGTTCCATGTGAAATAAATACTAATAGAAACATGATGTTTTTGATTTTGAGTATTAATCAAAATTGTATTATTATTAAATGTTAAGTTCAAATTGAATTATTTATAAAAATGAAAAATTATTTATTTGAGAATTTGAAAAATGTCTGCATCTTATGAATTGATAAAACATACTTAACTGGTCCCGTTTTCTGGGCTTTGCTTGTTTGCCCAAATATCTGCTTCCTGCATGAGGGACAGGTGATGTTCTGGAAAGTGGGAGCTATAAATTATATTAGTATGATAGTAGAGGGCACAATAAACTAGCCAGACTGTATTGTGTGAATTTGTGGAATGTGTGAATACTTTACAACGTGTAAGTATCATTGAGACATGGAAAATAACCAGTGTCTTTTCCGTTTCAGAATGCCTCCAGCCAGGAAAGACTGTATTATCCAACACGATCTCGTATAAATAGTACGAGTGTGCAATCTCGTAGAATGTATACGCCAAAATGAGTTTTGGCGTGCATATGATACGCACTTTATGGCGTGTATATGACACGCTTTTGGGTAGAGTGAGGGTGGGGGTGTGGGGGGTTCATACATATAATACGCCATAAAGTGCGTATCATATGCATACCAAAAACAAACACTCGTACTATTTATACGCATTTTTGTGAGATCGGGCTCTATTATCTACAAAGTGTATGACGTCATTGATGGCGTCCAAAATGGGAACAGTGATTTTGAAATGGATTGTGATACGAGTAAAGAAGATGAATGTGGAGATGCCTGTGAACTGGACAAGTACAATAAACAACTCGTTGACCACCCATCTGATGATTATGTGGACATCATGACCACATATCATGATTTTTCAGGTCAGGATATCACTAATGATGCCGTCTCTCTTCATACACCACTGGAGTATTTCTGAAAGTTGTGTCAGAAGATATGAAGAAAAGGACGCTGCAGACACTGTGGTAAAGGCTACACCAACACACTTTGTAGTGCAATGTCTGCCTCTGCTTCTCGGAGGAAATCACTGAAATTCTGCTACCCAACATTCTCCTAAAAACTTACAAAAATGTCAAAACTGTATAAACCCATTTATTTCTGCATTAGAGGCCTCCTACAACAACATGTACAGTTTTACAGTATTTTTTTATATATATATTTGGATCTTTCAAGGTTAATATTTATGACCGATTTGTGGAAAGGAGTTCAGTTAGGAGGTCAAAAATAGTAGAGGCTCATAAATGATGTGCAGTTTCTAAGGTCTGAAGAGACAATCATACAGGAGAGAAGCCAGTCAGTCGAGTTCGCGCAAAACCTTTTACCATGCTTGAGTATTGTTGTATTTTACTGCATATGATAATTCACACTCAGAAAGTAGAACTGACATTCATTACAAGATGATGAGTTAAAACATTTCAAATGCACCTGCAAACAAATTTTCTAGTCATGTATTTCGTCACTGAGGATTTCATAAAATAATGTGTAAACGGTCTCTTGTGAGCTAAGTGTCTTGTCATATCCCTACTTATTTACCGTGTATATTTAATAAACAAGTAAGATATTACTTGTCACTGGCATTAGCACAGTCATTGCTTATAGAGACAATGTACTCTTCAGCACAATAGTAACCACAAAAACATTACAGAAACAGCATTAAACACTAACAGGGCTTTTCCTTCACTAAAAACAAATTAATTCACACTTCATTTCAGTTATTCTCCTTATCCAGTCCTATACGGAGCATGTTGGGATCTATCTGTCTGTCTGTCTATCTATCTGTCTATCTATCTATCATCAGCACCTGCTCCAGTCCTTTTAACATTAAAACGATGAGCTATCAGACAGATGACTGGCATAAAGTACTGTGGCGTAGGACTTCAAAGCAGCCGGGAATGAGGTTAGCTGAAATAAATCTGCATTTGAGATGGTCTAATCATACTGAACCATCACTACTGTGTTCGTAACATCACTACAGACTTTGCTGAACCAAACCAGACCACCAGTATTCCTGGTTTCTTCAACATTTGCCTTTTAATTAAAAAAATAATGTGTTAATCAAATCACTACACCTGTTGTGCATTTGTGTAAATGTTGTGTATTAATCAGGGAAAGCGGGCTAGCAAACTAGTATACACAGATTAGCATATAACATTAATGAAATTGTTTTGGAAATAGGCTCTTGTTCAGAGATCATTTTATTATACGCATATCCAATTCTAAAGCCAAAGCACTGCAAAGCATCAGCTTTACTGCATATTTCATCTCAAGGTGACATCCATCATCTGTCAATACCAGCACTAGCATCAAGGATGTATCATAAAACTGATAACTGAGCGCCATGTCTGTGAAATGACTGGAGCAGCAGAATTATTTATTATTTAGGGGATTTGAGCTTTAGAATGGACACATTTGCTTTTCTCCACAAGGTGGCTCAGCTCAGCTCAGGGTCACCTGCCAACCCTGACAAGTGATCAGTCCAGAATGCACTACTAAGTGAATTTTTGATGACAATTTTTGTAAATTGTAGGTTACACCTTAGTGTATGTGAGAGTTTGAGTGCAAGAGTCTGGACAACATTCACGCTTCTACTGTTTGTACTGTAATTTATTGACAGACCATGCCATTGTGATACAGAAAGGAAAAAACAGCACTGCATAGCACAAAAATAAAACGTGAATGTGAACATTTAATGGAAATGTATAGAAATATGCTTGACATATTATGACAACTTGTTCAAACATTTTGCATGTAAAGACGTATGCCTAAATGTTGTGGGGGTGAGACTATTCAACGGAGACCCATTATAATACAGTTGCAAATGTAGGAAACAGCAGAGAATTGTACATAATAATTTGCATGAATGTACAAAAGCATTTGCAACTTGTTCAAAGAAATGAGAAACTGCTTTTTTGATGTGCACAAGTGACACAATGAGGTGAAGACTGAACAGGTAGTTTTGAGAATTTCAAGTCTGATCTGAGAAATGTACCAAAGTGACTGAGAAAAACTGTAATGGTGTATTTTTAAAGCATGTTTCATATTTCAAGTTTCACCAAATTACAATAGTTAAAAAAGTATAAATGTCACGTGACTTGGGCGATCGCTCAAGCTTCATGGAAAGGCAAAGAGAGCCAGACTGTGTCCGAAACCTGGAAAATGCTGCCTTCAGAGGACACATTTCAAGGCAGGAAGGAATCAAGGCACGTCCAAATCTAATGTTAGCTTCACTTCCTGTCTCCTGAGACCTTCATCTGATCGATTTCACCAGCATACGTGTATCCTTCGCAGCCTTTGATATGCCACAGTCCTGTGCTTTCCATTCAGTGACAGTTGAGCTGGGGAAAAAAGATGGAGTCCGAAAGTGGTGTTTGCTGGTCAGTTTGTGTGTAAATGTACTTTTTTTTTTACCAACATTTTCCACTTCTGGTGTCATTTCTATAGCGATAAATTACTAATGTAGCATAGTAATTAATAATTTGTTTAGTTCTCACCAAAGCTCTCTCGATTTTGCTGTAGATCATTAAACTGTTACACTGCCTTAAAAGTCTGTCAGGAATTAGTTTTGTGAGCTGCCTTAATGCACAAAACGCTTCTTTACAAGCCATTGTCTGATAAAGCGCAGCGAGGCAACGAGTCAGCTGCCTAGGTTTTCGGACACAGCCCCAATATCCCCATTTAGCCAGGTTGGCAAAATGCTATTGGAGTCCCAGCAACATCGTCATTTCCGTAGCTTGTTGCAAAAGAAAAGCAATCTCTCTCACCTCAGAAAACTGCTTTCCTGTCCTGTAAGCCGTTATACTGTGCTCGTAGCACACACTCTATAGTTACACGTGCACGAACAACTACGAGCATTCAACGTTATGATGTCAACTGAATCTGTAATTCATGAAGTACCAATAAATCACCTAACAGGTTTGACGTGTGTGAGCTTGGAAGGCGTGCAGGTATGTTCATTGTGTTCATCAGGACCAGTTTTCATGTTTAATTAACAGTTCATGAAGTATTGTGTATTCGCCGTGGTAACTGTTGTTTCCATAGCCACAAAATGGCACTTTATTGTCACTTTATGTTATTTTGTTTATTTTTAAATTAGTGTGTTGGCTATATGACAATTCACCATGACGTCACAACAGTAATATACGTCCGGGTGGCAAAAGCGGAAGCGTTCCTATGGCAATGCTAGTAAAATGCTTGGAATTCAGATAGTTAACATGATCACAGAGGGGCTGATGAACTAATTCAGAAGATAGCAATACATGAAATGCCTAACCTTGATCCAGTAGATGTAGCGCTAGTCTACTACTGTCATTTTTAAATGAGCCTCAGCCTATCATTGAGTAGTTATTTTAGTGACTGTTGCTATTTGACTTACAATATGTTAGGCTATGGTAGTTGGTCTATTTCCCTGTTATCTAACTGAAAAGGCTATGATCTTTTTCTGTTGTTCGGATCGGATGGCACAGGCGTGAGCTTTTGACGGCAAAAAGGATAGTGTGCTGTAGACTATAGCGCTACTCAGCTAGGCATTCACTCAAACTAAACTCCCGGTGATGATGAGACCGATGTGATACACGCATCAATCATCCATCAGAAGGAGCCTACAACTATGTTTAGCTTCTCCTATTTCTTCCACTGATATTTGAGTTCTGTCTCTTCCTTGTATAATACTTTTACTTCAGGTAGTGTCTGGCAATGAGTTTGATCTTTAGAAGAGACCTTAAGTTTATTAATATTAGTCTTGAATTTCCCCAGCTGAAGATAATTATGCTCTGCTATGATTTTGTAGATGGACAATTTTGAGAATACTTCTAACGACGTCCGTTCACTTTAACCTCCTCACCCACAGGTTCCGCTGGATATATTTACTTTTTCTGAAGGAAATGGATAAAATCCTACACCTTTTGCTGTATATCTGACGGCGCAACCCCAAACACAACACGTTGTCATCATAGTATCAACTTTAATCAACAACAGTATTTTTAACTATGTAACTGTTTACTGTAGCTGGCTGGATCTCTGCAGTTGCTCAGTAGAAGCAGCTCGCGTTCTGCCACCTGGAAGTATCTTGGTGCCGATTTATCGGAAAGCTGTTGCCACCACTCTCAATTTGCGTTTGTAGGAGCCTGACGGCGGGGTGTCGAATGACCGGGTGCCACAGTTTACCGGAGTTGTAGAGTTCTTTTTTTTTTGTTTTGCCGGCAAGCCCAGGGATCGATGGAATGATGAGAGTACACAGTAGCAAACATTTGTTCCCACTGATTTATTCAGGCAGCTGCCCCGCACACGTGTACAAACAGAAAATGAAAAAATGAAAAAATAAATCAACAAAAATACTGAAATCATACAATACAAACAGAAATAAAAATGCTTGGAGCAGCAAATCAGGCATTAGGCCTTGCTTCTGTACCAGAAGCCTCTCATGCTACCGCCCCCAGGCTATCCTTAGCCCAACTAACCTCCCATGCCAAACACGCTAGCTTGTCCAAGCCCAGTTCCTGCCAAACACTCATGGAACAAACCACCTCCACCCTAACCCAATAATACTGGTCTAGCCCGACAGTGCTATCAAAACCTTGAAACATAAATCACATGCATATTATCATTGATCAACTGTAAACAATACAACATGAAAATCATATGAAAACCAATTCAAAACCTCTGTTCAATTATTGTACTCAATACCCTTTAAATGCTAGATATTGTCTCCATACCCATTTCCAATGATCTTCATGAAACAAACAACCAATCAAAACACTTGATAACACTGTGAACTAATGTTCAGATGGTGATGACTCCCAGTTCATCATCACACGATTGTTTACAAACATTCTAAAATGCTGTATAATATTAACTATAGTACGACTATAGTATTAACAAAAACTGCTATTTCATATCTCTACTTTATAGGCCTATTTATTAATCAGTATTAGTCATATTGATACAATTAATGTGTTTGTTAAGTAGGCTAAAGTGGAACATTACTACATAACCCTGACTCAACAGCAAACAGAACAGAACTGAACCGAACCGTGGCATAGGTGTATCGTTACACCCCTACTATATAAATATAGTATCATTACTAAAAAACACAATACTGAATTAATGAATGAATAGGTCACTTGCCTTGAACAGGCTGAATTATTCACTCATTAATAGTATTATTATTAATATTAATATTATTAAGTTATATAGTTATATAGAATTGATTGTTCAAGAGTGAACACTACGTTTCCAACAATCATTTCACATTCAGCATGTGTGGGTTCTATTTCCAATTAGAGATTTCTGCTGGGATTTCTTTTACAGAATGCTCTTAAACCTGACATATTTTAGCTAAACTTCAACATGTGCTCTTAAATATCCTTTTATATCCCCAGTCTGGGCAAAGGGCCCTCTCCTATGAACCATTTAGCCTAAATGAGTTGATGAGAGCCAGGTTGAGCGGGGTAAAAGGAGCCGTTACAGAACAAAGACAAAGCGAGTGCAGCCCTGCTATGGGACTTCCTACAGTCAGAAGACCGGCTAGCGTTTCATTCTCTCCATTACCCAAAGGTCTTAATTAGTTTAGGTTAATCATGCACTGTAGTAATTGACTGCTGTTGTCTCCCCTTTTCTCCTTCTCCTTTTCATCTATCAGTTCAGTGCCTGGAACCAGAAAGAGAGGCTTCTCATTCCTCTTCTTTCATATTCGTCTTCCAACCGTTCACACATGATGTCGCATTATCTTGGCATCACAGATTTGATTATCTAAAACACTTCCCATTGCTTTAATTTACGTTTTTGAAATGATCTCAAAGCGTAATTATTCCATTCTCTGTACAACTATATGAAACACAATTTACAGAGTTTTCATTCCTTGTCACACTATTTGCATATCGCAGCAACAGAGAGTTATGAGAAACATACAGGAAAATAATTAAATGTAGCAGAAGGGTTGCTGTGCTTGGTTAGTGGCTTTAGCTCTGCGTGAATACCAACAGACGAGCCCACAGGCGCTTTTTATCACGAGATGCATTTAGAAAATACAGTTCATTACATTCAGTTGTTTTTGCTTTATTTATATAAAGTAACTCACTGCAATTTAGACTTAGCCTCAAGCGATTTAGATTCCGTACATGGACATGGTTTTTATCTTTTGCTTATGATATTTATCATGTTTCTAATTAAGATGCCTGTGATCAAGGTGAAAAGCTGCCTCTGAATACTCGTGGAAAACTATGGCTGCGGTTCCTCTGAAGACCTTGTTATATTCAAAACGAACATGGATGTTTTAAATTTCTCATTTCATGCTCTCAAACAGGAACTTCTGGTCTGTTCTAATTATCATTCCCCCATTTTTCTTTCTTTCTTCCATCAGTTTAATTTATTATTAATGACACTTTTAGCTCCACAATCGATGTGATCTATCATTCGTGACACAAGGAAGAACAAGTTAAAGGTTTGCTTTTCTGGCTGCCATGTAGCGACTGAAATTAACAGCCCATGTGGCTTTATCCATCACATCAAAGTCGGGAAAGGGGGTCCCTCAGACATGACAGATTTCTATTATCTATTTTCTAGTTTAGAAATAAAGCAAATGATAGTTGTGATCAATGTTCATGGCAGTCATTGAATAACTAACTACACAAACTACTTTCTTTTCTTAAAATAAACGGTAACACTTTACAATAAGGGTGCACTAAAATGCATTAATTCATGCTTAACTAATGCACAGATAATATTAAGTTAATGTGTTACTAATGGTGAACTAACCCATTTATTAATGATTACTGCATCAGCAACTAATGAAGATTTGACATGATTAATAGATTAAGCAATCCTTACATTGTTATTAGTTAAATGTGTAATAATGTATTAATTCCTTAATAACATATTTTATGAACTAATAATGTAAATGAATGTGTTAATTACCTCAACGGGTCAAAGCCATGCATTTCAACTTCCAGTTGTCTGCTTTAATTAATCATTAGCTAATGATTTACAAATGTTTCATTATGTTGTGTCATTAAGTCATGTATGACTTTACTTGTTGGGGCACATGACTATTAACTAATTGATTAAGTAATATGTAATTGTGGTTATGAGTTTTGAATTAATTTTGAATTAGTTAATAGTCATGTGCCCCAACAAGTAAAGTCATAACATAATGACTTTACTTGTCATTATGTTATGACTTGTCATAATAACATAAGTTATGTAATTATGTAAAAACAACATAATTGCTATACATTGTGTCTTAACTTAATTTAGTTGTGTTCAATCCACTTAAATATAAATCAAATTGAAGTTTTCTTAATCTGTTTGTGTTTAGATCACATGAATGATTTGTGTTGCATTAACTGAAACAGGGCGGGACTTGTTAGTTCCTAGCATGCTTTGCATATGGCTAAATCGAGAGAGAATATATGTTGTTATTTTATTTTTGAGCAAGATGAGAAAGGGGGTGACTTGATAGTGTGTAATAGTGTTTAATATTCAATTATGTTGCACGTATTAGAACAATTTAACAATTTAATTTTGGACAAATACAACTACAGTCATAATAGCTTTGTTGAAGGAGCTTTTAATGCTTCTATTACGATTGCGGTATTATAATTCAGTTGTGTAAAATAAAAGTATATGAAATTGAAGTGGATGAATAAATATATGAAATTCTTGAATCATGTCAGGGTGCCATATAAAATTCACTTTGAGACTTCTTAATTGAGTCTAAAATGTATTAATCCCATGATGTTGAAGTTACATGAACAAATTATGCTTGTTTAACTTAATTGATTAATGTGGGACTGATAGCTAGCTGCATTGACCCTGCCCTTGATAAAACACAGTGGACCAACACCAGCAGCTGACATGGCACCCCAGACCATCACTGACTGTGGGTACTTGACACTGGACTTCAGGCATTTTGGCATTTCCTTCTCCCCAGTCTTCCTCCAGACTCTGGCACCTTGATTTCCCAATGACATGCAAAATTTGAGCGACAGTCCAGTGCTGCTTCTCTGTAGCCCAGGTCAGGCGCTTCAGCCGCTGTTTCTGGTTCAAAAGTGGCTTGACCTGGGGAATGCGGCACCTGTAGCCCATTTCCTGCACACACCTGTGCACGGTGGCTCTGGATGTTTCTACTCCAGACTCAGTCCACTGCTTCCGCAGGTCCCCCAAGGTCTGGAATCGGTCCTTCTCCACAATCTTCCTCAGGGTCCGGTCACCTCTTCTCGTTGTGCAGCGTTTTTTGCCACACTTTTTCCTTCCCACAGACTTCCCACTGAGGTGCCTTGATACAGCACTCTGGGAACAGCCTATTGGTTCAGAAATGTCTTTCTGTGTCTTACCCTCTCGCTTGAGGGTGTCAATGATGGCCTTCTGGACAGCAGTCAGGTCGGCAGTCTTACCCATGATTGCGGTTTTGAGTAATGAACCAGGCTGGGAGTTTTTAAAAGCCTCAGGAATCTTTTGCAGGTGTTTAGAGTTAATTAGTTGATTCAGATGATTAGGTTAATAGCTCGTTTAGAGAACCTTTTCATGATATGCTAATTTTTTGAGATAGGAATTTGGGGTTTTCATGAGCTGTATGCCAAAATCATCAGTATTAAAACAATAAAAGACCTGAAATATTTCAGTTGGTTTGTAATGAATCTAAAATATATGAAAGTTTAATTTGTATCATTACATTATGGAAAATAATGAACTTTTATCACAATATGCTAATTTTTTTAGAAGGACCTGTATATGGTGACCAGCATTTGCAAAGATGCAAAAGTATGGCAGAATGATCTCATGTGGCATGTGTAGGATATACCACGAGTTCTGGGGGTACACATTAATGTATAGGATTTATAAAAACCCTAAATATGAGCAAAAGTAATTGTTATCCTTACCATAGCAAACACCACAAATTAACTTCACCAAGGATGTAAAATTCTTTTGAGAGCAACACTTTAGCCAATTAGTCCTAAACAAAGCATCTGGGAGGATCCAGGAAGCTTTTCTCCTGCAGTGAAGCAGGGGACGGGCGGATGACTCTCAACACTTTCACACCAACCGTGCAAAGCAAATTTGTTTATGTGTTGTTTTGTCACATTTTAATGGAGCGGGTCCCTTGATGGGAGTCCTGCTGGGGTCATTTGGAGTTTGTGATTACAGCCCTGCACCGGGCACTGTTAGGAGAGCTCTCAGCTCTGTAGGTGCCGTGTGCCAGAAGCCTCTAGTATGCACTTTAAGTCCTGCTATCAGTTTAGCTGCTGTATTCCTATAGCAGTCGTGACTTTGTCACTCTTACTCTTTCAGTTTGTGTCCCTCCGTTCTCGCTCTCTCCCTCTCTGTGGATCAGCAGTGGCTTGTGTAAGCTGCGAGAACGCGAGTGATGCTCAGAGGATCCACTGCTACCAAGCCATCTGCTCACCCGGACAGTGCAGAGATGGAGATTGAAAGCAGCCATCAGTGTCTATAGCTATAAAAAGAGACAGAGAAAGTAACAAAACAAGATGGACTGCAGCGATGACATCCCAGGTGATCATTTAACCCTCTGATGCTGGTGTACACTGCAGTGAATAGTGGATAAGTGGATCTTTAAAAGCCAGTTTAACCTTAAATCTCAAATCAATTTCCCATAATTTTGTCCTCTTATATTATTGCCTGTTTACACTTCATTTTGATGGTTCCCTGTAGACATAAATGCCGCTGTGTTTACTGTGAAGATGTGCGCTTACCAGTATCAACTAAACGCTGGATTTTCAAAAGTATGTGGAGTTCACGGCTCCATGCAGTAAACATGCACAACGTTCTTGACTAAACAATTTAAGATGCATGCCGGTCTGTTTTTGGAGGGATATCGACTTTACATTTGCAAACTGTGATTGGTTGTGTTTCATGTCAGTCAAACCTCCATTTGGGCGATCCTTGACTAATGAAAGCTGATATAGAATCCAGACCTTCTGCCGTCAGTCTGATGGTCTGGCTATGCAAGACTAAATATCTGCTAACTCAATGTGAAGGTCCTTCAACAAACATTCTACTAACTATAAGTAACTTTGCAAGTACTTGTCAACTAATTCTACTAACCGTAACCCCTTGTTCTACTATTGAGAGTTAGTTGATATGTGGGTGCAGCATTACTCACAGTCAACAGAATGTCTAAAGAGGACCATCAAAATAAATTGTTTTTTATTTATGCACACATTCAACAGTTCAACAGTTCACCAATTGTTTATCTAAGCACTATTTCTAGATCATGTTAGTCATCTGAATGCCATTTATAAGAACTTGAATTGTAACTTGAGCATGTTGTGATATCCTGAGATTGATTATTAATATATAAAGCAGATGGTTGTTTAATCAAAAGCATGATGCTGATATATGAGTGCCTTAAATATCTAGTTAATTAATTGTAATGTGTATTGTGTTTATTTAAAAAATCTTGCATATGTTCTCAGTTGCTTTAATGAATGATCATCAAAAGTTCAACATCACCTAAATGATTCACAATAACAAGAACCATAAATACATCAGCAACTCATAATTAACAAGGAAAATGCTCTATGTTTGGGAATATGGTACAGTACCTATGGCAATGATCTGATATAACACTCTTAGAATACACACACACACACACACACACACACACACACACACACACACACACACACACACACACACACACACACACACACACACACATGTTGTGTTTCCATGTTTTATGGGGACATTCCATAGGCGTAATGCATTTTATACTGTACAAACCTTATTTTCTATCCCCCTACACTGCCCCTGCCCCTAAACCTACCCATCACAGGAGACATGCTGCATTTTTACATTTTCAAAAAACATCACTTAGTGTGATTTATAAGATGTTTTCCTCATGGGGACCAAAAAATGTCCCCACAAGGACAAGGATTTTGGATATTGCCATCTTTGTGGGGACATTTTGTCCCCATACCGTAGGGATTACCAGTCCACACACACACACACACACACACACACACACGTAAACACTCACTCTCACATAAGGAATTATATATATATTTATATTTATAAACATTTATAAAAAAATAAAAAACAAAAGAAACTAAATAATATAATGCTGGATCACACCTGAAACACATTAGCTATTGGTTTGGATATCCGTGCCTCATTAATGCAGATGCAGGAAAAATAATGAAACTTTCAGAATGACATTTAAGTTTGCTAGCACCTTTGAGGTTCATTTTATAACAAATTCCCTAAACCTTTAAATTGGGTAAATGTAATTGCCAGGCGCAAATTAAGTGTCTAGCTTGTTTTGGGCAGTGACACTGACTCGCTAATTGGAATAAACCAGGTTTTGGGGTCTGCTGCTCACTGTAGAAGCTAGAATAAAATAAAGAGTTATGCCTCTCATGCACACACAGTCGCACACAGTCGCACACAGTAAGATGTGAACTTGTGCTAAGATGTGAGGCGAACACTCGCTTCGTCACGACTTGCTAATGGAACACTGATTTCCTTCTATTCCTCTAAAGATCTTAAAGCCGGAGCTGCTGGCATACATCAGCTGCACGAATCGGGGCATCAATTATTTCCCCCTGCTCTTCTCCTCTTCACCAGAACAAACGCAACTTTGCAGATGAGCGCACCCTGGGTTCAATGACGGTGACAGTGACAGGCAATAACACATAAAACATAGCAACAACAACAGGCGCTTTACAGTTGAAGAGAGAGGCTGATACAGACGCTCTCTATATCTGCATCTATGTCTCTATGTCTGCATTTCGTGTTCTCCCTCCCTTCTACTGAGTGACTTTTTTATTCGTTAAATATAATCATCCTCTGTTCTTTAGGGTGAGCAGTGAATGAATACCGCTGGGATTTCATTTGTGGGAAAACTTGCATGGTAAATTTAGCAGTTCCCATTTTACTCACTGGCTTGTTATGCTGTGTTGCTGATTCTATCATTTGCTTGGTGTTTAGCCGGACCTGTTTTTAGACTTTAATATAAAGTCTATTTTAATCAGCACATTATTCATGACCCCTATTATCATCAGTAAGGTTGATGATAACCATCAAATCTGGCCTAAATAACTTCAACTGCAACAAATCAATTTCATAGCACAGGATAATGCAAGAATCACTTGTACTTTTGCTCATACTTACAGTGAGTGATATGAATTAACACTATGTTTTAAAACTCCAACATGAATGATACCTCAAATTGTATTGTTGGTTGGTGGCAGACAATAAAACTTTTAGAAAATATTTATTGGATAAATAAATACATACATAAATACATACATACATACATACATACATACATACATACATACATACATAAATGTTTCACAAACACACTGAGCATCTACAGCACCTGTAACCCTGGTAGGAGGAAATGTCCATTCTAACTTCAACCCGATTCTGCTTCTCTGTTTGTGATCAGGCCATTTTAAGCCATTCAACTCTGGAAAAGTGTTCAGTGATCCAGTAATCAAATTTATTTAAACAGTCCAAAACAGCACTTATGTACAGAACACCAGGTGGACTACATCAGACATATCAGAGAGAACAAAGACTCACATCGTCCCTCTGACTTTCAAGTCATCCACTGTGCTCCGTCTCTCCACCCTTTCGGCTCCAGTGGACTGCGCCTTCCCTCTGTCAACGCCTTGATCCCCAGTAGCACTGGCTCCGCCTCAGGCACTCTGGCTCCACCTCAGGTACTCTGGCTCCACCTCAGGTACTCTGGCTCCGCCTCAGGCACTCTGGCTCCACCTCAGGTACTCTGGCTCCGCCTCAGGCACTCTGGCTCCGCCTCAGGCACTCTGGCTCCACCTCAGGTACTCTGGCTCCACCTCAGGTACTCTGGCTCCACCTCAGGTACTCTGGCTCCACCTCAGGTACTCTGGCTCCACCTCAGGTACTCTGGCTCCACCTCAGGCACTCTGGCTCCACCTCAGGCACTCTGGCTCCACCTCAGGTACTCTGGCTCCACCTCAGGCACTCTGGCTCCACCTCAGGTACTCTGGCTCCGCCTCAGGCACTCTGGCTCCACCTCAGGTACTCTGGCTCCACCTCAGGTACTCTGGCTCCACCTCAGGTACTCTGGCTCCACCTCGCCTCCACTCCTCGCCTCCACCATCATCACCACCCTGATTCCCTCAACTGGGGCTTCCTCCTTCACCAGTCCCACACCCACCTCTGGAACCATCTCCTCAGCTATTTGACAGTGTGAGGATGCACCTTCCCAGAGGAAGGGTGTTCTGTCATGATTATATTCAGTTAGTTTCACTTTCATGGACTTTTACTTTCTTCATCATGTTTTTCCTTTGTTCTAATTTTCCTAATCTGTTACAATGGATATTCATTTAATCATCACAGCTAATCATTACTGAGTTTGTTATCATTGAGTATTTAAGTTCTTAATTTCCTTTCTCTCTTGGTCTGGTTTGTTTGTTGTCTCAAGTTGTTCACTTTTGTTAACAACCCTTGTAACTATTTTGAAACTCTTAACCTGCCTTCATCTTCATCATCTTTAGACTTTAAATGTGACACTAGCAGTGTGGTGACAAGTTTTGCGAGAACAAGTCACATTTTCTACAAAAATCTAGTGTTTATTTCTGAAACTTCATACAGGAAATCAATGACAAATAAAGACCTTCTGGATTTATTTATGAATCTTTTATCTTCTTTAGCTTTTTAGTTTTTTGGGGCGACGGTACATGCGTTAAAAGTAATTAAAATTGGCTTTTGAGTTTGATAGTACTGTATACATCCTACAGTCTTCCTTTTCATTGTCTTCTTTTTCTACAATAATGTGCGAACCTGCCCTGATTACGCCATATGTAATTAACGAAACGTCAGCAGCACCAATAAGCACATCTGACAGATACATGACTGTTCGCCTTGCATAATTTCAACACTTTTGTATGTTTTATGACAGTGTGTAATTCTGGGCTATGCCATGTTCTATTCTAGAATAACAGCACATAGATGAGATGAGGAAGAGACAGAGCACAATAGAAAGTGTGGAGATGAAAGACTTGGTATTAGGCAAAAACGACACAGACAATCTTTGTATTTTTGACAAGAAGTGGGAGTGGACGGTAAGGATGTTCGCAAGGCGCTATTTTGGAGCTCCTTCACCACTCAATTGATTCATGCGTTTGAACATTTACAACAAAACTATGCTAAAGAGAGAAAGATGGAAATGTCACGCATCAAGAGCGTGTGTTGAAAGAAACATGATAGGATATTATAACAAATCTCTGGATAAATGAAAGAATCAGTCAGAAGAAGGCGAACGCAGATATTTCGAAGCGAAGGCTCACATGCAGATCTTTCCTCAAAGGAGGCCTGACATGTTTGATTGACTTCAGACCAAAATGTGTCGAGCAGCACGGCAGCTTTACTACGGTCTTAATATTTAAGACTGTTCTCCTGTTACTCTCACAAAAGTGCTTTTAAAAACATGGTCATTAAAACTGAGCATTTCATGGAGGAGGTGATAGCTGGGAATGCTTACACGGCAACAGCTCTCAATAGCCACATACAGTAAGCATTCTGCTTCAGCCAAACACCTTTTAAAAAGCTCTAGCTGCTTTCACATCTCGGGTTGAACGTAGACTTTCTCCATTTTCTCTGTGTGCATATCTTATAATTTAGGTTTAAATGGGGTAATTATGAAATCTGGAACTTATCAAATGTGTTTCAATGTTGTGTTTGAAAGATGTTTTTAATAATGATTGTTTACACAACAAGTAATGCCACATTGACACATTACCTCGTCACATTGCATTGACGTCGTCAAGTTATCATCTTGGAAATACTGACTGGAACTGTTATTTTGCATGTTTAATGCAATTGTAATAATAACTCGTCAAGTCGGCTAACTAGTCAAGAAAATAATATGGTGTTATTTGTAGTTCCTTTGTCACACTGAAAATGAAAGATCAAGATGAGTGCATTTTGGCTATGGCGTTCACCATAATTTAGAAGCAGTAAATTTAGTATTTAGTAAACTGTTCTGAACATAGCCACTGAATTCACATTTCATGCTGCATTTCCAAATAAGTTCCAAATGCAAAAACTTCTACATCGTAAGAATTGAATTACAAATAATTGCGTATCAGAGCCTGCGATGATTATGCTATTACAATGCAATTTTATGAACTAATACAGCCAACACAGTTCATTGAAGTGGGTGAAGTATTTTTAATGGCAGCTTCAGGCATGCTATTATGGGTTCAGGTTTCATAAGAAAGAGGAGGTGTGAGAGGTAACAGCGCAGTGACCCGCACACTTCCAGGCAGTTCGGGAGACACAGGGATACGGTGTGGGCAGAATATGGTATCTGTGGATACACAGCTTTAGTTTAATTAAAGCAATCTTCAGTGCTAATCACTCTGACGAGAGGGCACACAGGGCACGGAGCGAGCACAGGCGCACACACATTTTCAAATAAATAATGAATGAGACTGATTACCCCATCAAACAGCCTCATGATAGCAAAATGGCAGGAAATCAAGGTTGGAATGATTATAGTTTGACTGGTCCTTGGGGTGGGAATGAGACAGTCGAGGTGAGATGTGACGGCGAGAGGGAGAGAAGATGAAAGAAATCACACGAGAACATTTCTGTCCCTTGCCCACCAGGTTTTACTGGCTGTTAGCCGCTGCCATTTTTAGAGTCATGTCACATCTTATCTTTGAGAGAGTCAGCACAGACAGTCAGGCAAATTCATTGATATCGTTTCAAAAATATATTGATTAAACAACTGACTGGTTTCTGTTAAATGGAAGAATATAATGTTTGCTTAATTGATTGTTTAAACACTTGACAGTGTGTGTGTGTGTGTGTGTGTGTGTGTGTGTGTGTGTGTGTGTGTGTGTGTGTGTGTGTGTGTGTGTGTGTGTGTGTGTGTGTGTGTGTGTGTGTGTGTGTGTGGAGAAATAGGTCTTGGAAAACATGCAGGTAACAGAGAAGCATTTCAACTCTCTCTTGGACAGAAGGAGAAGTCTATTGATACATTTTTCAGGAGAGTTTGCTTATTTCTATTCCCCACACTGCTGACAAGAACCATCTACAAACATACAACTTATATGAATTCTAAATTAGCATAGTTATAGCACTGCATCAAGTCATTTGAGTATCATAGAGATGAGAAGCCTCACTTTTAAAACCGAACTCATCTCCGTCCCACTTGTGAGATGAAGACAAAACAGGGAAAGCTAGTGGAAAGAAATACAGAGTTTAAGTCTTTTCTCTGTGGACCGTAAAAAATTGATTTACTCTTGTTTTCATTCTCCCTCTTTTTGCACTGGATAACGTTATTATTACACTATATGAGCGCAGTCATCACTGTGGCCCAGTTTTCACAAAGCACCTACACCCACACAACCTACACCAGATAGATAAATTGTAGCCCCATTTTGGTACGAGCGCATGAAGACACTCAAACGCACATTATAAAATGTATCCGAAAGCTTTAAGGCTGTGTGGGCTTACACAAAGGAGTCCTTCCTCCCACGGCCAGTGGAGAGAAAAAGAAATCAAGCTGACTCAAAGAGTGCCGACTACTGAGCGCCGAGGGGAAGAGGGAATCATCCCCCATCCCCCCTCCCTCATCGTTACCATGCAATGTGAGATTACTGTTGGGACCCTGGGGCCACATATTCTCTCTCCATGAGCGCCGGAGAGTGGAGGTAGCTGTGATTTTTGCATGTGTGCACCAGTGTTAATGCCCGCGTTCTCCGCCAACTTTAAGCTTTAGACCATATATCATCCACTTTTACTTGTTGCTCTGACACTTTCATCATGAAGATGTTGGAGTGATCTGGGCCTGCAGTCAAGGGAGCCACTTTCATATCCTGCGCCCCCTGCCTGTGTGTGTCTGTCCCTGAACAAGAGGGAAATAAATTGAAAGTTTTTCCTTGGCGGTAAGAATGACAGACAGGCATTTTGGGGAGGGTGCAGCATGTAATGGAGATATATTTTAATCCTCTTTTTGTTATCAGTTTGCTCCTCGCATGAGACCAGATAATCAGAGTGGCTGAACATGGAGGCTGAAGAGAGATGGCAGATTGAATGGTATCAATATTTGTTTAAGGTGATCCAGATTTTTAGTTTAACTTTCAATACAAATGATTTTATTTCATCTTTTTACCATAATAAATGGGCTACATTTATTATGAAATCAGTGTGATTTCTTAATTGCAAACCTTGCCCACAGTGTAAGATTTCACTGGCCTTGTCAATTACAGTGCTGATCACTTTCACAACACCGAAACAAAGCCTAAAGGTCCAATATACTCACGGCAAAGTTATTTTTCTTTCTTCGTAAAATCTAATTTTGAAATATGTGAGCAGCGATATACTTTTATCACATATTCACCCAGACTGCTGAGAACAGTGAATATGTAAATACGTAGGCTACTGTGCACTTTCCTCTCAATAACAAAATAAACACAAACAAGATCGAGAAAACAGCAAGCATTTAAAAAATATTTTATAAAAGCATCTGAACATAGCAACGTTTTCAGGAGCTCTATGGCACTCCATGTTTATTTATATTTCACTTTATACAATAGACTAAAATTAAGACACTTTACCGTATTAAACATGAAATCCAGTGTCAGTGTGTCATTTCATCTACAATAAAGCTGATCTAGTGTGTTCATGTTTTCACTTACGGACGTCTAACCTTGACTGACTGAACAGGCCAAATTATTCAGAAAAGATTTTCACGTGAAAGAAGGCAGAGCCTCATCGCACACCTACATATTACATAATCGCAAAGGACCAATGGTAGTACGAAGATGTTTAGCGAACTCCAAATTAACATTGTTTCGGCTTGACATTGTTTAAAATGTAGTCACGTCAGTTTGTTCTTTGATTTCACTTGAAGTATATAGGGCCCTTAACGCCTATTTCCTTACTTTAACCTTAGTATAGCATTGACAGCACACCCATGAAGTCTGACCATTTCAGGTGAATGCATGATTGAGTTGACCAATGACACCCCCTTCATGACATGATTTGAGCTTAACCAGAACATTCTTTTTTGATAAATCATACAGTCTTACTACTTGAAATTACATTTAGCCATCAACACACACTTAACATACACAAACTGTACATACACATACTTACAGTACATAAACTGTAACAGATTGTTCATAGCAACTCAAACTAAAGCTATAACAATGATATCATAAACAGTTACTGCATTACATTTCTATGTGATGCAACTAAATTAATCAATAATATCATGCATTAACCTTCCCATTAATGTATCCATCAATCAACCAATCTAAGACAGGAAAAAAAAGTTCTAAAAAAAAATCTACTGTAAAACAATTATATTATTAAATGGTGAGATATTATAAATATTGAGCCATGCTTACAGACCTTAACCCACTGATAGCAAGAACAGCCACATAAAGGAATTTGTAAAGGAAGACGAACAATGAAATGACCCTCTGTTTGTCAAACCAAACATCACATGACTGAAGCAGAACCTGCCGCTCTGCTGCTTCACCTTTCTTGCAGAATAATTTTACTTTACAAGCTGTTTTGAATGCACGATAAAAGACAGACGTTTTTGGCAGATTTGCCACCATAAATGGGCAGTGTCCCTGGATATTGGTGACGTCAATGTGACCCCTATACTCGATCTGTTTTGTTTCTGATGTGAAGAGCAGGAAAAAAAATCATCACTTGGAGCTTAAGGTCTTTGCCCTCCCCATCCCAAGCTCTCTTTCTCTCTTCCACTTTTTCATGTTCTCTGTCTCCCTCTGATCCACACAAATTTTTGCCAATTCCATCACTCTGTGTGAGAGTGTGGGGTGTACGAATGTGTGCGTGTCTGCTTGCTTTTGATTAAATCCAGGGCAAATGTTGCTGCACACACAAAAGCGTGGCAACGGCAAGGAAATCTTTCAATCTGTCGCCATGGCATGATAATGAAAAGCCATCCATCAGACCGATATTGGCAGGGACAAATTGGGTTGGGGAAACAAAGGCAGCTTGGCTGTGCCCGTGCCCATTTGCGCGCGTGTATTCGCAGGCATGTTTGCGAGCGTGTGTATTTATGTGGATGCTCCCGTTTTGGAATGGTGGGCAGAGACGGGAGAGGTGAAAAAAAGCTCTCTCCTGTCAGAGCCGGAAAGGCGATGGCGAATTGAGCTTAGCACAGAGAATGCAAAGCGGTCACGGCAGCTTAGCCATTAGCCGAGGTGAGCCCCGTGCATGAAAGTGGAACATTAAGATTTCTCCAGCGTTAGGACTGTGACATCTCTAACGCAGATGTGCGGTGTGTGTGACAAGTGGTGACGCAGTGCTGTTTTCATACAGGTAGCACTTGAGCATTAAGAGGTACGGAAATTAACATTAGTACGTATTTAGTGGACAGTTTTCAGTATTGCCATTAAAACCACGTCAAACATGTTTGACAAGAAAGCGTGGCTATCGCAGATACGTTCTAATACGTCACTGCGTATGAATCAGTGGACTCACCAAATCCAAAGTCTCGCATTAATTTGCTTTGAATGTGAAAACAAAATTAAAGTTGCCTAAGAAGTCTTGAGTAAAGGGATTCACGCTCTAATCCTCTTTTTTCCTTTTCTTTATTTCCATGAACCATTCTTTTGGCTGTATTTCCATAAAGCTTCACTTTGGCTGTACGCTGTACCTCTAATCTGAGCGTAATTCCTGCCGCATGTCAAACAAGCAACATCTCCTCTGCCCTGTAAGCTCTGAACATTTTCCCTCTCTGTAATCCTTCTAAGCTCACCACTCAACCATGTGGTCATCTGGCTGCCTGCACATTTGCCCAGTTTATCGTCTCCCACCACAGGCACAGCTGGTTATGTGCCACCAGAGTCCTGCCAGTTTGTCTGCCTGAATATCCTGTGTGATGCCCTCCTGCCCTGGCCTAGCTTTTAATCCAGTCCTGCGGCCCTAATTGAGTCCACTGCTTCTGGAGTGGAGGAATGAAAACCATTTACCTTTTTTTTCAACAACCAAAACCCCAGGTCAAAATCCTTAAGAGTAACTAATAGTAATAGTTCCAAAACTGATAAAATACCTTGATTGCACTATAATTCTGGCTAAAAGGGAAGTGCATGCATGAAAAAGGAAATTATATGTTAATGTAGCTTAATATAGCCAGGTTGATTTGGCCCTACTGAACATTTTTGGCTTAAAAACTAAAAACTAAAATTAATTTAGATTTTACATTTGCAGGTTACCTGAGAGGATCAGATGTACATATCAATGTATTTTAATATTCAATGGCACAAAAATATATTTGCACATGTAAGGTTACTTGACACTTTTCAAGCAAGTTTTCATTTAAGGATGCGCTAGAATGAGTTGAAACTATATTTTAAATTGTTCTCTGATATCTACATAGAGGGTATGTGGCTTATTTAAGGGTTAAAATTGTCCAGATACGGTTTTACAGGTCCATTTACAACCCTAGAAATTGTCCCTAGAATGAAATGGTCTGCTTTTGCCTTATTTGGAAGAGTCATGAATATTAATGTTGAGCTGTGCTCTGACTGGCTCATTTCAGCAGCTCACACAAGTGCAGTTGTTCAGCTAACACAATCACAAACAGCACAAACGACTCATGAGTCCTGACAGAACACAGACTGAATGACACTTTAAGCAGAAAATCTTAAATGGAGATTGCTGAAAGAGCAAAAAAACAACTTTTTAAATTGGTGCGGTATCCGGTTATATACAAACATCAGACATGCCTGTTGACAGTTCTGTTCTGTGGGAAGGCTATGAAATGTCCTCACATCCCCTACTCAGCCGGGAACATAACATTTATCATGATCTGCCGTTTTCACCATATTTTCCTCATCTTCACAATACCTGCAGAACTTCTGATGATTCGGTCCCTGTTAATACTGCCTGGTCTTGAATATAGGCTGGTTATACCGTATGCAAATTTGGGGATGCATAAATATTAATGATCATGACTGTTACGTCACTGTCTGTGTAATGTTGGGATTAGCCTGTTTTTCAGTGGTCTTTTTCAAGCACAAGAATTAAATATGAAGGAGGAAACAATGGTGTTTGAGGCTCATGGTATGTTAGTTTCATATACAGAACTCATATTATTCAACTATGCCAAGGTTAATACAGTTTTCCATTCTAGGGCACCTTTAAAACTAGGACAATTTACAGAGAGTCATGTTCTAAATATGTTAAATAACTATCCAAAAACATTTTAGAGCCACTTTCAGTATCATGGTAATGCATGTTTATTATATTCATATATCATGGTATATCAAATATGATATTCAATGCCAAATGCAAGAAACCATAGTAAAACTGTGTTTCATTGTTCTTTCTCTTTCCCATGAGGGCATATCACATACTATTACTTAAACTGTTGAGGGAAGTTTTGAGGGAAAACATCTTGCAAAACAATCCGACTACACCCTCTTTAGCTGGAAAGACAGTGAAAAATTGACATTTTGTGGCTTTCTGTGCAGGCTGGAATAGCGGAGGATTTCCATTTCACAGGAAGGTGGGCTTCCTCAGCACAGGCCAGAAGAGGGCAGAGAGCAGCAGGGTGAAATCGTGGAGGGTCAAAGGCATTGTGATGGGACAGCTCAGGCAAATCACCTTCACATCCTCTCAGGGCAGAAGAAAACAACCATGTATGTGTGCCAGAAATGGATACACCTCACCGCAGTGCTCACAGATCCTCATCCTCAAGTGTTATATAGTCGCATAATAAACTCTGTATATGATGTCATTTCATGAGTCAGTTGTTGTGCGCGCTGTGGGATGAGCATTTGAGGTGTGATTACATTCTGTCCTGATGGCGCGTTATCAGTGCCGGCAGATTAGACACGATTTGATGATGTCATGTGCTACATGTCATTACAATAATGGATTCATGTTTATATTCATGTTGAACCATCTGTAAATAAATTTATATCTGTATTTCTGTAGACCTGGAGTGTTTTTGTGATTTATGATGTAGTTTTATATGTCTCTGAAGCTAATTTTGGATTACAAGGCAGGCATTATGGCATCACTTTTCTGCCTAAGAGTGAGAAAACATACAGTATACAGAATTTATTTTTTGTTTTTGACATCACATCAAAATGCGACTATAGAGTATCTCACATCTGCATATATCGCATACGGTATCTCAGTATGCGTAAAGTATCTGCAACTGTATTTCTATTAATTTTGACTTGAGATATTATTATTTAGAATTGGTTCTTATTTTTATATATTCCATTATATACTCCAATATTTCAGTTTATATATATATATATATATATATATATATATATATATATATATATATATATATATATATATATAAATAGTCTATTTTGTTTTCACTCCTGAACAGAAATGGATTCCATTTGCATTCTCCCACATTATAACTACAACCATATATCAAACACACTGTTACCATCATCATCACAGTGCCTCTAATCCATCAGAACATTCCAGAAATGTGACCCTGAAAATAAAAGAAATTTGAATTATGGGAACTATGCTGACAATTTGGGTTTCATTGAAAGAAACAGCTTTTTGACACATCTTAGGAATGCTCGGATTCGTATCCGGTTGTCGTTGCTTAATTAGCCGAATCCCCTAGCCGAGAGCCACCTGTGCGCAACACCTAAAAACAGACATGTATCGTGGTGTCCCCTCCCTCTGCGGTCCGCGCTCAACACAGACTAATGCCTGCTCAGCTGGGATTGACTGGCATTTACACAGAGAAGGGCAAAAAACAACAGCAGTCGTGTAAACACCCACTCTCTCTCTCTCTCTCTCTCTCTCTCTCTCTCTCTCTCTCTCTCACACACACACACACACACACACACACACACACACACAACAGATACATGCCTCTGACAGGTGCTGCACATTTACATACACATCCACGTTCCCTTGTGCCTTTTGGAAAAAAGACATCCGAATAACAAACAAATCAAAGTAATTCCTCATTGGGATGTTAAACACAATTAATTAAGAACAACAATCATTCACTAAAATGAAACCTTAATCAGTTTTATGGTGTTTTTTTGCGCAGATTATACATTTCAAGGGATTACATGTTACTGACATAAAAGAACAGCTTGTCGTCCTGCTTAACACTGGTAAAGTAAAGCTGCAGATATAATTTGGTACTTGGAAGAAGCAGCTATACTCTAATTTCAGGAGATTGCCATCTGTTTATTTGATTTTTCCTTGTTCAATCCTGGTTTGGCTTGCACAGATTAAAGAGCATCTAAAGTCTAAACTGCATATCAGAGGCTGCATTAGCAGCTAGCAAAAAAAAACCTAAAGATTAATTTGAGGTACATTAGGATCCATGACAACATTCCATGATTACAAGTGGTTACAGTCTCCTTATGCTAATCCCCTAGGCCACACATTTAAAGGGACGGATCACTCAAAAAAATAATTTACCAACCCAGCCTCATTGGAAAAACATGTCTGGCTGAAATTATCACTATAGTGGCAGTAAAACATCAGCAACTTTTATTCCTTTTCACACAAATTATGATTACATATAGGCATAGACCAATAAAGACTTATTTTGCATGGTTCCTTGAATGTTATGACCAAAAAACCCTTTTACCATAGTACACAATCTGTAAACTAATACATTTTGACCTTTGCATCACATAACCAGCTCTATATGTTTCATTTCTGTTTGTTTGTAAGCTTGCAGTGGCTAGAAACCCAAACTCCATTTGTGACAGAAACGGAGAAAAACAAACAAAAAAAAGTCGGGGGGAAAGTCCTCCAACGAATGGGGGCCAGATGAATGAACATGGTATGGTTTAATTCCAAGCTAAATCACAAATCAGATTGTGGACTGATATCATTCAGAATATTAAATCCAGCTCCTTCTGCTTAAAAGAAGTACGAGTCCAGAGAACCATGTGCCACAATAAAAGATGAGTAGAAGCAGCAAAATGGCATAATTGCTTCAGCAAATGTGTTTTTATCTCATGTTTGCTTTTGTTAACACTATCGCTCAGGTTTAGAGAGTTTAATGTAGGTGGTATGCTATAGAGCATTAACCTTTAACACCACTTACCGGACATATCATTTCCGAACAACAACCATCATAATAAAACATTGCCAGATTCACAGTCCTCTCATTTTAATAAAACAACCCAGGCTCATTGGAAATACGTGACTCTGCCTACATTTTTGCAAACCCTGAAATATGTACCTCCAGGTACGTTTCCCTGCACTTTTCGGGTGAAACGTCCACTAGAGGCGCTAAGTGGTATCAGCTAAGTGGTATCAGCATCAAGAAAGACGTGATGTAATCACGAATTTTAATTCCTATTGAAATACATTTAATTATTTGCATTTGTAAAAGTAGACATGATTTTATGAATATTTAAAGGCTACTTTAATATTTGGGAGCAACTAACCCCACTCCTACCCTAAACCTACCCACTTCTCAACAATAAAACACATAACAGACAAATAAAAGTACAGTCACAGGTATTTATTGCAAAAACTGACCAAAAACAGTGTAAAAGTATTAACTCATGTTGCATTCCAAGTCTTCTGAAGTCATACGATATCTTCATGTGAAGAACAGAGTTGATCTTAAAGTTTTAATCGCTGAAATGATGATCCAATCTGCCGCTCCGTGAACACCTCCACTCGTTCATATTTCATTCAAATAATACTCTTAACTCTTGGCGTGACGCGGTCAGTCACGAGACACACAAGAGCCAATGGCATTTTACAATCAAAGCTGACGTAATGACGCAATTGGTCACGAGACATCGACAGCCAATGCTGTCAAAGCTGATGTAACGGCGGCAATTTTCAAATATGATCTTCGGCGGTGGACTCAACACTGATCGCTTTTGGGATTTTCTTCACAAAAATCAATCGTTTGGCCTCAAACACTTGGAATATTTGTACTTTTAAATAAATTGTGCCTGCAGTCGTATCTGCCTGTTATATCCTGTTTTTTATAATACACAAATGGTTAGGTTTAGAGAAGGGGTTGAGAAAACTGATACCACTTAGCGCCTCAAGTGGGCGTTTCACCCGAAAAGTGCAGGGAAACGTGCCTGGAGGTACATTTTTCAAGGTTTGCAAAAATGTAGGCAGAGTCACGTATTTCCAATGAGCCTGGGTTGTAATAAAACCAAATGCACCTTTAGCACCACGCTTAAATGCACTTTTAGCACCTTTAGCAGCAAATTTCACTTAGAAAGAGTTGAGAAATGTATATATATATATATATATATATATATATATATATATATATATATATATATATATATATATATATATTCCGTTACAGTTTAGTAGTAATGATTTTATGAATTTCTTCACTGAGAAAATAGAACGCATCAGAAACAGAATTGTAAATGTACAATCGTTAATGATGTCTTATGATTCAACCTCAATTATTGCCCCTCAAGAACTACTACACCGCTTTACAACTATAGGACAGGAAGAGCTAAATAAACTTATCATTGCATCTAAACCAACAACATGTTTATTAGATCCAATACCCACTAAACTACTGAAAGAGCTGTTACCTGTAGTGGAAGAGCCTCTTCTCAATATTATTAACTCGTCTTTATCTTTAGGTCATGTTCCAAGAATATTCAAGTTTGCAGTCATAAAACCTCTCATTAAGAAGCCACAATTAGATCATAATAACCAAGCAAATTACAGAACCATTTCAAATCTTCCATTTATGTCTAAAATACTAGAAAAAGTTGTGTCCGCTCAATTGTGCTCTTTATTGCAAGAAAATGATATCTATGAAACATTTCAATCAGGATTCAGGCCGCATCATAGCACAGAAACTGCGCTCATTAAAATCACAAATGATTTACTTCTAGCTTCTGACCAAGGCTGTATCTCAATACTAGTTCTACTCGATCTTAGTGCTGCGTTCGATACTATAGATCATAAAATACTCTTAGATTGACTTCAAAATTACACTGGTGTTCAGGGACAGGCATTAAACTGGTTTAGATCGTACTTATCAGACCGCTACCATTTTGTCCGTCTAAATGGGGAAAAATCTAAGAGAACGTCAGTAGACTATGGGGTGCCGCAAGGATCTGTGTTAGGCCCTCTGCTATTCTCAATATATATGCTGCCACTTGGTAATATTATAAGAAAACATGGAATTAATTTCCACTGTTATGTTGATGACACTCAATTATATATTTCATCACGACCAGATGAAAACGCTAAATTATCTAAACTGACAGCGTGTGTTGAAGATATTAAATACTGGATGACATGTAATTTTCTGCTATTAAATTCAGATAAAACGGAGGTATTACTTATTGGTCCAAAAAACTGCCCACAAAACCACTCACAATACAACTTTAACAACTTTAACTTGGAAGGATGTCCTGTCACTTTATCCGCTACAGTAAAATACCTGGGTGTTATATTAAACTTGTCTTTCGAAAATCATATTTCATATGTTACAAGAACGGCATTTTTACACCATAAAAACATTGCTAAGCTACGTAACATGCTATATATTTCTGATGCAGAAAAGTTAGTTCATGCATTCATGACCTCGAGACTAGATTACTGTAATGCTTTATTAGCTGGTTGTCCTGAATCCTCAATAAACAAGCTACAGTTATTCCAGAACGCAGCTGCTAGAGTTCTTACTAGGTCAAGAAAATATGATCATATAACACCATTTTTATCATCTCTACACTGGTTACCTATTAAGTTTCGTATCAATTACAAAGTATTGCTACTGACGTATAAAGCCCTAAATGGTTTAGCTCCTGTGTATTTAACGGATCTTCTATCGCCCTAAAAATATTATCGCTCTCTAAGATCACTAAACTCGAGGCTTCTGGTCATTCCTAGGATATCTAAGTCCACTAAAGGAGGGAGGGCATTTTCACATTTAGCTCCTAAACTCTGGAATAGTCTTCCTGATATTGTTCGAGGTTCAGACTCGCTGTCCCAGTTTAAAACTAGATTAAAGAAGCATCTCTTTAGCCAAGCATTCACATTATAATTACCTTTTATACTACAGTTAAATCGGTTCAAAAGCCTTAATATTCTGAACAGCAGCTATGCTAATTATTTCCCATCTGCTTTTCTGTTATTTTCTCGGGACACTAGTCCCAAGGTAAATAGTTCGTCAGCTCCAGTTTGTCTCCGTATAAAGTGGTTCAAGTTATAACCATAGACTGTATAAAACTATGGAAGTAGTGTTCGTGACGTCACCTGTAGGTTTCTGAAGAGCTTTTTTGAAGCCCAAAGTAGGTGGAGCACGTCACTCACAAATAACTGAAAATGTGCAAAGAGGTGGGACGTTGGTGGAGCTCAGGGTGCCTGTAAGAAAACAAGTAGCAGCAATCCACCTGTCACTCAAGTGGCCACACCCTTAATTATGCAGAACTTTAAGGCTTAAGATAATTTAAACAAATGAGTTTTAAAAACATTCACCCCCTCACAGTTGCCATGAAGGGCAACATTAGCTATATAGACCAAAACCACTTTTTTTTGTACCAGGCTGTAAATATATATTTTTCTGCTGTAAAGTTGGGCATTTTAACATGATGGGGTCTACAGGATTGATTCCCTTTTGGAGCCTGTCTCTAGTGGCCAGTCAATGAATGGTTACAACTCATGCACTTCATTTCAAGCCTTCTAAAGTCATGCGGTAGCTGTGAGGAACAAGCTGAAATGATTCAGCCAAATGAGGGTTCATAGGAGAAGTAGAGCAGTTTTGAGTTAGATCTTTTTGTTCAGGGCACTACTTGCGGGGACAACCATTTGTAGTGGTTTCTGAAACCATAGTGAACAATACCGAGTGCACTCATTCCATCCCACAATGCACCGCAATAACAAGTGTACAACCAATGTACGCTCAATCGCTACAGAATAGAAGATGGCACACACAGCTGAATCATCCACCCATCTGTTTTCCCAACCGCTGGTCCAATACAGCGTAATATCATACAAGTACAAATTCCTTTTTAATTGAATATTACATTTTTTAACTAAGGTTTATACATGGTTTCTTTGATAAATATTTTCATCTTACTACTAAAGCTTCCATTTTTCTAAGGTTAAAATTAGTGAACAGCAAGCGCAAACTATGCAAAAGCCGTAGCCCTTCCGGCAGTGTCCGAATTCACTCACTTGTTTTCATTCACTCCCTCAAGTCAACTGTATTTGTGGTGTAGGATTGAAAATAATCCAAGATATTTGTTATTTGAAATTGAACGAGGACATTTGGTGTTTTCAACCCCCATCGTTCTTATCAGAAGGGCCATTTGGAATTCCTTAAGACAGAGATTCTGGAGGCCTGTAGGCCAAATGTGTGTCACACCTGTATCCAGTGGGTGAGGTTTGATCTGATTGGTCAGTTTGAATGTCTCACATTAGGGTTTTCAGTCACATGGTCAAGAAAAGGATAAAAGAAGATTGTCCTTATTCTCTGGCTCTCCTTTCTTAGGGCTTCTTTGCTCTGGCTCTTTCTCTCTTCTATTCTCTAAAGCCCTCTCTCTCTCTCTCTCTCTCAATTTCAATCTCTCAGGTAACATTCATGCTGAGTACAATTAATGATTAAAAAAATAATTTTAACTATTTTAAAGGGTAACTAAACCCTAGAATAACTTTTTTTTAGTTGATTATCTGCAAGACTGGGGCTTTATTAGTGCTGTTCATTGAGTTTTGACATTTGAGTATAAAGTGTTTTAATTCTATAAAATATGGTGTAAAACCACCAAAGTGCTGCCCTCTTAAGGTTGAATTTATGTATTGGGGGTGTGGGGTGATTTTACGAGCCCGATCTCACGAAAATGCGTATCAATAGTACGAGTGTGCAATCTCGTAGAATGTATACGCCAAAACTCATTTTGGCGTGCACATGGTACACCGTTTTTGGCGTGCATATGAAATAAAAAAGTGCATAAAGTGCGTATCATATGCACGCCAAAAATGGCGTACCATTTGCACGCCAAAACTCATTTTGGCGTATACATTCTACGAGATTGCACACTCGTACTATTTATACGCATTGTCATGAGATCGTGTTGGATTTTACACAGTCTCACTTACTCAGACACATCCAGTTCTCAAATTCAACTCATTGAATCAATGATTTGGTATTTCTCAAAGGTTTTGATCTCGGTGGAGCGGACGATTATTAGTGAATAATGACTGAATAAAGACCTGTGGATTTATTGAATAAACTGATCCAGGGAGATCTTGGCAGCGTTTGACCTTGGCTCTGTTGGAGTGAATGTTAAAGACTTCGGTAACACTTTATTTTGATGGTCCCTTTTGAACATTCGGTTGACTATAAGTAACGTTGCACCTACATGTCAACTAACTCTCATTAGAGTAATAGTAGACTGTCAGCTTAATATCTGCTAACACTTTATTCCAATGGTCTTTCAACAGACATTCTACTGACTATAAGTAACGTTGCAACTACATGTCAACTTATTCTAACTCTAACCCTACCAGTCTACTAACATTCTACTAACACTCTAATGATGTTTAGTGGACATGTAGGTGCAACGCTACTTATAGTAAACAGAATATGTTAAAGGGACCATCAAAATAAAGTGAAACCAAGACTTCTGTCTGCTCTGTCTGGCTCGCCGTCCGTCTGTTCTCTCTTTTACTCTTTTAGTGACTCACTGTAGACGATGGAAATATTTTAGCAGCTTCACACAAATAGCAGCTAAAAATAACTCTGCTTCATCCGTTGCAATTTGCGAAAGCGAGCGCAGGATCGAACCCTCCGCTCCATATGTAATGCATCACAAGTTTGATGGCATTGGCATGTGTTAGGACGCAGATGATCAAAATAACATTTTTAATTAGGAGAACAGATGAATGTTCTCTGTGAAGAAATGCTGCAAGGCTGGTAGTACGTCAAGTTAGAGGGACTTAAGGCAAAAACACCAATCTTCCTTCTCCCATATTATATTTATACAATGCAAAAAAGTCTTGTTTTCCAGAACAAATATCGGAACATTCTTAAATCAAGATACATTTAGGCCTACTTGAGAAGCAAAATGAATTGTGAAATTCTGAATTTCTGAAAGTGTTCATACTTAAAACAACAACAAAAAAATGTCATTGGGGTAACAAAAAAAAAAAAAAAAATCCTTATTTATGTATTTATTCTTTTGGTTGGGGTAACACTTTGCTTAAAGCCCTTTATATATATATATATATATATTACAAATATTGCTTATGCATTAATTACTGTATGTCTTGTGATGCAAGACATAGTTATTGCACCTTATGATCTCATGAATAATTGTAGCCCAAGTTGTAATACAATATGATACTTATTTAATCATTGTTCCACTTTTAAAAAGTATAATGCATTAAAACACATGATAAACAACCAATTTTAGCTGTAACAAGAAATCTGCAAATATCATAATGCTGTTTTACTTTAGTTACAATTATGTATAAAAAGACATAATGCATTTTCACGCAAATGTTAAATACCTTTATAATATAATAATTAATAAGTATATAATTATTATAAAGGCTTTAAGTTTAAGTGTTTTTTTGTCTTAAACATTTCATTTTTGGTGAACAAGACTTAATATAAGCAATTTTCCTTTTAAAGTTAATTCACTGTAAAAAAATAAAATAAATAATGTTGTTTCAATTTTTAAAAAAGGAAGTTGTTGTGCTGCCTTAAAATTTTAAGTTTAGTCAACTTGAAATATTAAGCTTTACTGAGTGAACTTGGATATTTGAGTTGACTAAACTTAAAATTAAGGCAGCACAAAAACATACTTTCTTTAAGATTAAACCTTTTTTTTTGTATCTTGATTTAAGATTTTATTCGATATTTGTAATGAAAAACAAGACAAAAATACCCTGTAAGGTTTTTTTTTTTTTTTTTGTGTGTGTGTTTCTCCACCACACGTTCTCCCCCAACAAACTCCTTCCTTTCCAGGTATGCAGAAAGTAATTTGCCAATACAGTAGTGACCCTCCCAGAGGTCACACACACACCTTTACAGTTTGGTGAAATCAATATACAGCTCACTACCCAAACACAACCATATATACATGTAATCTCCTCATTTTATCATTTTATCTCCGCTCTTTTTCACACACAAAGCCCAGCTGCGTCTGCTTGCGCTCTCCTACGCTGTGATGCGACCTTGCTCATGATAGACTCTATCTGTGGAAGCATCTCCATTCACCTGGAGGTGAAACTGTCACACGTGGCAGTTATGTCAGCTTATTTACTGTAAACTCCAAAAGTAATAAAAACATACCACACATAATATGTTTTATGAAACTCTGAAAACAACATTGCCTACATCCATCTTCAAAGATTATATTCTGACAGGAGAAACATGCCATTGGGTTTAAGAGCAATGAATGCTCAGAGCATATATATTATTTTATTTTATTTTCCCCCTTATCTTACGCAGTTTTCTTTTTGCATTCCTGTCCTTGGGTGGAATGACAATTCCATTTGCTATGATGGTCTACTGAAAATTCACAAAATAAAGGATTTTTCAACTTTTAAGTGAGCAAAGCCTTCCCTACGTGAACACACATATGAAATTGATCCAGTTGGAATCAGGTAGTAATGCCATCTCAGTGCTCCGGCTCTGTGGTGTTAATCCCCTGGAATACAGTGGATCTGAGTGTGGAAAGCTAATTTCTCTCGCCATAATAGATGAAAGAATTTGAGCGGCACGGTGTCACAGGCTGTGTGATGGAGTGTTATATTCCCAGTGCGGCCAGATATCAATCACACGTCTGACGACACGGGCACACGCCCATGGCCGACTATGAGACAGCACAAATGCGGAGTGTGCTTGTTATCTTTTTGAAATGCTTTTCATATGGTCTTTTATTACAATATCTTGGTCCACATCTGGTTTAGAATACACCAAAATATATGCTAAATTCCTTCATCCATCCATCCAGCCGTCCCTTCCATCCATCCTGCCATCTCATCATCCCTCCATCCTCATCAATCTATCTATCTATCTATCTATCTATCTATCTATCTATCTATCTATCTATCTATCTATCTATCTATCTATCTATCTAATCATCCATCCTCGTCATAATCATTCTTCATCCATTCATCCTCATCAACATAATCAATCCATCCATCCATCCATCCATCCATCTCATCATCATCATCATCATCATCATCATCATCATCATCATCATCATCATCATCATCCATCCATCCATCCATCTATCTATCATCGTTCCATCCATCCATCTCATCATCATCTGTCCATCCATCTATCCATCCATCCATCCATCTCATCATCATCATCATCATCATCATCATCATCATCATCATCATCATCATCCATCTCACCATCATCTGTCCATCCATCCACCCATCCATCCATCCATCTATCTATCATCATTCCATCCATCCCTCTCATCATCATCATCATCTCTCCATCCATACATCCATCCATCTCATCATCATCATCATCATCATCATCATCATCATCATCATCATCATCATCCATCCATCTATCTATCTATCATCGTTCCATCCATGTCATCATCAACATCATCATCATCCACCCATCCATCCATCCATCCATCCATCCATCCATCCATCAAGCCATATGATTCACAGGAAGAGAGGCTAATTTTACAGATTGGTTTAAAATGCATGGACTTTTTTTAGTCACATACAACAGGTGTGATTTCTCACAATACCTTTTTTTTTCTTTGTGATATCCATTGTGTACAAGGAAATCTGTATGCTAACTATACAGAAAAAACGTTTCAAAGTACAGCACATGTTTTCTGTTTTGTTGATTGAGCAGTTTGACTAAATAATTAATTTTGATATGATTGCACGTTTGAACGAAAGCTCATCACTTTCAATTACGGAGTCACTATAAATATCTCCCTCAGCCCTCAGCAGAACAGACGCACATATTGCCAGCTAAGCTATATGCAAACAGTTGGCTGGATCAGGAGGATGAAGGACAAAGAGCAAATCCTCTCATTTTAGTCTTCCTGTCTCTATTCACTGTCTGTTTGTCAGCACGGCAATTAGGACTTGAGGTAACAAGACCGAGAGCGAGTATGATGCTGTGACTTTTTGAGGCGATGCACTAATGGACGTCCCATTGGGACAAAGTGGTTTGGTGCCGTGAGGAGAAGGTGCCTGAGTAATCGGCCCCGTCACGGCCTTGCCGAGAGCCTGGGGAGTAAATCTGCACAGCTGGGAAGCAGGCATCAGTCTCAGTAGGCCTTCGGGACAGGCCACTCCACCTCCTCTAGGGAACCGTTCCCTTCTTTTTCAAAACCAGAGAGAGAGAGAGATTGAGAGAGAGAGGAAAGGGGTTTCAACTACATAAATGCTTCCTTTATTTGCTTGGTTAGTCCTTAAAGCCCAGTTCTTTAATTTGTTTTTCTCAGTGCTATCCTCTCTGTTCTGTAAGAAACTAAAGCACTTCCTGAAAGTAATGTAAAGGATGTGGATTACGTACTAATATCTTCGTAATTACGTTATTTCTTCACTAATGCCAAACTTATTTCCCCCTCGTCCAAGTAACAAAGGAAAATGACTTCCCTTAGGATTTGTGTTTGTTAAAAATAACGACCCAACATCTTCAGCTGATGCAGATTCAGGAAGTTCACAATAATCTCCCCATATACTCCCTTCCGTAAGTGTCCTGACAATCTCATGCTGTTTTTAAGCATCTCAAGTTATAAATTACTTCTGTACTTTTAAACAAGTCTCTGACGCTGTAACACAGTGTTTTAAAAATGGGTTCAGTGTGGTGTTATGGGGTCCTACAATACAATACAATACCCAAAAGTTGTATTTATTTATTCATTTATTATTTTGTATTATTATTTGTGTTAGCAAGATAATAATTAAATATAGTTTTCTATAAACAACAATATATATATGAATATATAAATGTCCAGCCTTGGATAATTGACATTACCCTAAATCAAATATTATAAAAAAATGTGTTAAAGATTTTGTAAGCATATTGCAAAATTGTGCTTTAAGTCAATTGTTTTATTTGAGATAATGCAATGAAACATGGGTGAAGTTGTCAATTTTCCAAGGCCGGACATTATATATGTATGACACTTTTGTGCAGAACTACCTTCCGCCACGGATTCAAATCTCAAGTTGACACAGTTTGACATTTGAGCCCAAGCCTCCATTAATAATTCTAAAACATCACTTCAAAACTAGTGATGAGGGAACGTTGAGTCGCTTCATTGATACACTCATTATGTAGAGAGTATTATGAGATAGAGATTGACTAAACACGTGTGTTTCCTGCATCTAATATAGCATTCATTCTTCAGGTCGATGTCCATGATATTATATCCATTATAAAAAATAAAATCAGTTGATGAAAATGTCTACGATATCTTTATCTTTGTCCTTTTAAAAGAATGACAGCGCTAAAACAACTTGTTAAACCACTCACACATAAATACAGTCTTTGCCGCCATCTAAAGGTGTAATAATGAAACTGTCACTGAAGTCGACTATTACAATCACTGACGGACCCCTTCTCAACACAAAATTAGGCATTCATATTTATATCAAATAATATTTATTGAACAATAATATTTAAATTAACAACAAAATACAATAATAGGAAATAAACACAAGCAAAAATTATGTGAACAAGTAATAGATTAATAAGACCAAAGACTGCCAGTTTGATATACCCCAAATTAATTATATCTTATGTTTAAAGGTCTGAATACTTAGGACCATGTGATATTTCAGTTTTTCTTTTTTAATAAATCTACAAAAATGTCAATAATTCTGTGTTTTTCTGTCAATATGGGGTGCTTTGTGTACATTAATGAAAAAAAAAAAAGAATTTAAATTATTTTAGCAAATGGCTCCAATATAACAGAGTGCAAAATTGAATTGGTTCTGAAGCCTTTCCGTACCCACTGTATATATATATATATGTGAGTGTGTGTGTGTGTGTGTGTGTGTGTGTGTGTGTGTGTGTGTGTGTGTGTGTGTGTGTGTGTGTGTGTGTGTGTAACTGCCTTTATATTCTCTTTATATTTTATATATAGGTGATCATCATATTTGCCATTAAAAAGTTTGAAACCCTATTCTCTGAAAATGAGAGAGAAGGAGGAGGGAGAGAGAAAGATGACAATGAGACGGGAACACGGACAGGTACAAATCTGACAGTAATCTGCCTCTTCTCTTCTAATCATGCTGTCCGTGTGAGAGATGAAGGCAGAGGGGAGGTGATGGACAGCTGGTGTGATGCTGGGTAATGCTCTTTCATTGTGCGGCACGTCGGCATTAACTGATGAGAGAGAGAGCGCTGGCACTCTGCTGATTAACAGGCCCTGTATAAAACTTCCTCATCAAGAAGAATAGATTTGCCCCAGTCTGTCACCTCTTTAGAGAGTTGTATAAACTCTGAAGATTTACTGCCTTGCTTTGCACTATATTTGTCATGACAAACGTAATCTGTAAAAAGCTAGAGGTATTGTACAAGTCTTTGGTCTCATAGCAGTCGCGGGAGGATTTTAACACCACCAACCCTAAGTTATTTTGCATCTTTCATCGCCACATTAGCATCCTTTAAACACATAGTTCAGAGTCAGACTCTGAATTTTAATTGGATGAGCAGTGTTTGAAGCCATTGTAAAATGCAGATAAACTTGTGAGTGACCTCACAGTTTAGTTTAATGCAAACGTGATGTGTTGCATGGCAACCATAAACAGGCTAGATTTTGATTATAATTCATACAAATAAATACCACAGCTCTGTTGAATGCAAGATTCCTGTTGGTTGTCAGGTATTTTAATTTGATTGATTTGATTTAACCTCATGGCTATGAAGATCCAAGCTGCATTCCGTAACTTTTTTGGGGTTAAATTATCCAAAATAAATTTTTGAGCAAGTACATAACCAGCCAGTTTTCAAAAATATCTGCTTACCTTTGCTCGATTTACAACGGTAAGCTTGTAATAATGTTTTTAATTCCAGTGGTACTGGTGGATTTCCGCCGGAGATTCGAACATATCTTTGCATCATTGTGTCACATCTGTACACATAAAGAAAGTGTTTCGTCCAGTAGGCTATATCACGTGTGAGGATGTTGGAGGTGGAGATTTATAGTCTTTTCTCACAGCGCTTGATATAATTAAACTTATCAATTTGATAGCGGATCCAGAAAGGTTGAAACGTCAATCAGTGACAGTGACATCTGGAGATTCGGCCGTTGTAAAATGCAAAAGACTTTCGGAATGGCTACAGAAAAAAAGAGACTTCAACCGAGCCGATGCGAAAAAAAATATACAAAGGGCTTTTGAAAGGTGGCGTGAACTCTGTGTTTTGAAGGGATTCAAAATGAATGCAGAGACAGTTTTTTTTCTACTGGTCAGGTCAGTCATTTCAATGGTGCTATGTAACAGTAGCACACTTATCTTAATTCATACAGTTAAAGTTACGGAGTTTTCTTCGTTGTGCCTTTCTCTTTTTGCTACGTGCATTATGGTAAATATCCATAATTTTATGCTAGCTATGAGAGGGAGCAGTTCACCTCTACTCCACATTAATTTGTTGATGACGATTAGAAATGAGACTGCACAGAAATGGAAACTGAACTACAGGTAGTCCCAATACACATTAAGTGTAGTCACGCATTGCTAACATTAACAATTTGAAAACAATTTATAATTTGCACGGTTTGACGTGATATGATAAGCAATCGTTAGATGTAATCATCGCAATTTTTTGAGAAGGACCTGTATATATTACTAATGAATACATAATGGTGGAATGTGGCAAACATATGACACATTTCCATTTTGAATTTTAGTAGTTTAGATTGTTTGCACAAAAAAAGTCTGTGCATTATCCCACTCTAACAATCGGTTGCATTTTCAAAACACTCATGCTAACAAGCTCATTAAACAGGAAATATTTGCAGCAGACTAAAGCCAAAGTGTTATTTTTATAACTACATATGCAGAGTTGCTCTACTGAACACATTTAACGACATAGGCTTTCTACTTAGGCTTCATATATGAAACACACAGTCTCCCTTTGTATGTATGCTTATTTTTTCCCCATTTCAGAACAGGTTGTTAGCATTGAGTAATGATGACACCTAGGCCTATGCTGGTTTGTTTGACCTGATTTGCTGACACGCTTCTTACATGATCCAAACATGTAGCTTCATAATCAAATCAGTGTTAGGACTGTCACACAGCCTGTAAAACACACACACATACACACACACACACACACACACACACACACACACACACACACACACACACACACACACACACACACAGGTGCAAACGCCTGATGAGATGTCATCTCTTTACAGCACAAACACTGCACTTCTGTTTTTTTGCCACTGTGTCAATTTGTGAATTGCAATGCACTACCATTTAAAACCACATTATATTCTATTATCTGGCTGACCTACAATTGAAGCTCTGCTTCTTTGCAAAGACAGCGTTTGTTTGTGTCACATAGCCACTTTTAACCCTTGCGTTTTGCTAGTGGCCATTGGATCATAATCTTTAATCAGAATATCTTCCCCTCCCTCTTGCAGCATCTATTCTCATATGACGAGGTCGGGGCAACCTGTCACTCACATGATCCACCAAAAGCAAACCACAACCATCCAATCCATGGGCATCGGAAGCAAATAAAATGTGGGTAGGTCCTCTCTCAGAATTTTTTTTACTGGAGTAGCATTAGAGGCCATTTATATTAAATACAAATATACTGGCGTTTACTAAACGATTGAGTGGGATAGACAAAATTACGGAAATCACCAAATCATTCCTCATGGCCATGGTGTAGGGGTAAGACACATGGCATCAAGTTTTGACACAAATCGATCTGAGGTTCGAATCTGGCTTTTTGCCGAACTCACTCTACTCCCTTTTACCATCATATATCAGATCGGAAAGGCATTTATTTTCAATAAAACTGAAGAAAATATTGGAAAAGTGGAAATAAATAGTCTAACATGTGTTTACTATTAAGTGTTTATCGGTTATTGGTATAGTAAACAGACATGCGCTGAATTAGAGACGATAAAAGTGAGTGGGTCCATTATCATTGGTCGTAAAAAGTGGGTGGGTCTTGTCCCGCCCACACACAATGGTTCCGACGCCCATGATCCAATCAATTCCCCACAGACACAATCAAGCCCCACCCTACACTAGACATCGAGGTAAAGCAGAACATTTTGAAGAATATGGCAGAATTTTAATTTTTTTATTTCTATTATTAGATAGCCTGAATATACTATGAGGGTGTCGGTGTGTTCAGGCAGGAAGGCGAAGACTAGTAAATACAATACTCAAACGAAGGTTAAATAAACAAGGCTACTCAGGTGAGTAATACAGACTGGATAACGACACACGCTATACACTCACATACATAAACAAGACCAGACAAAGACAGAAGAAAACAGAAGAATTTAAATAGCAAATACAAACGAGATCATTACAAGACACAGCTGACACAGATGAACTAATGATGATGGTGACCACGACAACAGATGAGTGGTGGGAAAACTAGAATAAAGGAACAGAAGGAAAACACTGAAAGTCCATGACAACACAGAACATGACAGGGACAGAGGGTTAAATCAAAGCATAATTTATTATTTAAATGCTTTTTTCTTGATATTGTTCTTAAATGAAGATTCAAATGTCCATTCAAAGAAATGTCAATTTCTTAACAATATATTGTTTGTGTTTTTTTAAATACTAACTTACATGAATTTCCCTAAATTGAGAAAATTTTTCCAAATCATCTCTGTCAACATGTAACTTTACACAGCAGCTGATAAAGTAAAGTTTACTCAAAAATGTCAAAATGTCACACAAAACAAAAAGCCCACCAAAACTGCTTTATATTTAGCAGGCTGTTTAAAAAAAAAAAGCACTCACAGGGCACTCCCTGGGAATCCAACCTGTGATGTTGTCAGCAGTGAGACACAGCAACTTCATACTTCAAACATGTGTGTCTCAAAATGCTTGAAGTGTGAAATCAAACAAACACTTCCATCAGAACACCTCTTAAAATAAAAGAAAAGCAATATTGTCTTCATCACATTGTATGTCCTCCTTGCTTGGCGAGACATTTTTTTAAGTGCCTTATCTTTTTACATAACACAGATGGCCATGAATGATTATAACAAGATGAAAATCAAATTGATAAAGCAAAGTTGTTGGATGGTTGCAGGTCTTTAGGTACAAATGGATATATATATATATATATATATATATATATATATATATATATATATATATATATATATATATTTATTTTTTATTTTTTTTTTATTTAATTATAATAATCAATATTCTTCTATATACAATGTTTATAGAAGTAAGGCACATGCACATTTAATATATATATATATATATATATATATATATATATATATATATATATATATATATATATATATATATATAGTGTTGAGAATAAAATATTTGTTTGTGCATTATTGCTAACAACGCTTGTAGAAATTAATTCTTAACAATAGTAAATTTAAGATAATGTTAGCTTATGAAATGATTTTGCTTTAAGACTGTATGTACTTTCTGTTGGACATAAGAGTCACCAGAGCAACAGCCAGAGGTTGTGGTAGGTATAACAGATGCATATGAGAAAGTGTTTTGCTATGCATTTTGCTATACTTTCAGAGTGCCTTTGTGTCTGTTAACAAAGAAGTAGTCTTTTGTCCAGGAAATTGGAGGGGTGATGTTGCAAATGAAGCACAGCTGACCAGAAAATCATCTGACTCTCAAAGAAAGACAACTTATGTATTTTTTGTGTATAAATATTGGGTCAGGGAAAGGCAAGTTTGTCGCAGACTGCCTGGACAAGCCTTGCATAGGATTGTGTAAATCAGGGACAGTTGTGACCCAGAGCTCTGAATGCTTCTTCATCTGACTTACTTAATCATTAAAAGAGTTAAACTATATTTTGTTCCTGCTCTCCTCATTCAACGAACACGCGGACTCGAGGAATTGATGCGAGTCCAACAATAGGTTATATATATTACATAAGCTTAAGGTTTAAAATAATTTGCGTTTGTAAACATTTTGTGCTGCATTCAAGGTGTGCATTTTATAATTTCATGCTTTCCCTGGGATTTGAAATCATGAACTTGGCATCATGTTTGTGCTACAGAACATGAGAAAAAACAAGCAATTGATATATAAAGGTTTGCTAATGGTTTGAGTGATAAATTTTCAGGAATTTATAAGGACGCGCTCATTGAGAATTTATCAAAAGTGTTTTGAAAATGTATTTAGAAAATACATACACGTTGACATATTGTCCATAGCTCACATTGAATACATTGAATCATGAAGAGCAGCACCACACTGATTATAAGTGAATGTTGTGAGAGACATGTTGACTAAAAGTATGGAAGTAATGGCTTCCGCACAGTAATTTCTTCATAATATCTCATACCATTCTCCAAAATGTCGTGCCACCACAATATGCTGTAATCTTAAAGCAGAGAAAGGGAGAACGAAAAAAGAGTAAAATAGAAGATTTAAAAAGGATTTACTCTAAGAGAGAACGATTGTAAAGCCATATCTGTCTTATCTCATGGCCTCCACACTTGGGAGATGAATGAAGCAGCTGTCACATTTGAAACATACAAAAGCCGTAATCCTGCAGTAAACAGACAGCAGTGTTTCAGGACCACGAGAGAAATGAATTGGACGGCGAACAGAGGGTCTCAGAGGGAGAGCTGGGAAGGCGAGAGCCCTGGGGGAAGCGCTGCAAGTGAGTGGGAAGAGATGCACCGCGTCGAGTGGGGGGCCCGTCAGCGAGGGGCCTCTTGATGTTAAGAGTCAGCCACCCAGAATCTACAAATTTGTTTCTTCCACAGAACAGAGCGGAGAGCCATTTGGATTCTGTTAAGAGTGAAAAAAAAATCATTGAGGGCTGACTGGGAGGGCTTTGTTTTGGCCCCCTGTTTGTGTGTGCCCAAGGGAACCGGGGCCCATTTTGAGAAGAAACAGGGCCAACATGATTCGTCTGCAATCCTGATGGATCTGGCAACCTCTGGAGTGGCTCGGTAGCTGCAGAAACAACACGTCCGCAAATGAATCACGCTGCTGTTCAATATTCACTTGCTAATGATTCAAGTCAAGAAATCATCAGAAAAGCAACATACTGGTTCGTGAAAGGGCTGACACCATGCACATGAATCATAAGACACACGGGAACAGCGAGAGCGCTGAAGATGTTCGCAAGGGCTGCGTCAATAACTTCACCAGATGATTCACTTTTTCACTCGATCAGATGGCTCGCAAGTGACCTTAAGAAACCAACAGAAGTGTAAGGAACTGTGGAGGAGTTCAAATGAATGCTAAAAAGAGGTTGGATTGCATGTACATACAGGCATAGTGAGACATAAATATTGTACAGATTGATCTCTGACAGCGGTATAGAACAACAACAACAACAACATTTATATTTTATAACAACAAAGATCCAAATGGTTCTCAGGGCCATGGTTTCAGTTAAGAGGCAAAATTGTTGTTCTCACTTAAAAATGAAAGTTCTGACATCATTCATTAATGTTATTCAAATGTTGGGTGGTTCTTTACCTCCATGCCGTGCTTTAGAATTGTTTAATGCACAGCTAGCCGTGGATTATCCTGCTTATACCATGGGCGTTTGCCAGCATTGACAACTTAAAACTGTTATTGATGTTTGCAGCACAATATTTGAATGAAAGGGTAAAAACACTTTTTTAGTTGATGATCTGCAAGACTGGGGCTTTATTAGTGCTGGTCATTGATTCAAGTAAGAGTTTTGATATTTGAGTATAAAGTGTTTTAATTCGATAAAATATGGTGTAAAACTGCCAAAGTGCTGCCCTCTTAAGGTTGAACGATGGCTACTGCAGTTGAATTTTCCTATTGGGCGTTGTGGTACATCCTGACGTATGATGGTTCCTCCAACGGGTCTCTACCACGCCCCTGGCACGAGCTCACCTCGCCCTTGGCTCAGCTCCTGGTATAAAACATCTTGTTCCGTCAAAACCAGTCTGGAGTTGGAATTTGAGTATTGAAAATTATCAGGATATCGTAAATTAGAATCTAGTTTGCATAGCCGTTTATATAGTTATATAGATTATTTAGTGTAACCTAGTTTAGTTAATTTATTAGCATAGTCGTTAGTGTATTATTGTTAGAAGCATAGTTTGCATAGTATTGCATAAGTTAAGATAGCTTCAAGTTAGTGTATATTTTTAGCATTAGTTTTATCTGTATTTAGTACAGTGGTTAGTTAGGATAGTATGTAGGTGTAGTGTTGCTGGTTGCAACAGCAGTGCTGGACTGCATCGCTTTCTGTGGAAATTGGCGTCAGTGGTTGCGTGCACTTGGCCTGGATGACCGCGAGTATACTATCCATAATGCTAATGTTTTACCACTCAGACACTGCTCTCTTGCACTGCGGTTTCGCTAGTATCGTCGGGATCGGGAGTTAACGCAGTTTGAGGCAGCGGCTCGAATCGATACGGCTCCCGGCCCTGTGTTTACAGACAATTCACCCTCCTCCACTTCAGGTGAAGACTCTACTTCAAATGACCGCTCTGTTGCAAAACTACTGGTGTCACTCCAGACATACTCCATCTTTTCGAGTCTGACAGCTGTTAATCAATCCGTCACTGCAGGGTCTCAGGAGCACGCCCCCCCGCTCAGCCCCGCCCTCGGTTTGCCCCCTCTGTCTCCGCTCGGCTCTGCCCACTTTTCCAGCATTTTTCAAATATTGCCAGTGGGTGGAGTTAGGCTGTGAACTGGGGTTTAGTTACCCTTTAAACTGTATCATTGCACACCTTCAAGCCAATCAGAATCGAGTATTTATATAGACCATGGTATATATCAGTGATCAGTCATAACATTATGACCTTTAAATCTTTAAATGTCGCTGTCCTTTAGGAAATTCTTCCTAATATTGTGTTGGTCCCTCTTTTGCTACCAAAACAGCCCTGACCCGTCGATGTATGGTCTCCACTAGACCCCTGAACGTGTGCTGTGTTATCTGGCACCAAGATGTTAGCAGCAGATCCTTTAAGTCCTGTAAGTTGCGATGTGAGGCCTCCATGGATCGGACTTATTTGTTCAGCACATCCCACAGATGCTCAATTGGATTGAGATCTGGGCAATTTGGAGGCCAAGTCAACACCTCAAACTCGTTGTTTTGCTTCTCAAACCATTCCGGAACCATTTTTGCATTATTCTGCTGAAAGTGCCACAGCCACCAGGGAATACCATTTCCATGAAAGGGTGTACATGGTCTGCAATGCTTAGGTAGGTGGTACGTGTCAAAGTAACATCCACATGGATGGCAGGACCCAAGGTTTCCCAGCAGAACATTGCCCAAATCATCACACTGTCTCCGCCGGCTTGCCTTCTTCCCATAGAGCATCCTGGGGCCATGTGTTCCTCAGGTACCCACGTGCATCAATGAGCCTTGGCCACCCATAACTGTCGCCGGTTCTCCACTGTTCCTTCCTTGGAGCACTTTTGATAGATACTGACCACTGCAGACCGGGAACACCCCACAAGAGCTGCAGTTTTGGAGATGCTCTGACCCAGTCGTCTAGCCATCACAATTTAGCCCTTGTCAAGCTTGCTCAAATCCTTACGCTTGCCCATTTTTCCTGCTTTTAACACAAAATATGACAACATGTTCACTTGCTGCCTAATATATCCCACTCACTAACAGGTGTCGTAATGAAGAGATCAGTGTTATTCACTTCACCTCTCAATGGTCATAATGCTGTGTCTGATTGGTATATATAAACACACAAACATACAAAAGCAGGACTGTGAGAGGTATGAATTGGATGGTGAACAGAGGGTCTCAGAGGGAGAGCTGGGAAGGCGAGAGCCCTGGGGGAAGCGCTGCAAGTGAGTGGGCAGAGACAAGTCAAGTCGAGTGGGGGGGGAATTAATACTTAATACTTTTACTAAAGAATGGATTAAATTGCTCAAATTCATAATGCTTTATTAAATGTGATTTTTTTGTTTTTTACCTAGTACAAAGAATCCTGAAAAAAAGACAACAACTAAGAATCAGTTGTGCTGCTTCATATTTATGTTAAAAACCATGATTTATGAACTTATGTGAACATATCTATTTATTTTAAGTATACAAATCATCATTTTAGAATGATTTCTGAAGGATCATGTGACACTGAAGACTGCTGAAAATTCGGCTTTGATCACAGGAATAAATTACATTTTACAATACATTCACATAGGAAGCAGTTATTTTACACTGTAATACAAAAATTATGTTACAGTTTTTACTGTACTTTTGATCAAATAGATGCAGATATGATGAGCATAATAATTTGTTTAGTATCTAAAATTAGTCTATAAATACAATAGAGTTTTAGTTGTATTTTTTATTTAGTTGTAACATCCTTCTGGTTTAAATACCGGCGAAACCGAGTTCTATCCAAGTATAGATACTGAAAAAATGTTTTTATACCGAAAATAAATACAAGTACATGTACCAATAATTGACTTCTTTTTGTTTGTTTGTTTGTTTGTTTGTCATTTTAAAGCTTGAGGTGACATGCAATTTGAGATAAATTACATTTTGGATTAAACTATCCTTTTACTTTCAGAAGAGGCTGTTCTTTCAGTCATTAAAAATGCTTCTAATATTCCTTTAAATATTATGTATACAGTTACATTTTCTACCCACACAGCCTTGAGCACATTGGTAGAGCCTGGTGAGAAAAAAAGAAAAGAAAAGAAATACAAAAACACTAAATGAAAAAGGCAAAACGCTGGTGTTGTAAGGCTCTGTACCTCAGCAATTTGTCCCGGGACAATAACCACCAGAAAGCACAAGACCACACTTGGGCTGAACCGTCTATCTGCCACTATCTTTCATTCCTTCCCCTCATCCCAGCCTCATATTTCCTTCAGCAGTATTATTACTGACTCTCCTCTCTGCACTGTTGTCCAATATGAACATATATTAAAAAGGCAGTGGCCCAAACGAGAGCCCCTAGCTGTGGCTGGGACTCATAATTCCTCACGTCGCAACATGTCTGCGTTGCCACTGTGGAACTGAGCCTTAATTACATTATACGTCATCTTTGGCACCAAACTGCCACCCTCGGCTGGCGCTGTTGGCTGGCACCCTCATTTTGCTCCGAGGCTGGAGCTGGAGGGCTACAAGAAGATGAAAAAAAATATAGAGAGAGAAACTGAGATAATCAAAGACATAATTACCACTATAAAGGTCAGTTTTAGATCATTTAGATAATTATATTAAAACAAATATAATACATAATAATTTCCTACAACTTGAGCTATTTAAGGTTGATGTAAGCTAAATGCAAAGCATGCTTTAGCTAGTCAACAATCATGGTGCATTCAGGTTTGTATTTACAATTTGGGAAGTCATAATTAGGACGTCAGGTGCATTCAAATCATTCTGGTCAGAGAAAGATAGCGATGTACCATTTCTACAAGTCATGATTTTTTTTAAACTCGACATCCACAAAATAATAAATAAAGATTGTACACTGGGTGTGTTTTTGCTTTTTTACGTTTTTATTCAACATGTTTTATATGTTGAGAGTTTGGTAACACATGTTCTCTTTTAACTAGGAGCTTTCCCTAAATGAAGTGCTAATTACTGCTTATTGCAAGTAAGTAGTTGTTGTAGTGACCTAGTGTTTAAAGGGTGAGTTCACCCAAAAATGAAAACTGTCATCAAGTCTATGCAACTGACATCTTGACACTCTAAAATTTTCACAAAGAGATCATAAAACGAATCCATATGAATTGACCAGTTTAGCCCTAACTTTCCTAAGAGACAAGATCGCTTTATCTGATGAGAATTGGTTGTTGAGGAAGCTCAAATGTGCTGCATAACACGAGATTGAACCTCATGCACATTAAGCAAACATGAGCTTCCATGTACCATAACTGATGTGTGAGTTGATGAATGTTTATATGTGAATAAAAGCCTAAATTCAATCTGTTCATGTAATGCGATCGTGTCTCTTCAGAAAATTTGGACTAAACCGCTCAATTCATATGGATTAGTTTTACGATCTCTTAATGAACTTTTTGATGCGTCAAAGCATAGCTGTCTATGGAGGGACAGAAAGCTCTCAGATTTCTTTAAAAAGATCTTCATTTGTGTTCTGGAGATGAATGAAAGTCTTACGGGTTTGAAATGACATGAGGATACGTTATTAATGACAGTCAGTAATTGAATCCATAGCATGAACTTCTTAAGTTTAGCTTGAGTACTCTCTGTGTTCCTTGTGTCACAATTATAACTGACCTGGCAATAACATTTTACCATAAAGTCGTGTAATATTATCCAAACACACAGATTTTCCACCGATGTGCATTAGAAAAGAGGAAAAGCATATCTGATAAAACAGCAGACGGCAACAACTGCTAAAGTGCGATGGTTCAGGATGTTTTTAAGGCATTTTTTATACTAATTTGATGTTACTTTTGATTTAATGTCTTTACTTTTTATGATTTAACACATATGCAGCCCTAAATTAATAATAGAGTATGTATAGATATCATCATAATCAACTGAAGTTTTATTCCCAATAGCAGCATGACCGCATCACAATATAAAATATTTAACAGGAAAAGTTTCAGCCTCATTAATGAATTGGGGCAAACAGAACAAATGAGAAAAAAAATAGAGTCAAACCATCCCATAAATCCATTTTGCGGTATAAAATTAAAGAAGAACAGCTATGGGCAGAGTGACTGACAGATAGCCAACCTATATTATGATATTATATATTTCTGCCAAACAGTTATTGTGCAGGGAGTCTTTGGTGTGGCTGAAATCTCAGCAAAGCCGGTAATAATCTGTCAGCTGAAGGAGATGCCCCCACAGACAAGGGCTCCTAATCCAGACAGATCAATAGCACACTCAGGCAGGGCTCTGCTCCCTCTGTGCCCACGTCTGTTCACTGTCAGCTGGGCTACACGGGTGCCGTCGCCCACAGGCTTAAACGCCTGCATGTCCCCAAGGGCGCCAGGAGGTTAATGATTGTGATGAACAAGGCCCGCAGGGGTCGCGTCTGACTTGGAGATGTAAGAGGGGCTGGAGAATGTGTTGCGTCCGGACCGAACGAGTGCAAAAGTCTAATAGCGCTTTCATGGATACAGACGAGCCAATTATCTGCCGGGGCCTTGATCGCACGGCTGCCTGTGCTTTCGGCCACAGCCTGTCAAAACACACGGAGAACGCTTTCCTCTGTGTGTGCATGAGTGAGAAAGAGAAGAGAAGAGAAAGAGAAGTTTTTCTCCTTTTCTCTGGATCATAGGACACTTACTGCCAGTGAAACCACGAGCAGCAGATTTAGCAGCTTCATATGAACCCGTTTCAGTAAAGACTTTTTTTGTAAAAGGATAACAAAAAAGAAGGACAGTCCCCATTCAATATGACTATGTCATAATAATAATAATAATAATAATAATAATATGTTTATTTGTATTATCGCACTGTAAAAACATTAGTATTCAATTCAAATAAATCAATAAATAAAATGTAACACATTATATTAAATTTACTTAATTTCATTAACAATGACAATTATTAATCTTAGTTAAAGTTATTGTTTGTTGTATTTGTTAATATTTAATTTACTGAAATTTTATCAACTAACTTTTACAAAGATTATTAAATACTAACTAAATGGGTTGCTCATTGTTAGTTAATAATGCATTAAAGGTCCCATTCTTCGCTATTCCATCTTTCAAACTTTAGTTAGTGTGTAATGTTACTGTTAGAGCATAAATAATACCTGTAAAATTATAAAGCTCAAAGTTCAATGCCAAGCGAGATATTTTATTTAACAGAAGTTCCCTTTCAAAGCCTACAGCGAACGGCCATTTGGACTACACCCCTGCACTTCCTGCTTTAATGACATCACTAGAACAGTCTGTTGACTAACCTCCGCCCACAAGAACACGCAAATTAGGGGGCGAGGTCTTGTTGCTCTCCGTCGAGAAGAGGAAGTGTTGTTTTTGTAGAGTGTGTTTGTCGCTTTGTCATCGAGACGCTGTTATTTTCATCCCGGAGTCAAATCACCTTTGTTTGGCCTTCCCACGGACGCTGTACGTAAAGATCCATGGTTACAATTTATGTTTAACTCGGTTCCGGAAAATTTTAATCACAATTTAAACCTATGTGCAGCACATTTTGCTGAGGACTGCTTCCTCAATCTTAATCAGTTTAATGCCGGATTCGCAGAAAGATTATTCTTAAAAGATAACGCAGTTCCCTCTTTGTCTGGAGAAGGAGTTGTTTATGGACCACAACCGGTAAGTGTATTTTAATATTTAAGTTGGTCCGTTTAACAGTTTATGTAACTCATTACACAAAGTGCAACGCTGTTTAGCTTTGTTAACTAACGTTAGATGGTAATTGAAACTAATCCGAAAAACTTTTAAAAAAAGTGTATTCAGACACCATCGATTGTTGGTGTTTGTAATGATCAGTTTAAATGATTTGTTTATTATATCTGTTGTTTACCGTTTAACCACATGCTCGTTCAGCTGCAGCCACGCATGCAATTTGTAACAGCCAAATATAAAAGCATGACAACTACTGAACAGACAGCTTACCATTGTAAAATCCTGCAAAAGTCTTTCCTGAGCAGGTTGTAATCAATCCTCTTCGATATTATCCGGGTCTGATTCCTGGCGCAAATTGATAAGGCGATATAGACATTTTTGCAATAACATTGAGCGTGCGTATCTCCCCATTATGGTAAGAGGCGGGACCTTTCTGGGCAACGTGCGCTAAGCTTCTGGCGAATCACAACACGGGAACCGCTGGCCCAATCAGAACTCGTTACGTATTTCCGAAGGAGGGACTTCATAGAACAAGGAAATCATCAGGCCGTTTTTAGAACAGAGAAAACAGCGGTGTACAGATCAGTAAAATGTGTGAAAAATACTGTGTTTTTTTACATGCGACACATGATATATTATATTGCACACTGTTATATTGCACACTGTAAACATAATCAAAGCTTCGAAAACACGCGAAGAAAGGGACCTTTAACTAGTTTTATCTAGTGGGACATTATTGTAAATGCTTAACATAATATGAACAACATTTCCAGTACTTATATGGAATTTTATTTTCATTCCACAAAAAGGTTGAGCAGCACAACTGTTTTCACCATTGATAATAATCAGAACTTACAATATATTACAATAGAAAACTTATTTTAGTTTGTAATAATATTTTGCAACATCGGCCTTGGTGAGCATAAGATACTTCTTTTAAAAACATTTAAAAAATGTTAATGTTTCAATGGTTTCGAAAGGTACTGTATAAAAGCATTAAATTGTTGCTATTGACAGTGTCCGTATCAGTGTCTATCTAAACAAACAGACATGGATGTAAGACTGAATAGTTCACAGGACGCATTCCCATGAATACTAATGAGATCATGTTGGAGAGTCGGGGTAAGCCGAGACAACGAGTGCTTCAGACATTCTGTGAGAGCAAACACTGTGCCATGCGCCTTGGAAGACAAGGGTGAGTGATCTGGTACGGGACCTTGATAACAACGTGTCTGTGAGTGCACGTGTCTGTGAATGTGTTCAGCATAGATTTCTCTCAGGTTGCATTGTTTTACAAAATGTTTCCAAATGAGCCTTCTTTGTTTTCACAATTTTGTGTTTGATTCCAGGCAATGTAGAGCTTATCTTATCATTGATGACGTGGGGAAGATGTGCTTGTGGGACCACTGAATAGGCCATATGCACTAGGAAACATTACTGTACACAACCCAAGACTTCCAACAGAACATTTCTCCATGTGTGCCCAACCTTGACATACAGATTTACAGCAGTTTCCAGTGGAAATCAACACCATTGTGGAAGTAAACACACCAACGACTTGTTTCTTTTCACACAATTTATGACTCTTTCACGCGGTTCCTTGTATGTTGACCTCAAGACACTTTTACCATAAACGAATACATTTTGACATCACATAACCATCTTAATATATATTTTTAAAAGTTTACATCTTTTTTTTTTTTTGATGTAGTAAACTTGCTCATTAGGGACTTTAAGCAACAGCTGCTGATGGAACGGCAGATACAGATTTAATAAGTACATCTTATAGCTATGTGGCATTTTAATTGTATCTGTATATAATTTAATGCCAAAAGTAACCATGTCCTTGCTTTTTTAAATTACTTTTTTTGTTGTTGTTAAACGATGTTGAAACGATCAATTATGCCGTCCTCTTTATTGCTGCTTAGTGATTTTTGCGTTCTTTAGCTAGGGCAGTTAACTGTTTACTTCCGGTCGCCATTGCCGTTCCATCAGCAGCTGTTGCTTAAAGTCCCTATTTAGCTCACCTGGTACAGCATTGCACCTGTAATATGCTACAAGTCCCACAAAACATTTGGCATGATAAAAGAGTTCAAAAACTTGTAGACGCAGCTTAAAATAACATGGCTGCTTTTATCTCAAGTTTGCTTTTGTTAACGCTATTGTTCAGGTTTTTAGTGGAGCTGTTTCTCAGTACTAAGCAGTAAGGGATGAGAGGCTGTGCTGTATCGTGAATAATGCTGATTTTACATCCTATCTAAATTATCGTAAATACGAGTTTCCTAGGTAAACATTGCACATGTACGCCCTCTGATGTCGTGTTTACCGCTGGGAAGTTCATGCCATAAACTTTAAAACTTTTATATTGAAAGGACTGAAACATGTGAACACGGACTAGCGCTGTCAGTGTCAGGGCATGGGAAAACCCCTTTGAACTTTTGATATATAAAACGTCATGGTAATATAACAATATCCTGTAAGTTTCAGAGCTGAAAACTTCCTTGTTAGTGAAAGAAAAGCTTTTATTGACACCAGGCCCAGCAAATGATCGATCTCAGAATATATCTGCCACACCTTGACGTTATCGTGTGGTGAAACACCGCCTCAAAAGAAGATGAACAACACCTGATTCTGTCGGCCTACATGACACAGGCCTACATAGAGCTAAACCGGATCCAACTTTTTAAGCAATAAACATGCCGCATAAGCTTCCTTTGGATTCCAATATTATAAATGCATGGATGAACTTTATTTGTATTGAATAATCAGCTCGTGTGGGGAAGACATTGCGCGTTTGTTCCTTCATTTCTGATCACGGATATGTTTGTAAACGAGACTGGATATGCAGACAGGATGAAATTACATGAATGAATGAAGCAACACACTAATGGGACAATTTTTTTATTTTTTTTTATATAAACTGTATGTAATAGTATTGCATTGTCTGATATAGATCTATTGATTGTTTGTACATACCTTAGCACACTGTCAAAGGCTGGTGAATCCTTTATTTGTTGTGTTGTTGGTTCATTGCAATTCGGGATCAGACTCTGACATGTATGGACCAGGGCTCGCAAAGCCCAACCTCCCGCGGCTGTGTTTTCCAGATGGGCTACCAAACGTTAGCCTGGCCTGATTCCTGGCCTGATTTAATTTCGTAAAATTAAAACTTTAAGAAATCTAAAAGCTTAGACTTTGTTTCATATCAAAAGCAGGTTTGGTAATTTGGCGTGAGATTGACTCGGCCAGCGTGAGAGTGGGAGTATCATGCCAAACCCTGGCGTTAGGTTGTGCCCCGCGCTCCCCTACATTAGCAGGGAGCGAAATGGGTTTTGCGCATATTACCTGGTTGGGACCCACCTAGTGGCAAGTGCAATCCTACATGAAATCCAGGTGGGCAATTGGCCTGGAACCAACAGACAATCAAAGCTCAGTTTTTCAGCCCATTTGGGCCCCACACATATGTTGGCTGTTTGTTTGGACATTTCTTGTCTGAACTTCTATGATACGTACAACAACCAATGCAATAAAACTAACTTCACATTCATCTGTTTTGGATAAAACTGAGCACTGAGTCACTCGCTCGACATTTCACTTTGAAAGTGTCCTGAGACATTCAAGAAGCAACGTTTTGCAGAAATGTCGCCTCAGGCAAGTTTTTCCAAGGAGTGTCAGCATGTGACAGAAATAGCACTCCACTTAGGAGACTCAACTCTCAATTAGAGTTGGATGTTAACATTTTGCTGAGATAATATTCAAAATAATACAATTCAATCACGCATTAATATTTCAATCAATACTTTTCAGTGTTGAATGAAATACAAGTTTATTTGGAATCAATACATGTCTCATTGTGATTCCCCTGTTGGAAGTGCAGTTGTCAGAGAGATTAGCCCAAGAGCGCCTTCTTACTTGCCAGAAGAGATCATCTGTCTACCCTCCTCTTCCTCCTCCCATCTGTCCCTTCATCTGTTTTTTTTTCTCCCAACTTGCATCCTTCACCAATCCCCTCTTTCATTTCAACAACAGAAGCAGTTCACTTCACCTCATCCCTCGCTCCTCTCCTCCCTAACCTTGCCCTGCTCTGTAATAATGTGAGTAGGAGGTTTGTGTTGAGTACTGTATTTACCGGAGACAGGCTGCCATTGCTAGCCAGCAAACGGGCACTTCATCCGTTCTCTGTAATTAGCCATGATGTATGTTGTGTCCTGTTTGGGTCACAGCAGACCCCTAAAAATACAGAAAACTACAAAACGGAGCTAAAATGGCTGCTTTTGGTAGTGTGAGTGTGGCGGAGAGGTCTTATGATGTGAGGGAACTTTATTGTTCTGCTCTCTAAGTGGATGTGATTTTGTCACATGGGGATTGGGGTTAGAGTCAATTCCTCTCATGGTTAATGGAGTTTTGTGTCTATTTTCATCCGTGGACGTAAATCAAGCATTGAGACAACAAACAATCCTCTCTGTTGCAAGTGGTAACTAATAGATTTTGTGAAAATAAAGAACTTTTACATGTTATACATTTCTATATATAGACAGAGATATGTTACAAGTAAAGTTCCTGCTATTTGTTGATGGGTTTTACTGACAAGTATGGATGAAACATTACTCTTCAGAGTTTAAAGAATAAATAAAAAGGCACATTTTCATAATTCTCAATGGAGTTCCCACAATCTCAACTTGATATCTTGCAATTGACCTATCGGTAGCTAAGCCATTCACCTGTGTCCCCTTAGTTATTGTTACTAACTAGTGGTTAACTGTCTTACAATGACAGCTGTCAGTGTGAAAACCTTCTCCCAAGATGTTTTTGGACACAGAAGGACCACCTCTCGTCGAGGATTATTCAAGTGGGACTTAAACATGCCATGGACGGGTTATATAAAAGATTTTAAACTAAATATGGTGGGTAACAAGTAACAACGGGTTACAATGTAAGCGGGAGAAGCCTCATGCTATAGTCGCCACGATCGCAGATGACAACATCCAGTATAATCATTGTTCTTGTACCTCAGGGTAAGACTAAATTCATACATTTTACTGGTTTAATATGGAGAGCCACTGAAATGAAACCTTCATTAATGTGTTTTTGAACTACACTGACGTGAGAACAGTTAGCTAATTAGGTTTGTAAGTTAGCATGGATTCACTAAATTTAACTGTAAATTCACAAGTTAATTTACCCATATACTCTTTAGCCCCCCAGGGACTACAATAGGAAGAAGAGTATGTTAAACGGGATACCTAAATTTATGTTGGTGGAGTTGGGTAGGTGGAGGGATGCAAAGACAACTGATGACAGACGGAGGTAGGTGGCTGCTTATATGCTTTGGCAGTTAATTGAAAGATGATTCACTTCTCCCAAGACCTGCGCTTGTGAACTTTGTTAATTGAAAGATTAGATTGGTTCACTCCTCCCGAAATTACATTGTGAACTTCACTTAAGGAGAGTGTGACAACCAGAAAATCCTCTCAGGATACCTGGAATCAGTGTCAGTACCCGGCACATAGTTTTACCATTTTTTGTATCATAAACACCATCAAACCGATGAGAGCTTCCGATCTTCCAATGTTTCTCTATGGTGCTGAAACCTAAAGATATCCGAGTTCCGGTTCCCGTGCAACTGATGCTCACCTGCCATTGGTTTATCTGTGCTCGAGGGGAGAGTCTTACTGATAGGTCAATTTAATAGAAGAAAAAAGTGTATATATTGCAATCCTGAAAAAAAACTAATAACTCACAATTGCAGGTATATAAGTCAGAATTGTGAGATATAAACATGTAATTTTTACTTTATTTCTTGCAATTGTGAGTCCGCAATTCAGACTTTGTAACTTCTAATTGCGAGTTCTCACGATTCCGAGGGGGAAATAATCCTAATTGAGGGACATAAACTCACAATTCTTTGGAAAATAGTTTGAATTGTGAGATACAAGTAAAAAGTGTGTGTGTTTTTTTTAAACGTTTTCATTACAGGTCCTTCTAAAAAAATTTGCATATTGTGATAAAAGTTCATTATTTTCCATAATTTAATGATAAAAATTAAAATTTCATATATTTTAGATTCATTTCACACCAACTGAAATATTTCAGGTCTTTTATTGTTTTAATACTGATGATTTTGGCATACAGCTCATGAAAACCCAAAATTCCTATCTAAAATAATTAGCATATTTCATCCGACCAATAAAAGAAAAGTGTTTTTAATACAAAAAAAGTCAACCTTCAAATAATTATGTTCAGTTATGCACTCAATACTTGGTGGGGAATCCTTTTGCAGAAATGACTGCTTCAATGCGGCGTGGCATGGAGGCAATCAGCCTGTGGCACTGCTGAGGTGTTATGGAGGCCCAGGATGCTTCGATAGCGGCCTTAAGCTCATCCAGAGTGTTGGGTCTTGCGTGTCTCAACTTTCTCTTCACAATATCCCACAGATTCTCTATGGGGTTCAGGTCAGGAGAGTTGGCAGGCCAATTGAGCACAGTAATACCATGGTCAGTAAACCATTTACCAGTGGTTTTGGCACTGTGAGCAGGTGCCAGGTTGTGCTGAAAAACAAAATCTTCATCTCCATAAAGCTTTTCAGCAGATGGAAGCATGAAGAGCTCCAAAATCTCCTGATAGCTAGCTGCATTGACCCTGCCCTTGATAAACCAACACCAGCAGCTGACATGGCACCCCAGACCATCACTGACAGTGGATACTTGACACTGGACTTCAGGCATTTTGGCATTTCCTTTTCCCAGTCTTCCTCCAGACTCTGGCACCTTGATTTCCGAATGACATGCAAAATTTGTGCGACAGTCCAGTGCTGCTTCTCTGTAGCCCAGGTCAGGCGCTTCTGCCGCTGTTTCTGGTTCAAAAGTGGCTTGACCTGGGGAATGCGGCACCTGTAGCCCATTTCCTGCACACGCCTGTGCACGGTGGCTCTGGATGTTTCTACTCCAGATTCAGTCCACTGCTTCCGCAGGTCCCCCAAGGTCTGGAATCGGTCCTTCTCCACAATCTTCCTCAGTGTACGGTCACCTCTTTTCGTTGTGCAGCGTTTTTTGCCACACTTTTTCCTTCCCACAGACTTCCCACTGAGGTGCCTTGATACAGCACTCTGATAACAGCCTATTGGTTCAGAAATGTCTTTCTGTGTCTTACCCTCTCGCTTGAGGGTGTCAATGATGGCCTTCTGGACAGCAGTCAGGTCGGCAGTCTTACCCATGATTGCGGTTTTGAGTAATGAACCAGGCTGGGAGTTTTTAAAAGCCTCAGGAATCTTTTGCAGGTGTTTAGAGTTAATGAGTTGATTCAGATGATTTGGTTAATAGCTCGTTTAGAGAACCTTTTCATGATATGCTAATTTTTTGAGATGAGATTTTGAAGGTTGACTTTTTTTGTATTAAAAACACTTTTCTTTTATTGGTCGGATGAAATATGCTAATTATTTTAGATAGGAATTTGGGGTTTTTATGGGCTGTATGCCAAAATCATCAGTATTAAAACAATAAAAGACCTGAAATATTTCAGTTGGTGTGCAATGAATCTAAAATATATGAAAGTTTAATTTGTATCATTACATTATGGAAAATAATGAACTTTTATCACAATATGCTAATTTTTTGATAAGGACCTGTATACCGCTTTTCATTACAAATGATCGTCAGCACACTTTAATCAGAAAAGTCCAATTGAAAACTGAACATTAATTTCATAATTTCTCAGTATGTGTTACGACCCTCTCTCGGTTTAACAGCTGCAGCGCTCAAGCTGACATACACATAAGTGTACAGTAAGATACTGATCACATTGTGCATCTCACACAGGCGGCTTTGCAGCACAGCATTCTGGAATGTGTACAAACACATCTTAAAATATGTTGAGATGTGAATTTTTGATTTGTAGCTCCAGGCAAAGGTTTTCTTATGCAAGCGTGTATGCTGATCATTTCTGAATAATCACTTCATTACAAATCCATGCCTCCAAGGTCTACCACATTTCCTCCAAGTAAACATGTTTTCTTAGGGCACTATTTTTACATTAAATGAAATATGAACCCCGCTATGACAATAACAACAATGTCTGGAATGTAAAATGTATAAAATGGACATAGAGTGTCTAATGAAAAAAAGAAGTCCAACATCACATTTTGGAGAGACAAATAAAAACACTATTTATAAATTAATAATGATAAAAGTATTGCATATTCCAAATAATGGGATAAATATAAATAATATATTTACATCTCTTCTTCCAGCAATAAAGGACTCGTAGTAAAGAAAATGACATTTACAGTAACGGACCATCCTTGCTCATCAACGCATGATATTAATAGTTGAAAGTCCTGTAGGGTTGCAACTCTCCACGGACAATACGAGTAGTTATTCTTCTGTAACATGCATTGTGTGTTATACAGCGGAAAGTAAATACTGAATAATGCATTTTTCATTTTCTGCATGTCACTGATAGGCGATGTGGAAATTGCCTTAGTAAACCATCTTTGCTACATTCAGCTAGTGGAGCTTCATATCTAAACCCGGACTGAGGTTTGACAGCTCTGGGATATACTAGAGATCCCAGACCTTGGAAAAATACATCATTGGTGACTATAGACTGTTACATGTTAATACAATTGTATTTTTGATCTTTTTCAAAATGAGGATTAAGATTTTAAACCAAAAACAAAACAAGATGTTTGTTTTATTTGTATTTTTATATAATAATATGATAGTTGCTATTTGTTTATTCATTGTTCTGATCTGGACCAATCAGAGTAGTCAGAGAGAGAGAGAGAGAGAGAGAGAGGGGGAGGGGGCTCTTGGCATAGGATGAACTGACAGGTTATTACGAGCTTTGTGGAGGATTAGTCCATAAAAAAACCCTCAGCCCTGCGGCCAGGCTCGCCAAAACCACACAAATAAAATAAAATAATCTCTGTATAATGGATTATAGTACCCCCACCCCAAACACGCACTCACAATGAACAGCCCTCAAAGAGAGAGAGAGAGAGAGAGAGAGAGAGAGAGAGAGAGAGAGAGAGAGAGAGAGAGAGAGAGAGAGAGAGAGAGAGAGAGAGAGAGAGAGAGAGAGAGAGAGAGAGAGAGATACATATTTTTATTATTATTATTATTTATTTTATTAATAGTTTTTTCCTCTGTCCTGGTTTCTGTTGTTTTGGGTTGTTGTTTGCTTTTTTTCTGACAGGGTGAAAATTCTGCCTGAGGACACAGCAATTGGAATGAGCTTAAACTCCCACAATACTGAGATGAAAAACAGACTGGAAAACATTTAAAATGCTTAAAGCTGCCGTTTAAAGCCACGCTGTCCCTCCTGGTGCAACAGATGAACATCTGACTCATTTGTGTAGATGTAGTAGCAGGTGGAAACATCAGACACCAGGGTAGAGAAGATCTTTATGTCTCTATTATCTTTTTTTAAATTATTATTATTATTTTTTATCTTGCATAAATGTAATTATATTCTATTGCTTAATTATTATCTTCAACGCAGGAAGAAGTTTGACACTATATGGCAACATTAATCACATTAAAGTGACAATGCTTAATTACGTTAACTTACTTTATCTGCAGATATGTGGGCTTAAGATTTCTTGTTTTGAAATGTTCTGACACTAGCACTGTTTAATTAAATCAAGACTGAAAAACTGACATAATGAAGCTGAATTAATAACAATAAATACTGCTGAAAGTACTTTAAAAATGAACAGACTTAAGACAAATGATCTCAGACTTATTTCATGCTAGTATGTGATGAAATGTTTTAATACTAACTGCACAGTTTTCAATGTGAGATTTCAAATATTTTACCACCCGAGCAGAAACAAGAGCATAAAAATGTCTTGAGAAGTTATTACATGATGTAGAGAAAGTTGCTTGAAATCTTTGATTAAAGTCTTCTGAAGTTAGATCTCCATTTGCATTGGAGCTGGCCCAAAACTATAAGCTCCGCAGTGAGAGCCAAGGTCACGGGTTTGATTTCCATGGTACACGCATACAGATGACATGCACACCTCAAATGCTCTCGGTTTGGGTGAGAGTGTCTGCCAAATGCATGAAATGCAAATAAGCATTTTGTCAAAAGTACACCAATTAATCTGCTTGTTGGCATTGGGGGGATTCAAAGATTTAGTTAAGTAAACTAGTCTTTGACTTTCGTTTGTACACTGATACACTAAGTCCTGTTCCACTTTGCAGGAGTAAACACTGTGTAAATGGCACTGCAGTGACACTTCAACAGCAGGCTCATGTTGTGCTTTAACATGACAGCATTTCTGTCCTATAATAGTCCTACAGCTGTTGAGAACTAAATACGTGATCTTCTTGAAGTCTAATTTACTGACTGTGGCGGAGGGGGCGTGGTTCAGCGAGGTCTGCAGCGGGAGAGAGAGGTGGGAGACGAACGGTAAGTGAGTGGGTTGGACACAAGCCACCAACACCTGTCTCTCGTTCCAGTAATGGGCGCGGGGAGAGTATAAGAGCCCTGGAGAAACGGAAGACGAGTAGAGAGAGAAGGGACTACTGACGTGTGCCTGAGTTCCCGGATGCCCGAAACCCGGAAGTGTTTACGACGGATGTTTGGGTTGCATGTGCACTGTAGTGAGAATACGAAGTTACCTTGACTTTATTAATAAAAATGTCAGTAGTCCAGCCGACCCCTGTGTCCTCTTCCTTACCTTCCACACACGATCCTCTACACTGGTGCCGAAACCCGGGAGGAGGAAGGACCCATGCCGCCGCCATGCAGGTACCACTGTCCTCTACGCCATTTGCGGACATCATCACGTCCCTCGCGGTCCTGCACCATGAACACCATCAAGCCCTGCTGGACCTGCGCACGGATCAAGAACGCCGCTTCCAGGCGATTGTACAGGCCCAGCAGGAGGACCGCGAGAGGTTCCGGAGCTGGACGGAGGTTCGCGCCGGAGCCACCGAGCAGCTCACCGTCCCATTGACTGTCCCCCTGCACAAGATGGGACTGCAAAATGACCCGGAGGTCTTCCTGGAACTGTTCCAGAAATCCGCGGAAGCTGGCCAGTGGCCCTGCGAGCAATGGCCGATGCGCCTAATCCCGTTACTGTCGGGAGAAGCCCAGGTGGCTGCCCACCAACTTCCGGTCGCGAACCTCCTTGTCTTCGACGATCTGAAGCGGGCCATCATCCAGTGGGTCGGTCGGTCGCCCTAACGACACCGCCAGCACTTCCGGTCTCTGGACTGGGGCGACGCGGGCCGGCCCTTTGCATTGGCCAAACAGGTCCGGGACTCGTGCCGCAAATGGCTACGCGCCGAGGAAAGCGTCGTGGACAAAGTGATCGATCTGGTGGTACTGGAGCAGTTCATCACTCGGCTGCCTAAGAAGACGGCCGAATGGGTCCAGTGCCACCGACCCATGTCGCTGGACTCGGCCATCGATCTGGCGGAGGACCACATGGTGGCGTGCCCAGGGGTCGGCGATAACACCACCTCTGATTCTCTCTCTCCCCTCCCGTTCTCTTTCTCGCCCTGTCCCTCTGCCTAGGTCGAGACCACCAGTACCTCCTCGGGCCCCGCCCCAGAGCCGGGGCCAAGGCTACTTTGGGTCCTCAAGGGTTTCGCCCAGGGGGGCGGGGCCTACAGCGGGCGGAGGGGACAGTGTTTCCGTTTCTCCGCTCTCTCCGCTAAATCTTTAGTTTACGACGGATGTTTGAGTTGCATGTGCACTGTAGTGAGAATACGAAGTTACCTTGAGTTTATGAATAAAAACGTCAGTAGTCCAGCCGACCCCTGTGTCCTCTTCCTTACCTCCCTCACACGATCCTCTACACTGACATACACTAATGTTCAAAAGTGTGAGGTCGATACTATTTTTCAAATGTTTTTGAAAGTCTCTTATGCTCACTAAAGCAAACACAGTAAAACAGTCATATGAAGAACAAGTGAATATATAAAATGTATTCCTGTCAAAACTGAATTTCAGCATCATTACTAATAATCATTCTAATATGCTGATTTGCTCCCCAAGAAGCATTTATGATTATTACCAACGTTTTCAAAATTATTTGATGAATATAGTTAAATATAAGTTCAAAAGAACAGCATTTATTTAAAATAGACATCTAAAAATATTTGTTTTTTTAACAATGTAAAGCTCTTCACTTTTGATCAATTGAATGCATTCTTGCTATATAAAAGTATCATTTTTTTGAAGGGGTCATGAACTGAGAAACCAAATTTTCCTTGAGGTTTTGACATAGGTCATCATACTATAAGAGCATCCTGTACGTTTCAGAAAAAAAAAAAAAAACCAGCTATTATTGTAACCAAGCTCAGAGAACGACTTGTTGTGGAATAAGCCATTTGGTGAAAGATCGCCTCTGCAGAAGAAGAGTCATGTCTACTTCATCATCATAACTTTGGCCCCACCCACTGGATTGTTAGTGAGATGACGAGGAGAGAAGAGATACGTGATCACTGGACTAAAAATAACATCACCTTCCAAAGAATCCTAATGCTAGGAATGAGCTTATTTATTCTCAACACTGTGAATGTCTCAGCTGAGCATTATTTATTTATATTCGTTACATTTAACTGTGGATTATTTGGGAAATCTGTCGCATTTTCAGAGACTTTTATGATATGCACTTGACAGTAATGCCACAACATGTAAGTAACCGTGTTCATTCTAATGCCTGATCTGAGACCAGTGATTTCTGATATGTAATGATTCATGTGTACAGTCACATGTTCAGTATCAGTCAGTAAATCAAAACAGTGATTAAACGCTTAACTTCACATTGTTTCTCTTAGTTAGCCTAGAAATGTAGACGCACCCTAGCGAGTGTAGTCTAGCAACTCTCGGTAGACCTGCGAGCTGGAAAAACTAACTCTGGTCAGGCCAATCACATCGTGTATAGAGTCAGTGGCGGGCTTAACATAATGACTATAGAGATTTGGAGGTTCCGCGTGCTACTTGTAAACAAAGAAGCTGGCAAACAGCGGTCTTTCCAATCGGCTTTGGCCGTGTCTCTGGAAGCTTTTCTTTGAGAAAAGAATAAAGAACGGCACTGAAGTAATTTTTAAGAAGGGAAGATGTGTTCTTAGTTTTGCCGACCGGATACGGCGAAAGTTTAATCTATCAACTAGCTCTGCTTCAGGTTGCTCTGGTTGGTTAGCGCTATCCAATTGCGTGCAGAGAGTATTTGAAAGACAACCGTTCATCCCACCCCTCAGATTGAGCCCTGCCAATGGTGAGTTCCCAGACCCAACAGCTTGATGTGGGTCTGGTTTGTGAGGCTATCTCTGTTACTCTAGGAGTAAAAATATCTGATATTTAAACTGTGATTAAATTATATATAGTAAGCAATCAAAGAATGATCCCTTTGAGCTGTCAGTTAAACAGCGTGAGTTTATCAGTGACTGAGATCTGAGTTTCACCAAAACTCCCATTATAATCAATAAATATTTTATTTATATTGTGCTTGCACTGTTAGTTATGATGAAAGCATTCGTAAGTGTGCAGAAATCGCATTTGCTTAACATGTCTGTGATCGGTTACAATGCTCATAACGGCAACCTTTCATTCCTCAATCTAAATATAATACCATAGATCTAAATGTAATGCTATAATCAACACTTTTCTGGTTTAGTTAATTAGTTAACCTTGAAAGTTGTAACAGTAAAAACGTGGAAAAGTTTTTGAGAGAGTTCCACGTAATACTGATCTATTTCATATGCAAAAATATTAGCCAATCACAGCAGTGGGTGTTTACACTGAAGTCTCACAGCAGACACGCCCCTTCAAACACAACATTCAAATCAGAGGGTAAAAAGTAGGAAAAATGCCTTTTATTTCTAAAAATCATATCTAACATTATAAGTGCACCCCAGGCAATATGAACAATGCAATTTATGACCCCTTTAAAAAAAAAAATTTAATTAAATAATATACAAATAAATAAATAACAAAAAACAAAACAAACAATGCTGTCGTCAATGCTAATTTCCATAATTAGTTAAATATGGCATCAAATTAAAAAGCGTGCTTGCAGTCTAATTTGAATGTAAACCATCCTGAACTCACATTAAAATTGAACTATGTTACGAGGTGACAGTTTCATATGAACTTGTATGATGTGAATTGAACAAAAAACGTATGATTAGTAGAAAAAAGTAAGCATTAACGTCCACCCCTAACCCCACAACTGGGGCATAAGCAGATTGCACGAAAACGAATGGATGAGAGTGCACAAAACTCAACTTAACTTTAAGAATACATACTAATCTGAAGGCTTGCTGTATTTCACTGTTCATGGCAGATCCAAACACATTTTCAGAGCACTGTTAGTATTGTTGTTTGCCAAACTATGACAACCTCCTCTACAATTCAGCAACAAAACTGTCTGTTTCCTCAAGGTTTAAGTGTTGCCTTCATCCGATAGATGCTTCGAGATCTCGACAGGTTTTCAACAGGATTTATGTCAAGGCTCTTTGACAGGCAATTCCAAGCCATTCGCCATTTGTTGTTCAATCGTTCTGTGCATTCTTCGGCGTGTATGGGGATAATGTTCTGTGGGAAGATGTTTTAGTTGGAGGACAATGAGTAAAATTTGTGTTTGTTAGAACGTTTATGGTTTGCAGATTCATGTTGCCCTGGACACATTTAAGCCCTGTAATACTAACTCTCCCAGTGTCCCATGACTGCTCTCATATTTAACTGTGAATAAAGTGGGCTTTACTGTTAACACCCCATTTGAGCTTTATTTAAATATGAACAGTAAGACACAATAAATCCTGCCAGAATTTAGCTAAAACTTATGCACATAATAAAGATAATGGGTGTCTGGGAGAGTGTGGTGTTCTGTACACAGTGCTAAATCTTTAGTTTCAGCCTCAGATAGCACACTCATGGATCATTCACAGACTTACCCACAAAAAAGCTTTCCAAAATCTTAGTGGATATGCAAGGAAGTTTGTGAGATTTTAAATGTAACAGTTTAACGACTTGTGGTTAAACAGATGCCCTCTACATTTCCAATTCAGTGTTTCTTAGTTGGAAAATAAGGTGTAAATCAAATCAGCATATTCAATAGACTCTACAAGTTTACTAGACATCTATTTTAAAGGGCTCCTATTTTGCTTTTACATGTTCAACCTTCTTTAGTGTGTCATTTTGCTGTTGTTTGGGCATGAAAAAGAAATAAGTTATACAAAACACAAAGTCACTACAGCGGGAGTTATTCTCAGTTTCTGAACTCCCTGAAACACCTCTAATGCAGTCTTGAGTTTTCTTCCATATTTTCCATAATGTAATGATAAAAATTTAACTTTCATATATTTTAGATTCATTGCACACCAACTGAAATATTTCAGGTCTTTTATTGTTTTAATACTGATGATTTTGGCATACAGCTCATGAAAACCCAAAATTCCTATCTCAAAAAATTAGCATATTTCATCTGACCAATAAAAGAAAAGTGTTTTTAATGCAAAAAAAGTCAACCTTCAAATAATTATGTTCAGTTATGCACTCAATACTTGGTGGGGAATCCTTTTGCAGAAATGACTGCTTCAATGCGGCGTGGCATGGAGGCAATCAGCCTGTGGCACTGCTGAGGTGTTATGGAGGCCCAGGATGCTTCGATAGCGGCCTTAAGCTCATCCAGAGTGTTGGGTCTTGCGTCTCTCAACTTTCTCTTCACAATATCCCACAGATGCTCTATGGGGTTCAGGTCAGGAGAGTTGGCAGGCCAATTGAGCACAGTAATACCATGGTCAGTAAACCATTTACCAGTGGTTTTGGCACTGTGAGCAGGTGCCAGGTCGTGCTGAAAAACGAAATCTTCATCTCCATAAAGCTTTTCAGCAGATGGAAGCATGAAGTGCTCCAAAATCTCCTGATAGCTAGCTGCATTGACCCTGCCCTTGATAAAACACAGTGGACCAACACCAGCAGCTGACATGGCACCCCAGACCATCACTGACTGTGGGTACTTGACACTGGACTTCAGGCATTTTGGCATTTCCTTCTCCCCAGTCTTCCTCCAGACTCTGGCACCTTGATTTCCGAATGACATGCAAAATTTGAGCAACAGTCCAGTGCTGCTTCTCTGTAGCCCAGGTCAGGTGCTTCTGCCGCTGTTTCTGGTTCAAAAGTGGCTTGACCTGGGGAATGCGGCACCTGTAGCCCATTTCCTGCACACGCCTGTGCACGGTGGCTCTGGATGTTTCTACTCCAGACTCAGTCCACTGCTTCCGCAGGTCCCCCAAGGTCTGGAATCGGTCCTTCTCCACAATCTTCCTCAGGGTCCGGTCACCTCTTCTCGTTGTGCAGCGTTTTTTGCCACACTTTTTCCTTCCAAAAGACTTCCCACTGTGGTGCCTTGATACAGCACTCTGGGAACAGCCTATTGGTTCAGAAATGTTTTTCTGTGTCTTACCCTCTCGCTTGAGGGTGTCAATGATGGCCTTCTGGACAGCAGTCAGGTCGGCAGTCTTACCCATGATTGCGGTTTTGAGTAATGAACCAGGCTGGGAGTTTTTAAAAGCCTCAGGAATCTTTTGCAGGTGTTTAGAGTTAATTAGTTGATTCAGATGATTAGGTTAATAGCTTGTTTAGAGAACCTTTTCATAATATGCATTTTTTTTTAGATAGGAATTTTGGGTTTTCATGAGCTGTATGCCAAAATCATCAGTATTAAAACAATAAAAGACCTGAAATATTTCAGTTAGTGTGAAATGAATCTAAAATATGTGAAAGTTTAATTTTTATCATTACATTATAACTGTGTCGAGCTGAAAATGGCAAAAATTACTTCACGCCTGGCGTTGTATTACACCGTGTGTATGATAGGGCCCTAAATCAAGCACATACATTAAGAAAAAGTACTTTAAAAAAACAAAAGTATTTCACATCAGTTTAATAATAGATCAAAATTATGCCTATGATAATATACAGTGTGGCTACACAACACATTAGCAACTTTTTTGGAAATCAGAATGTCTCTATAGTAAAATAATAGCAGATGTGTCAGGGAACATGCTCAACAATTCAAAGTCTGCTACTTTTCAGTCTGTCACGGGCACTGAAAGCTTTTAAGCATGACTGATGAATTATTCCCATGATTCTATTCTAATGAAAAGGCTTTTTGTAACATGCAGCCTCAATCTCAGATTATCTCCTCTCAATATAACCTAGAGTAGAGTCAGCGAGCAGGCTCATTACTCCATGCTTATCTGAAGAGATTCTCCTCTCAAACTGACTCTTTCCTATTCGAGCTGACTGACATCAGGACATATTAATATTAGAAGCTTTCTATTTGTTGCCATGGATGACAGGGGTAGGGATTGATTAATTCCTGTCATCATCCTTCATCAAACTTCTCGACTTCTGTGAAAAAGCAGGAATGTCGGCAAAAGCTAGAAGGGAGATGGACAGCCATCATCCGTCTGTATAATCTTTTATTGGGGGAACATCCTCGCCCAAACGCATATCATAGCCCCATTTGCATATTTTGGTCTTTGATTTTTAGATACTGAAATTGCTGGGTTAATTAAATGTGAATGCTGAAGCTATCAAACGATTTTCTCTCCCAGAACCACTGTGAACTTACTAACAGTCTCGAATGTTTTGAAACATCTAAAGTTTCTTGGCCTCCGCCCACCCCAAAATTGTTGCCGTTAGCAGATCATTTTATCAGTCAGTATGATGACAAGCCGTTCATGCACATAACAGTAATTATTGACGTAAGTCAACCACATTCAAACCATTGATGAGTCAGTCTGTCTTTTGTCTTGCTTGCTTTTATTAATAAATGATTTTCCCCCACATCCTTCTTGTTTTGTACGGATTATAAGGTAGCATTGGAGAGTTTAAGCAGAAATATCAGAGGGATAGAAAAGGTTAACATTGATTTCATAACAGAACTGAATCTAGAACATAGGGGGGGAAAAGTCATATTAAAGAGTTGATCAGATTAAAGAGTTCAGTTCATAAATGTATTAATTTTGAATCAAATGTATCAAAGAGCTTGTTTACACCTGGTGTTAACACTTGTCTGAGATGACATCATCAGCACTATAAAGCTCGAAATCCAGGCATAAATGAGGTGCAAAACATTTTCAATAAATACATACTGTAGTAGAATGTGACCTTATCATATTTGTGTCTTATAAAAGTGATTGACCACTTACTGCAATAACCAACACGATCTCATGACAATGCGTATAAATAGTAGGAGTGTGCAATCTCGTAGAATGTATACGCCAAAACTCATTTTGGCGTGCATATGGTACGCCGTTTTTGGTATGATACGCACTTTATGGCGTGTATATGACACGCTTTTGGGTAGGGTGAGGGTGGGGATGTGGGGGGTTCGTACATATAATACGCCATAAAGTGCGTATCATATGCACGCCAAAAACGGCGTACCATATGCACGCCAAAATGAGTTTTGGCGTATACATTCTACGAGATTGCACACTCTTACTATTGATACGCATTTTCGTGAGATCGGGCTCTAACACAAGCACATTTTGGAAAGCAAATACATATATGTCCACAAGTAGATGTTCAAACATACATCCATAGTGACATGCAGGTAATTTACGAGTCAGCTAAGTTAAAATTGATCGTTGCATTTAAAGGGACAGTTCACCCCCCCAAAAAAATGAAAATTCTGTCATTATTCACTTCTCATGTATTTCCAAACCCATAAGACTTTTGTTCATCTTTGAAACAAAACAATATATTTTAATAAATCCTGAGATATTTTTTTCCCTCCATTGACAGCTACGCATCTATCACTTTGATGCTTCAAAATGTTCATAAAGAGATTGTAAAACTAATTCATATGAATTGAGCGGTTTAGTCCAAATTTTCTGAAGAGACACAATTGATTTATATGATGAACAGATTGAATGTAGGCTTTTATTCACATAGAAACATTCATCAACTCACACATCAGCTGTGGTAAATGGAAGCTCAGGCTTGCCTAAAGTTCAAGAACCAATGAGGTTCATTCTCATGTGTTACGCATCACGTTTGAGCTTCAGCAAGAACCAATGAGGCTCATTCTCATGTGTTACGCATCACGTTTGAGCTTCAGCAAGAACCAATGAGGCTCATTCTCATGTTTTTTATTGACGCCTAAATTAAATCTGTTCATCATATTATCTACTGTGTCTCTTCAGAAAATGTGGACTAAACCCCTCAGTTCAGTTCATTAGTTTTGCATCCCTGATAATTGTTCATTAACTAATAGACATTGATGAATTAAAAATATATGTCTGATCACTTGTGAATACATCATATGATTTAATCAGTAATGTTAATCTTTAATCTTAGTAAATGTGTTAAATAAATGTGATGGAACTGAACATTTAATTCATCGAATTTAAAATACAATGAAATCAACATATTAATCGCATTAAATATTCAGTCAACCTGAAATAACGTCATTTTGTAAAATAGTTAGATGTTGTACATCCTGTCAATAGCAGTTATGTTTTAGCCATACTTGATGATACCTACTATATCACATTAGCAATACATATTTCATTTTTTTAACAACCAATTTGATCCTGTGAATATAAATTTGCAAAGTAAAAAAAAAAAAAGAAAATAAATTGGTACAGCAATTCCTCATATTCCCTGCCCGTTCTGACAGGGTTTGTCTTGAGCAGAGGGAAACGTGTCAATAATAGTCCTTGTAATTGGGCAAATGTTGCAAAGATGTGTCTCTCGTCAAGGTTGCGTGCACATCGGCCTCTTACTCATGAGAAGTTAAGATCAAACACACAACAAGCTGACTAGCAGTCACACATTGTGCATGCCTCCCCCAGTGACTCATTACTCAATCCACTGATGCATCGCCATCTGTTGAATGTTTAGGCACCATAAAGAACCGACATGGGTGCAGCTCATCCGTGTCAATCGAAGGTAGCAGGAGACTCCGATGATGGGTCTGGACTCTGTTTAGGGAACTGATGCCCTGCTCAAAAACACTGTTTAATGACCACTGAGATTATGGTTTGTTTGTGAGACAGTATAATGATTTCAAATCTTGCAGGGTTGGGGTGGTGAGACGTAACAGCCAGCCAATTTTACAAGCTATATTGCACTGAATTCATTTTTGTTTGCTAATTGTTAAAGGATTTGCTTAATAGCTGCGTTCTATTGTTTGCAGAGACAATCCTGTGTGATAAATGATGGTTACTTTTGGTTAATTAAAGCTAAAGTAAAGTCCCGGTGAGGCTTGCTGTTTGCGTTAGGGTGGTACGGCACATGAGCTCAGGGCTGATAATCAGACGGTTTGCTTGTTCAAGCTCGCTTTGAAACTGGAGTTTTCCAAATTTTCTAAAACAACTTAAAATGTAAAGTATTACACACACTACAGCAACTCTTTTAAAACGCAGTTAGCCACACAGGCTACAAATAAAATTTAATGAACAGTGTTGATGACATTTAATGGGACAGCAAGTTTTAATGTACAACTGATCAGCAGATGTTTTGTGCGTGTGTGTCCCAATTAGAGCAGTATTTGTGCAGTATCTGGCATAAAAAAAGTAAGAATCTCAATTAGTGTGACAGCATTAAGCACAGACAGAAACATATACATTAGTCCAAAATGTAACAAAAAAGCTAATTCATAATTTCTTGAAAACAAAAGCATTTAATTAAGCATTTTCCTATGAAAAATAGGGACTTCTGCACACAGACTGAAAGTAATCTTTTTATCTATTTACTTATTTTTGTTATTTTGAACCATCCAAACAAACCGTTGCAACCCCACAGCAACCATATGTAATTATGTTGTTCGCATTAAAAATGCATTACTAGTATAGACTACAGTGGGAGAAAGCAGCAGATATTTTAACCAGGTACATTTTTAGGCCCCACTTTATATTAGGTGGCCTTAACTACTATGTACTTACATCAAAAAATAAGTACAATGTAATTACTGTGTTCATATTGTGTTGCAAAACACCTTTGCTGATATTGAGGTGGGATACGGGTAGGGTTAGGGACAGGTGTGGTGGGATGGGTCAGTTTAAGGGTAGGGTTAGGTGTAAGGGAAGTGTCAACAGTGTAATTACAAATGTAATTACAGAAATTAATTACAGATGTAATTACATGAAGGTATTTTTAAAAATGTAAGTACAATGTAAAAACATGTATGTACAGAATAAGTTCAATGTATCAAATGATTAATTAAAATGTTAGTACATAGCAGTTAAGGCCACCTAATATAAAGTGGGTCCCATTTTTAAACAGCCTCCACAATAAGAACGTTAAAGACATCTTATCACATACATTTAACGATCTACAAAACCCCTTGATATTAATGTAAGAGAATGAGAAACCGTCTTATTTCATACCGTTCTCCATCTTTGTATCGTTGAAGATAATGCACACAAATGGAAATGAGTTTTGATCAGTCTAACTTTTCATAACAGCTAAACATGATATTTTAGAGGAATACTTTTCCCTCTGCAGGCGTTCCTCTGGGACTGCGGCCTTCAAATCTCTCCTGACTGACAGAGTCATCAAGGGCTAGCCTGAGCGCAGAGCCAAAATGGCAGCGCAACATTATTGAAAAGCTCGAACCTGCTGTCATTTTCCTGACAGAACCTAAAAATAGCATCAAGACCAGCATCTAACTTTTGATTCCCAGCGCAGTGGACATGGAGCTGAGTAGCGAGTGACATTTGAGAGCAATTTCCTTTTCCTGCTAAAGTTCAAGTGCCTGCATCACAATTTTTCAGAAAGCTAATAGCATTTGAAACCAGCCAGAGAGTGTTAATATCAACGGCGATCTGATGTTGGAATAGCAACCTCCCAGAGCAGATGCTGAAATTCACGTCTGCATGACCAGCATGTGAAAGAATGACAAGCTACAACACGGCAATAATACTAAAAATACTAAAAATAATTGTATACAAATCAGTAGTCACTACATTTTGCATATCCCTTGCAGAATCTGCAAAAAAAAAAAAATGGTAACACTTTATAATAACTACACGCTATGAAGCATTAGTAAAGCATTAGTAAATAGTCAATTCATCATTTATAAAGCATTAGTAGACATTATTAAGCGGTTTATAACTACAGTTGTAAATACTTTGTTCTTGATTTATAAGCATATCTATAATGCATTTAATAATTGTATTTTCATACTTTATTAATGATCATTTTATCATTTCTAAATTAAGTATTTGATTATTTACAAACCAGTTATTTAGGAGTTGTCAGCGGTTCATAAGATCATTTAGAAAGTGTAAGTAAATGATTAATAAACTATCTAAATGTACATTTGTACATCTTATTATTTAGACATATAGTAATAGTTACTCAGTGTGTTAATAAATGCTTTATTACCATGTATTCCTATTGTAGTTTATGATTAAGTCAGGTAGTTATAAAACATTTAGTAGTTGTCAGTTAACTATTTGTGTGAGCTCATCTAAAGTGAGGACTGTGTATGCCTTGTAAAGCATTTACAAAGGAGATTTAAAGGCTCAGTTCTCTTCTAAACAGAAAAAGGAAATGAACAATGCAGAGGGTAAGAACATAGATTTATTAATTTCAGGAGGGAAAAAAAACTGTGCAACTGTACACTCGATATAAAATGAAAAAACAATAATAATCTGCAGTATCAAAAATAAAATAACAAGGAACTAAATAAGCAAAACAATTTACAAAAGATAACAAAATAAGCAATAAAGTACATATAATTAATAAAATAAGCAACAAAAATAATATACGTAAATAAATTAAGCAGCAAAACTATAAAAAAAGAATGGAATGAACAATAGAATGAAGAAAATTAGCAATATTTTGGTGTGGTAAGGCTTTCTTGTTTCTGTTAGTGTCGCAAAATCCATTTCAAACTGAAGACTTACAATTCGCTGAGATAGAAAAACAAATATACTCAACAGATAATCAAACAATTTATGAAATGAACGTTATATCAATTCTTGCCATCTCTCAACACTGTTTACAATATGAATATAAAAAAAAAACTGTGCAACTGTACACTTGATATAAATTCACTTGATAGAAAATAAAAATGTCTTTATTTTGTCAAATGTTAACATAGCTCATTACAGGATAAAACAAATAAATAAAAAATGTTCTCGGTAATATTCTTTGTTTTTTTATCTAATTGTAAGTCTTCAGTTTGAAATGGATTTTGTTTATTAATCATTTACTTACACTTTCTAAATGATCTTATGAACCGCTGACAACTCCTAAATAACTGGTTTGTAAATAATCAAATACTTAATTTAGAAATGATAAAATGATCATTAATAAAGTACGAAAATACAATTATTAAATGCATTATAGATATGCTTATAAATCAAGAACAAAGCATTTACAAATGTAGTTATAAACCGCTTACTAATGTCTACTAATGCTTTATAAATTATGAATTGACTATTTACTAATGCTTAACTAATGCTTCATAGCGTGTAGTTATTATAAAGTGTTACCAAAAAAAATATATATATAAAAATAATAATTTAACAATCATTTATGACAATAAAATGACATTGTACACTATCAAGTAAATTGCATGGCTATTAAAAAAATAAATAATAATAAGTATAAACATCCCTTGTCTTGTACCAATCTAACCATTGTTTTATTGCACCATGATAAATAATCCTTGGCTGCTGATTTATTTTTTGTATTTCTTCTTGTACATTTCCCTTTCAGTTTATTTTTCCATTTGTTCTCCTGGACGCTGAAACTCTGGCTCATCTCCAGTCATTTGTCGACCTAACCCAGGGAAAATGGTTTGTGGTTTCTGAGTAATTGCTGAGAATGTAGTCTACTATGCTCTTGTGGCAATTACTCCACCTCAACACTATGTCCTAATGCTCCTGGCTGGGATCGGTGCAGCCAGTCTGCTGATTTGCTAAGGAGGGTTTGGTGATTGTCCTGCTGAGCAAACTCCCAGTAGGGAAGAGATTGATCACACAAGTAGACCAAAACAGTTCATCACAAAACCCGCAAGAGGTTGGCGAGATGTGAATTTTCATTCAGCAAAAACAGCAAAATCAGGGGGGAAACAATCACGGGCTGTCAGAAAGCGGAGGTGTTTGTTGTGTCACGTGAAGTGATTGTTTGTGGTCAGGTGCAAGCACATGAGAATAAAACTTCAGCAGCAACATATTGGTTTAAAAACTCACTTTTTGTGTTACCCAGACCCTGGGTCAGCCGTAACAACCCAGTGTTTGGGTAGTTTGTGCATAGCTCCGCAAATTGGTGCATGTCTTCTGTGTAATACAGGTGTTTGTATATTTTTTCTATGTAAATTCGTTATTGTGCTATATATAATTTCATATTACACAAAGCAACATGCAGGGGCGCGATGCGAGTCACCTAAACAAGTGTTGCATTTGTGTTACTCGTTACTTGCTTTGCCCTTGCATATTTAAAAATATACAAATGTAAATACGTATGATGTTAAATATGTTCTAAGAACGGCACACTGATTGTTCATGGACAGGTTATGGAGTCAGTCAGAGCATATTTCGCCTATGAGTGGAATGCAGGGTGGCGGTCTGAAGTTAGAAGTTCCCCCGCTGAACATACAAGCTCCGCCATGAGATCCAGAGCCGTTACGGTGGAAACGGGACAACAGCGACTGGTCAAGTACACTTTAATTCAACATTTTTCATTTTTACTTAAAATGAAAAATATTGTAATATTTGTTAAACAAGCCTAAATGTAGGCAAATCAAATTTCGATTATAACCGAAAATAAAGGAATTATCAAGCTTTTTAAAGTTTAAAGGATTTAATTTAATCTGTAACATAGACAAAGGTTTCAGATACTGAACCATGTAAGCGAACAGGCTTATTTCTACTTCACTCCATAACTTCATTTGTGTCAACTCCATCACACACACTATGAAGCATGCTAATTTAATTTAATCCATCCAAAAAATGTATATTTGTTTTCAGTAAAGGTTTCTAATTTCCTTAATGTTCCTCCCTTCTTTTAATATTAAACAAATATCACCAATGTGCTTAGGTAATTAAGACAGAATAGCATGTAGTTCCAATGATGTTTTAACATTTTTGCACAATAAAAAAAATTAAAAATAATAAAAAATAAAAGAAAAAAACACATAAGAAGACGTTTCTTTCAAAATTAGCACAAACCTTTACCTGATGGTGTAAAATACTGAAGGAGTCGACAAGGGTCGGAGCTGAGGCCAAATATACAGTATATGTGAATAGAATCATGAAACAGCATTAGAGGAATTCCCCATATGCAAACTATAATTAAATCACATTATACAGACTTTTTGAGAGCACTTGTCAATCATCAGACATAAATCATGACGGAGTTGAGATCTGACGTTTTTTCCACCTTAACCATGTGTTGCACAGTGGAGCAATTTAGTTTTGATGTTATATCTGTGACCGCAGAGACTTCAATATTGTTTGTTTAAAAGTGTCCTAGTGTGAGATCCACAATTAGCAGGAAATAATAAGTGCTCCTCAGAGTTAAAGCTGCCCATGACACTGCCTGATTTATTCAGAATGATAAAAAATTAAAAATGAACCGTGCATGACAGATACATGTCCACATGTGCCAGTGTTATCAAGCCATGTAGGGGTGGAGTCTCCCCAACAGAATCTCTCTCTCGGCTTGTAAGCGGGAGTGGACCCTTGGGGCTCCGAACACCCCGTAAGGACTTCCTGACTTTATCTCTATGAGAATGAGATGTGGATGGAGAAAAGTGTCCAACACAGGTGTCGACCATTCCATTTTCTGATAAAGCCCATGCTGTTGACCCCTCTTCCACCCTATAAATGGATAGCTCTCAGGCTTATCAGAGCCTAGCAGCCTCAGTAATTCCTCCCTAGTTAAAGCTTTCAGAAGACAACATTATAGCGATACGGCAGAGCTGAGCAGGTTACATCCATACTAAGTGATTGTCGCCTTGGTGCCGAAGAATCTCATCACGTTTGATGCAGAATGCTAATGTTTCGTATCATTGGACTGAACTCCCCTAAGAGATTACTGTTTTTATCTTCGTTTGGTTGGATGAAGTGGGAATCAGGCACAGAGCGAACAAATGTCTAATAACTTTTCCTCGATCGTCACGACTGGCAGAGAGGGAAATTAAAAAGCGTTGTTAAATCAATGAAGCCGTCTGGGCGAGCCACACAGGAGACTTCCGTCACCGATCGGCTGACAGACCAAGGAGGGTCCCACCGGGAAGGTCCTGTCTCGATGCCTTCATTGTTCCACACTATCTAATGTGGCTAAGTGGGTTTTGGCATCTGTGATTATGAACACCGCAATGCACTTTGTGCCTGATATGACAATTGGCAGTTCGTTGGGGGTCTGTCTTACGTCACAGTACTGCGGGATTTATGTGATTTTGAAAAGCTTTTGGTGCAGGGAGGTGGCAGCAATCACCTCAGCGACTCTCCCCTCGGGAGGCTTCTGCCGAGTCTCCGCCAAGCCCCTTAATCTGATTTAGGCTCTGATTTTGAGAAAAGGGTTTAGAGCTTGGGTTCAAAATGGCATCAGAGCTTGATTGAGGGGGCAAAGGAAACCTGTGCAATGAGAGTGATGAAATGGACAGTGTAAGACTAAGCCGCTGTATCACTTGTCAAGCATATTTAACCAAAGCACTTGCAGCCAATTATGAGTGTAATTCTGTAATTTTATGATCCAGGGGTAAGATGTTTCTCCTGGTGGACGAGGAAGAAAGAGATGGAGTTAACATGACTGTAAACTTAAAACATTAAGGTAGTGTTGGGGTGTTTGCAATAACACAATGAAATTAAACAGCACTAGAAAAAACTAACAGGTAGACCTTCCATTTTTCAGCCTTATTTCAGAGATTATTCCATTCTCGTTTACACGCACACGCGCACACACACACACACACACACACACACACACACACACACACACACACACATGTTGTGTTTCCATGTTTTATGGGGACATTCCATAGGCGTAATGCATTTTATACTGTACAAACCGTATTTTCTATCCCCCTACACTGCCCCTGCCCCTAAACCTACCAATCACAGGAGACATGCTGCATTTTTACTTTTTCAAAAAACATCACTTAGTGTGATTTATAAGATGTTTTCCTCATGGGGACCAAAAAAATGTCCCCACAAGGACAAAAATTTGGATATTGCCATCTTTGTGGGGACATTTTGTCCCCATACCGTAGGGATTACCAGTCCACACACACACACACACACACACACACACACACACACACACACACACACTTACTAAGAAACTTTCACATTCAGATTTAATGATTTCTGACACTGAAAATTAGTTGTCACTAATTTAAATCACCAGTCAGCATTTTTTTACGACCTTGAAATGCTCGAGCGCAAGGACTGCCCTTTCACATCCAGACGAAAACAGCCTTTCCCGACATTTCACGGAACACTGACTAATCACAATACACATTCACTCTCTACTGTACCTGATTTCATTAAAATAAGAATTCTGAAGGAGAGTGGCAAGGTTGTTCAGAAGTAACAATGCATAATTCATCTTGGTTTTGAATGTTTGGAAATTAAGAATAAGGCTCGATAGCCAGCCGATAGGATCTCACTGACGGAAGAGAGAAAATAAATAAATAAACCTCATGGTTTAATTAAAAAGGCAATTTAGCGTTATGTTCAGATTCGTCGGATGAGGATTAGATTTGAGCTCAAGGTCAGTCGGGTGCATACAGATAGACAGGAAGAGAGAAAGAAGTGGTCTGATAATGGACAGGTGCTGTAATTCACTTGGTGGAAATTGTAAGCTCTGCTTGTGCTCCCCAAAAATGCTCTTTTAATCTGAACACCATGTTTTAAACTGCTGTAATGTTCCACTGGCCAAGTTCCCTACACTTATCTACTCTTTACTTCCTCCAAATCACTCCTTTTTTCTTTGCTCCCAGTCCTGTCTTTGCCGCCACTTGCTCCTTTCTGCTTCCTTGCCCTCTCTTTAAGGTGTGATCTATATTCAATGACAGATTAATGAGCGTTTTCCTATTTCAGGGAGCCTCTATGCATCATTAGAGAAAAAATTTGGATGAATAATACATCAGAGAAGCATCCATATACGGGACCATCGTACAAGGTCTGCGCTGGTGAAGCCGGCGAGGAGATGAGGTGCTTTTGTTGTACAGGACCACTAATTGTCAGAGCTGTGCGTGCTATGGAACTGGCGGTTTTGTGGCCCACAAGTAAGCAGGAAAGTTAAAAAAGGAAAAAGAATGAAACGAGAGAAACTCTTAAACAATGGACGGTCAACTTGGCTATTGTTTCCTAGAGGCCTCTTCGGAACAGTGTGTGTCAGTTTATACCCCATAGGGTCTGTTGAGATCCCTAAAGCACGACTCCTTACTCAAAACCCCCGATCTTGCTTTCCATACACTTGAGGAGTGTAGAGGAGTTTTAGCTCAGTCAGCTTAATTGGACCGCTTCCCAACGGCAAGATGCAGCAGCCCATCTTAATTGGCTTCTTTTTAGGCATGCCAGCAATCCCATTGGACGGTTACTTGGAAGGTCTCCATTGATACGCCAAACGTTCTGTTGCGAATTCTGGAACAAAAGGCTATTGGGCCTCACTCACCCACTTTCCATGTTGCAGGCTGTGCTCAAAGCAAACAATGTCTGACCACATCTTCACAGTCCTGACTGGTGGCAACAGAAGTTCACTGTTGAGAGAAAGACACACTGTCACAGAGGATTTCCCTCCATTAGCTTGGTCCTTTAGGGGCATTTCCAGTGGTATAATGTTGTCACATTGGCGTCGTAGGGGGTGCCAAAAGCATACATTTCAAATAAAGGCAGGGCACCGTGCCCAGACATGTTACATGTTTGTATTACCTTTCACTGACAGTGGTGTCACCCTGACATATGCCTTTGCCTATGCAGGCCCATCCCTGACACCCCATAATGAGCACCGGATAACGTGTTCCCCCCTGATCCCGGAGACTTCCTGTCGGTGCTAATGAGCTTCTACAGACCACAAGCACACTCGCACACACATGATCCGACCCTGTCACCCAGCAGCATAATGAGTCCTCAAAAACACCTTCACTTCCTTCCCAGAGATCTTCACTTCTCTGTCGCCATGTCTGCTGTCGATCTCCTAATTGTGTGTATTTGTTTGCCCAAACGTGTCCTTGTCTCCGAGGAGACAGTATACAAATTTTTGGCTGTGCGCTGGATACCTGAAGCCGCTTTGGAGTGTCCATGGTGCAAGAATCTGCTCGGCGCCTTATTCTAGGACCCAAGGATCTGGAGCTGTAGTTAAGGCCTGGACAAGAGGGGAATTTGTTACACAGAAAGATGAAATTTCAACTTGTTTGAGCACATCATTTAGCTTTGGGAAATACTTAGGGTATGTTTCATAAAATAAGACACCTCATACTGTTTTAAATTCATTCCACTGTATTTCCAGCGTGATGCATCAGCCTCTTGGATTGTATTTTCCCATCACCCCTAAAAAATGCTGTTATTTTTTTTTTTCTTCCCAAAGAATGCCGACCACAGCAAACTTATCAGTCCAGCTGGAGGAATCAATCACGGCCGGTGGCATTTTGCGCTGTGGGCTTATTTGTGAATCTGTTGTCTGTGGCACCTTGACAATCCCTGTGTATGATTGCTAGGACCCTTGAGGTGTTAGCTTTTGGAGAGATTTTTTTTAATTTATTTTTTTGTCTGTACTTTGATGCTTATTTTGTCTGCTCCTTTCTGCTACCATATTTCTGTAGTAATGCTATATAACCTTTCTAATTTAATAATATTCATTGTTTTCTCTCCCTGTCTCACCATCTATCTATGTATCTTTTTATCTATATACTTATTTGAAAGCGCATACAAACAGATATGCCACAATGCAAGATGACTACAAGTGAGATAAAATGGAAGACAATAAATGGAACATCTGAACTGACACTTGCACCATTATCATCTGCATTTTCATGATGGTTTGGATCAGTACCAAAGCATTCACGAGCAGTATCTATCTTAGGAGTCCAAGGAGATCTATTCAATCCGGAGAATGCTATCAATTAGCATTCACATTCATCTCAGTGGTGGTTGCTTGGGTGGTACAGGCCCCCACAGAAATATGCACTTTCTGCACATAAGAACCACAGAACTTTGAGCCAATGAGCTGTAAATGTCATCCAACTGACAGAGCTGTGAATTGACAAATAGCATTAAGAATGTGTACCGTCCCAAACCCTTCACTTGTGACAATCTTTAGCTGTGATGTGAAATTATATATATATATATATATATATATATATATATATATATATATATATATATATATATATATATATATATATATATATATATATATATATATATATATATATGCTGTCAAAATTAGCTTGTTAACACATGCAATATTTCTTTTTCAGTTTAACACATTGTGAAAATTTAACACAATTAATGCAGCAGCAGTTTTTTTCTGTCATCCTTGGGCTAGCGTTACATTATATGATCACGCTCTTATTCATACAAATGCTTTTAAAGGGGTGATGAATTAAGAAATCAACTTTCTCTTGAGCCTTTGATACATAAAAGGTCATCATGGTAAGATAAGAATATCCTGTAAGTTTTGGAGCTGAAAACTTCGTTGTTAGTCAAATAAAAGCTTTTATTGACACCAGGCCCAGAAAATGAGAGCTCTCAAATATATACTGATCAATGACATAATAGAAGGGAGAAACGCCGCCTCTACAGATAAATGTGTACGCCTGCTTCTGGATCTAAACTGTGCTAAACGGAGCTAATTGCGCTACGAGCAATAAACATCCCGAAGATAACAAGAGAATCATTTGTAAACAAGGCACAGGTCAAGACTGGATTTGCAGACATAGATTAAAGCACAATGCCTTCTATATTGGATCCGACAGGAATGGTGCAACACACTTGTTAGATTGTATCGATTATGTGTATGTGTCTAACAGAACATACCTTAGCATGATGTCACAGGCTGGAGAATCCTTTATTTGTTGGTTCACTGCGATTCCGGATCATACTGGGACATGTTTGGGCCAGGGCTCGCAAAGCCCAACGTCCCGGGGCTATGTTTTTTCCAGACGGACTACCCCCTTCGCCCATAAGCCCGTCGGCAGATCTGTGAATTTTTAATAGTTAAATAACATTCCTTTCTTGATCTGCGTCGTTCCCTCTTTTGACTTGATATTTGAAGATATTTGAATCAAATCTTCACATTGAGAGTGTAGGCCATCAGACTCTATAATGATCCGGCTGAATTGAAGAACATTGAATGTATTCCAATTTAGCAAGAGCGGGTCACTTAATTGAATCCTTATCAGTAGATTCCTTAACATTATTCATACAACCCCTCTTCCTCTCTTCACCATAAAAAATTAAATAAATAATAATAATAATAAAATAGCCTACTGCTGTTCTCAGGCACTAATCTTTTTGTTTATATTCAAAACAAATCTAAATTTGAACTATTCGAGGCCACTATTTATTTCAACACTACATCCCATTGTTGAATTACATGCTGTCAAATAATTTAATCACAGCCATTTGAACTTCCCCTTTTGTCCTGAAAATAATAAGCCTTTCATGCTGCAGCAGACGCCTGCTATATTTGACACTGTATTGATAATGTCACTTCAGTGTCATATCAGTCCAACCACAGGTTCTTAAATAGCTTGGCTTCACAGCTACTGAGACTGCGGCAGGTCTTTGAGAAGTGGCAGTCACAACATAAGATTTCAGTATATTCCACTGTGTGACACACATCTCGGCAAAATGACTTCAAAAGACGTACTCAGATGATATATAATAGACATTTAGACGATGGGTGGTGGGGGGGAATTGAGCCAAGAGAATTGAAAGACCTGACGATAGATTAGCCTCAGTAATCTGCATAATGCGAGAGGCTGCTGGAGCATATTAGCATGTTAGAAATGATGCACGTAGCTTTGTAGGACAGCTTCCTTTATCCCCGATGCGCAATTGACTGAACAATAACCACTGCAGGTAAATTAATTACCCCAACTGCTGAGCTTTCAGAAAGCACTAATCTCCAAGCAACCATAATTAGATTAATTTCTCCTGCTTAAGAAACCCGAGCAGCCATGTCTGCTAAATATGTTCTAAAAAGTCTGGGTAAATTTAGCTGGAAAGTTCTGCATGGACAGTTTTCTGGGTGGACATAATGCCCTTTCATTTGGAGATTTCGACTCTTACTAAATTACTTAATGTGAGTGTTATTTTCAGCATTTACCGACTAACCACAAACACACAGGATTAATAGCTGGTTTTGATTTACTATCAATATATGCAAAGGTGGAAAGTAACTAATTACAAAAACTTTTGTACTTGAGTAAAAAAGTAAATTGTTTCTTGAGTATAAGTAAATTGTGGTACTTTTACTTTTACTCTTACTTAAAAATAAAGTATTCGCTACATTTAGTTTACATAAATAAACTTTGCTACATTTATTTTTCCCCAAATTACAAAGGTGCCGACGGAGGAACAGAGCAAGCTGGCATTTGACAGGCACTTTCAAATCCCTGCGGTGGAGCCCTGCGCTTCAGCCAATCACAGACAGGTCTGACTCGGGTGCCAAAGCAATCAAAACTGCTAGTTCAACTAGGGGCGGGGCGTTCAAACTGCGTTTTGACATTCAGGGCCCTATTTTAACAATCTCAGCGCATGGTCTCAAATCCACTTTTGCTAGTTTAACAACAGAAAAACATTCAGCGCTTCAGGCGCATGATCTAAAAGGGTTGTCCCTAGTCTCTTAATGAGTCATGGAAGTGTTATGGGCGTAACGTGCAATAAACCAATCAGAGTCTCATCTCCCATTCCCTTTAAAAGTTGCACTTCTCCAGAGAGGAATCCTTAAAAATGTCTGTGTGCTGCTGCGCATCTCTGTGTGTGTAATAAACAGAGTGTATGTGAGTTGTGCACCCGCCTATCCAGTTGTTAAGTCTGACGTCACACGGCAGCGCTTCCGGGTCCAAACACTCATACCACAAGAAAAATAACAAACGGTGCTAATATACACACACAATGTGGTGTAATACTACAAAAATCATAATAATAATCATAATAATAAAATCATTTATCTCCATACCGAAATTCCAGATGGCCAGACAGTGATTCCTCTTTAATAAATCGTTAAAATATTAACATATGTGACACTGTGAGCACAGAGACTGTTGTGTAGACGGTTAAAATGTTTGATGTTTAATATGAATAAATAGCACTCATAAACGGCCGTCGATGGCATTCTCAAGTGAAACGAGTTGAGGCGTGGACACAGAAACAGCGTTCCTTACGTCAGATAGGCACATATTACAAACATGCCCTTTAAATAACACAATAAATACTGCACTATTGACTTTAGAGCAGGTTTTTGTCGGTCAATGGCGCAGCTGTTTTCAGTTCCTCAAAATAGCACCACTCAAACAATGTAATAAAATTAGTAATAAAACAATCGCTCTTGGCAACAGGGATAGCTTGTATGTTTGCTCAGAATAGCTTCAAACATGGTATAATATCATGTTCTGACCACCATCGAGTGACAGTGACACTAATATTTGGTTGCGTTCAGCACTTGCTCTGCAGTCACTGAACAATTTCAAGTTTTGCTGATTATTCTTATTATTCTTTTGTTTTCTGCCTGTGGTAACTATGAGACTATGAAACGTCACTTCATAATTGCGTATCAGACATTGACACCTTGTAGAATAATGGTAAATTGCACTTATTCTGTCATTAAATTTTAAATGATTATTGTGCAGAACTGTTTTACATACAATCTTACACACATTGGGTCGTTAGCGACCCTTTACAATTGTTACAAAATTATGGAAAAACAGGCATTATTTTATAATTATATTCTTTTTTTCTTGTTATATTGTTTATAATGAATTGATTTAGGAATAATAAGAAGCTTGATGTCTAACTTTAAAAAATGAATGAGGAGGAGGGTAGTTAATTACATCGCGGTTGTGTGTTTAATGTCTTCATGTTTCATCAGAAACATCTCCATCTGCATGTTATTCAGCTGTAGCCATACCTGACGTCCATGTAAGGGATTTTCTGGAATGTCATAAGTTTCATACTTCTGTTATTTTATTAATATTATTAATATATATATATATATATATATATATATATATATATATATATATATATATATATATATATATATATATATATACTTCTGTTATTTTATTAATATTATTAATATTATTAATTATGTAATATTATTAATACCTCTTGTTTCGACAGAAAGATTAATATTTGTCTTGTTTCGAAGGCTGCATCATCCAGAGGTCATGTTTGAAATCTGAATACATCATCAAGGAAAAATAACCATTAATAAACTGACTGTTATTCCATGTAAGGTGTAAAATACTGTCATTTCTTTCTTTCTTTGCTAACGGTAACTTTTCCTAAATGAGACCGCCTCGATGACGCGTTTAGCATTCAGATGTGACCTCCAATGCACAATCTCTCACTTGTGGACCTTCTGCGCCAGGGCTTCCAGTATGGATGAAACATTACACGAGGGTGTTTAACACTCCATATTGCTCACATCGCTTCATTTTGGGTTTTGTAATGTAGTAACTTGAGTAGTTTATAAGCAAACTACTTATTTACTTAATTTTTTTTCAGTACTTATACTTGTACTAAAGAAAATTATTTCTTAATTACCAATACTTTTACTTAAGCGAAAATGTTTAGTACTCTTTCCACCACTGAATATGTGTTCCAGTATTGTCATCATAAAGGATACACTCAAAGACAGAATATTGTCTCTGATAACTGTAAAGCTATAAAAAAAGTATGTTGCAGACATCAACTGTAAGGTTCAAAACACCAAATATAGAGTCGTCAGCTTCATTAATTGTGTTCCCACCCTTGTAGGGTGATGATAATACCGTGTTTTGTAGAGACTGGAAAGGCAGTTTATCATAGCTCAGGGGCAAAAAGGTCAAATGTGTTACAACAATGTGTTTCAGGCTAATTTAGCATTTCTTCCAGTCAAGTGATTTTAATTTACTTTCTCTCCACTCCTGCCTTTGATTCATGTCCCTGGAAAATTTCAAACCAATTAATTTGATGTTTATCGAATTAATCATTCTTCCTAAAATAACTAAGTGGGGCTATATGTACACTGTGAGCCATGTTAGAAGGATTTTTCAGAACAATCTATGATACGGATGAACATTTCAGAGGGGGGTTTAAAATAGAAAGCTTTTATGTCTGTGAGTGTGTGTTTTATGCTCCATTCAAAATGTTTGTGTGTTCATGTTTGTGTCTATCCTAGTTTGAGCAGGTATGATTGATGATGTCTAACTTTTTTTTTAAATAAATGGTCCAACCATCCATCAAACACTTTAGCTGTACACAATTTAGACATGGTTTTAATTATGCTCTTTTATTTACCTTGCACACGCAAGCACACACACACACACACACACACACACACACACACACACACACACACACACACACACACACACACACACACACACACACACACACACACATGCACACGCACACAGGTCTATTAAACTTCCATATTTCAAACTGATAAACACATTTGAAACCCTGTTGTGTGAGTGCTGAGGTTAATTGGGTGAAATATTGTCAACATTTGGGTGAGGGCTGAGGAAAAAAGAGGCTTTATGGGTAATTACAAGTCAAAACATTTGCGGAAACAGTAAGGCTTGACTTGTTAAATTGCTTATGTTTGTCAACAGAGACTGGGAATGGGGACATCCGACTCCCATGTGCATGGCATTTTAGAAAGTCTTTGAAAAATCATGACTCCAGTTACAGCCGCTTTTAATCATTCATCATGGTTTATCGTCATTTATCTTACTTTCTAATCATGCCTGTGTATGTGATGTAGTTCAAAGCAGTCATAAATCAGGATGTTGTTATTTTAATCCAAACTAAAACTCCATTCTCATCATATTTTTCTGTACTGTAGCTGTTCAGTAAGCAAGCGCACACAATAAAACACTGGCATATATCAGCTATATAATGAAGACAGATTTTGACCAAATTTAACTGTTATCCCAAAACAAGGACATTTTTCATGTCAGGTTGGGGGAGGCTGTCACATACAAATTAAATTTTTAAAAAATCTGAATAATATAAATAAAATATGTAAAAAAGTATGTTTCTTGAGCAACGAATCATCATATTTGAATGTTTTCTGAAGGATTGTTTGAAACTGAAGACTGGGGTGATAATTCAGCTTTGATCACAGCAATAAATTAATGTAAATACTTTTATTATTATATTTATAAATATTTATTATAAAATGTGTGTATTGTTATATTTATATAGTTATTTTAAATATTAAGCTTTCCATTGTTTTGCTCCACTTGATTTTGATGTTAATAAACCAAATGGCATTTCTTTTAAATATATATATCTATATTTTATTACACGTTTCTCATCCGTTGTTATTGTTCTTAATTGATGGTTCTCATTGTGACAACTTCTCAAGGGTAACAACATGATCCACTAAGGCATGTTGTCAGACAAGATATAGGTGAAAAGCAGTATTTTTTCCCCAGTATGTTTTTTTTATAGGCAAAAACTGCCTGGATGACTTACTTCCTCTGGCGAGATTCTGAAGTGTGTATCTGATGCGACACATTTCTATCCCATGATGCCACAGGAAATGAGATGTGAATGGCTTTGAAGCGGTGGTCACATGACAACATGGCAAACGCATGCCTGGATAACATTCATACTACACAGCAGAACTATTTTAATGGCCATAAAGTAATTACTTATTCAGAATAAGTACCCACTCAGAGAGTATGCGATTTCCAACTGAGCATGTATGTTTTTACCTTGACAATAATGCTGGAAATTGCTCAATAGCTTTTTGTTGTCAATGTTTTAAAGTCACCATAAAATCAAAATGAACAATTGTATTGATTGATTGATATTGGATATTTCAGTATTTGTTATAAATTATTTATCCATGCACAATATAAAAAATATATCTTTTTTTTTTTAATTCATGTGCCCTCATAATTTTGAATCAAAATAACTTCCTTCTTGCTGTGACATACTGCATCTTCTCTGCTCTAATGATGTGTTTGCTGGTGCGAGGGCGGTGCAACCTGTCACTCACATGAGATCCACCAATTGCAAAACACCACCATCCAACCAATTCCCACCGGATAAGATCAAGCCCTGCCCTACATTGTTTCACTCTGTTATTTGTCACAATAGGTTAAAAAAGACTACTGTTACTTCCCTTCCATATCCACTTCAAGGTATACAGGAAATTACTTCCAAAAATGTAACTTTTGTGATAAATGCTCCACTGTATGTGACAAAAAAAACCTAACGAGTTTCAGTGTAGACAGACAGATAGATTGTTTTTTACAGGTCTAATGATGACAGCCCTGGGTGAACACTGACAATAACAATTTCCTTTTGCTTATCCTTCCATCATTACTTGTGTAATCTGTACCGCAAATAGACAGCAGTTCATTGTTGCCTTAGTTCTTATATGTTTCAGTTCTTAATATGAGTCTTTGTCATCTCTCATGCAGTTAAATCCTCCAACAGCTCCCAGCTGACCCAGTTCTTCCGGGGTCATTCTCAGCAACACAGAAGCTGCTCTTTAATGAACACTGGAAATGGCTCTGAGATGTGTGCAGAAGAACACGGCATGAATTTAACAGCGTTCAGGTGGCAGGCGGCAGCTATGTTTCCGAGGGTACGCCACAGACGTGAGCCTGTTAACCCAGAGCCCCTCGAGGAGGTGAGGGGCACATCATCACCAAGCCGGAGAGATCAAGAGTGCAAATGTTGACACAGATATGAGCATCCCTCTTCCATATTCCTGAAGCTCTTCTAACTATAGCGCTCTCGGATCAGACTCCCACCTGCTCCAGGAGCAAGAACATTGGTGCCTGGTTAGATATTCCTGGCTCCTCATCAATACGTGTTCAGTTCTGCATCGTTTGAGGAGAGAGAACGGAGAGGCGTTAGAAGCAGGTGACTCACCAGCACTGATTTCTGCCTCATCCTACTGGACCACTCTATTTGTGACTGCATGCAGCCATTTGGAAAAACCCATCATCTGAGCCAATAGGTTTGGAAATAGAGTATTCGCCAGGGTCAGCTCAACACCGGGGCCCTGAGGACAAACTGCACCACAAGGCGGCAAGAGGTCTCCGAAGACTATTTTCTAGCCGGCCCCACTACACTTAAAACTACACTTCAATTTTTCCCATCCGTGGCTCTTTGGAGCCAAGATGTAGTCTTGTGCTCTGAGACAAATATTTGAATTGCTAAATGATTAGGTGAAGTGGAAGCTCGGAGCAAAGATCGATAAGTCATCGGCATCTAGGGCAGCGCAAGCCAATTAAGGAAACTGAGCGCCTTTCACAAATAATATGAGAAGGGAGAAAGACAGAAAAGGCTGAAAAAGTGTGGTAGCTCCGTTTGCTGGATGCATAGATGACAGTATTATTACAGGACTTCTTTGTTAGTCGTACTGACAGGTTGACACTAAAAACGTTATGATGATAAGCCTTGTAATCAAGTTTGCATTACAGGCATTAGAAATACATTTAGAAACAAATGTGCCAGATGTCTTAGGTGCAAGAAAAAACTATAGTGAAATTTTAACTACCTCTTTCAATCTCCCAATCAGGATTTTCTGTTTCAATTCAAGAAATGGAGAATGAGAGAGATAATATACTGCAAATGGGTCAAACAACAATAATGAACCTTCATTACAGCACATTAAAATAATAAAGAAAATATAGGAAAATAGCTTCCCATTAAAAGTACAACAGAGTAATTTACCTCAGCCGTTCTCAGGGTGACTAGTTTAAAAGAATCAGCAAAATAATGGACACAGACACTGGGATACAATTACAGTCACAAGCTAGCAACGCATGTTGAAGACACCTAGATAAAGGTAAAACATCATACAGCATGATACAAATTAAGAATGAAAAATACAAATAATAAATCATGTAGAAGTATAGAAGTATCACAACATTGATAAAATAGGGATATTTGACGGGATTCTTTAAAAAAGTTGTTGCATTACAAATACTAAAACAAAAACATAAAATCAAACTCTACTGTCTCTTATAATAATAAAATAAAGTGTTCATATTTTACTTAGAAATACTTAAATTAGTTTGTGTTGTTGTTTTTGGCTAGGTACTTTTTAATTGACTATAATTTGTATATAATTTCAGTAAAATATCCCAAAACCACCAGGCCAGTGTTATATATTTTGTTCAGTTGAGTTCTTACAATATCCTAAATGTTTCCAACTATTTGTAAATTGTGAAAAATTGCTATTTTAACCAATGAACTGGGACGTGTGAGGGAGTTGCCTGTCAATTGCATCATATCTGCGTTACCCTTGGTTTTATTTAGCAGAAGCGCTTTACTCTCACCGCAGTGTGAACAAGTGTCACAGCAGCCGCCGAGCCAACACACAGAGTAACAGCATAACATCATATTCAACACACTCAGCTATATCTAATATGATAAACAGAGCAGCATTATCTCATATTAATGACCGGAAAAGCGGAAATGATGCCGGCGACTGTGGCATAATAAAAGTCCCGCTGCCCGCGTAGCGTGTGTTGCGTTCATCTCATTAACAATCGCTCAGGGGGCCTCGCTCAGCTCCCTCAACACTCGGTCCTGCTCTGCTTCACATTACAGAAACTTTAATAATCATATCCATGAACAAGATTTCCTATCCCGATTCTCTTCCCCACAGGCTGTGAGGTGAAGACCACATGTCCCTAGATTCTGCGCTCAAACACGGTGTCATCAAGCTACACCTTTGTTTTGAATAGGCGACCTCTAGCAGACAGAAATGTTACATAGTGCAACTTTAACTTCTCAGTACTTTTCCACTTCTGTCAATATGCTTTAAAATGCATACAAATATCCCCAGTTTTGCAGGCTTAAGTCTAGTCGCAGACTAAAATGCATGTTTGAGCTGTTTTAACTAAAAGCAACATGCACTGAAATATGTCAGTGTCATTGTTTTGTCTCAAGATGCAAACCAGTATTTTTTTTCTAAGCCACGTTTATGAAAGCTACTTAAATATCCTAATTGAACCAGGGCTTAATCCTAAATTATAATCCTGCCATCATTTTTGAAAATAAAATGTATTCCCTGACCAATTGACAAGGGCACCAATATTGAATTATTTAAATAAATAAATGTGACCACAAAACCAGTGACAAGGTCACAAATAAACAAGCTTTCCATTGATGTGTGGTCTGTTAGGATAGGACAATAATTGGCCGACATTCAACTATTTGAAAATCTGAAATCTGAGGGTGCAAAAAAGCGAAAATCGCCTTTAAGGTCCTTAGCCATGTATATTACTACTAATAATATATTTTTATATATTTATGGTTGGACATTTACAAAATATGTTCATGGAACATGATCTGTACCTAATATGCTAATGAATTTTGGATTTAAAGAAAAATCGATAATGTTGACCCATACAATACAATTTTAAACGCACATTTTTGTAATATTTAGGTGGCAGGCATGCTGGTCTGAGTATTTCAGAAACTGCTGATCTACTGGGATTTTCACTCACAACCACATCTGGTGTTTACACAGAATGGCCCGAAAAATAGAAAACATCCAGTGTACGGCCAGAGGTCAGAGGAGAATCAATGACCAGACTGGTTCAGCTGATTGAAAGGCAACAGTAACAACCGAGGCCTGCAGAAGAGCATCTCTGAACACGCAGCACGTCCAACAATGAAGCAGCAGAAGACACACCTCCTGTCAGCTGAGAACAGCAAACTGAGGCTACAGTTCACACAGGTTTAACGAAACTGGACTATAGAAGATGGAAAAACATTGCCTGGTCTAATGAGTCTTGATTTCTGCTGTGATATTCAGATGGTAGGGTTAGAATTTGGTGTAGACTGCGTATTGTTGTTGACCATGTCCATGAGCAGTTTATGACCACAGTGTACTCATCTTCTGATGACTATTTCCTACATCCCAGATTAAACCGATTGTATTGCCTGATTTTTAATGTAAATGCTGAATCTTGACGTTCTGCAGGTGCCTTCAGCAGCACAAAGAAGCTCCAAACAAACACTGCATGTGCTGAAGTTCAACACATCACGAAGTCTTAAACCATGGGAATACATTTCCAAAAGGGTAAGTTGAGCTGAGGTAAGAGCGATTACCCCTCCCTCCATTCCTTCCTTCCATCCAACTCCACTCCTCAGGATATTAAAACGAAACTTTTGATAGCAATGGTTTAATCTTCGCGATCTAAAGCACCTCTGAAATATTAAATCACTTGTGAGAACATAATTTCCCCACATGCATATCTCTTATCGCTTCTGATGACGGCACTGAAGACACATCTATAACAGCATACATATTTTATAGAGGAGCAGGGGATAAGTACAATTGCCATTATACTACATCACTACACTACTAATAAAATGATCAATATTTTAATTCAAGTTTTTTAATATAAATGTTGGTTTATGAGCAGTTTTGAAAATGTTAAATCATGCTGCTAACTTTAAATTAACATATTCAGGAATTAGATTCAGTTTAGCATTGTCCGTGTCCTAAAGTCTTACATATTCAGAAAATTTTTGACAGTTTTCTTTAAAAAGTGTTTATATTAACTGCTACTAAAATGAAAAATCTCTACTGTCTCTTGTTTTCTAAAATCAAATACAATCAAAGAAAAGTGTTTGCTTTTTACTTTTTAATGCTTAACTTCCTTTTTTTCAGACATATTTTATTGAATATTATTATAACTGCCTTGCACTTACATAAAAAGTACAATGTATTGTGTTCATATTGTATTTCAAAACACTTTTGCTGATACTGAGGTGGGATATGGGTAAAATTAGGGACAGGTGTGGTGGTAGGAGTAAGTTTAAGGGTAAAGTTAGGGGCAGGTGTGGTGGTGTGGGTAAGTTTAAGGGTAAAGTTAGGGGCAGGTGTGGTGGTGTGGGTAAGTTTAAGGGTAAAGTTAGGGACAGGTGTGGTGGTGTGGGTTAGTTTAAGGGTAAAGTTAGGGACAGGTGTGGTGGTGTGGGTTAGTTTAAGGGTAAAGTTAGGGACAGGTGTGGTGGTGTGGGTAAGTTTAAGGGTAAAGTTAGGGACAGGTGTGGTGGTGTGGGTTAGTTTAAGGGTAAAGATAGGGACAGGTGTGGTGGTGTGGGTAAGTTTAAGGGTAAAGTTAGGGACAGCTGTGGTGGTGTTGGTAAGTTTAAGGGTAAAGTTAGGGACAGGTGTGGTGGTTTTGGTAAGTTTAAGGGTAAAGTTAGGGACAGGTGTGGTGGTGTGGGTCAGTTTAAGGGTAAAGTTAGGGACAGGTGTGGTGGTGTGGGTGAGTTTAAGGGTAAAGTTAGGGACAGGTGTGGTGGTGTTGGTGTTTAAGGGCAGTTACGGACAGGTGAGGTGGTGTTGGTAAGTTTAAGGCAAAGTTAGGACAGCTGTGGTGGTTTTGGTAAGTTTAAGGGTAAAGTTAGGGACAGGTGTGGTGGTTTTGGTAAGTTTAAGGGTAAAGTTAGGGACAGGTGTGGTGGTGCGGGTAAGTTTAAGGGTAAAGTTAGGGACAGGTGTGGTGGTGTGGGTCAGTTTAAGGGTAAAGTTAGGGACAGGTGTGGTGGTGTGGTAAGTTTAAGGGTAAAGTTAGGGACAGGTGTGGTGGTGTGGGTCAGTTTAAGGGTAAAGTTAGGGACAGGTGTGGTGGTGTGGGTGAGTTTAAGGGTAAAGTTAGGGACAGGTGTGGTGGTGTGGGTAAGTTTAAGGGTAAAGTTAGAGCAGGTGTGGTGGTGTGGGTAAGTTTAAGGGTAAAGTTAGGGACAGGTATGGTGGTGTGGGTAAGTTTAAGGGTAAAGTTAGGGACAGGTGTGGTGGTGTGGGTAAGTTTAAGGGTAAATTTAGAGCAGGTGTGGTGGTGTGTACTCCAGCCTGTTACAGCGTGGTGAGTTACGCTTAGTTAGACACATTAATAATAGAAATCAAACGTAAAAGTGCAATAATATCTCATATATAAAAATAAAAATAAAAATACAAATAATTCCTGTCAGTTCCAGAAGCCAAAGCATATTTTTTTTAAATCTCATCCTGTCTGCAAATCCAATCTCTAGCTCCATGTAGGCCTATTTTATTTATCTAACATGAGGGCAGGCACGAGTCGATTGTCTGGGCTACAGAACAAGACATTCATCTTGAGGCTTCATTTCACTGCCCTCTGACGTCACATGGATGCACATTCGCAGATTGATCATTTGCTGAGCCAGCAGTCAATAAAAGCTTTTCTTTAACTAACAAGGAAGTTTTCAGCTCTGAAACTTACAGGATAATCGGTAACACTTTACAACAAGGTTCAGTAGTTAACTACATTAGTTAACATGAACTAATAATGAACTGCACTTTTAAAGCATTTATTTGTCAACATTTACTAATGCATTATTAAAATCTTGTTGTGAAATAACATGAACTGCTGTATTTTTATTAACTAACGTTATCAAAGAATAACTAACTGAACAGAGGTGTTGTTAATGTTTAGTCAATGTTATCTAATGCATTAACTAACGTTAACTAATACAACCTTATTGTGAAGTGTTACCGGATAATCTTATATTAAGATGATCTTTTATATATCAAATGCTCAAGAAAAGTTGATTTCGCAATTCATGAAATCAAGCAATTCATGATTAATCTATTTTGGTCATTGCCATTCAAAGATTTTGCAAAGGAAATATATTGCCCATAAGTTTCATCCATCCATTCTTCAAAAATATCCATGTATGCTTAATTTGAGAATTAATAAATTAGGGTATTTTTTTCTCAGAAGAAAGAGAAGAAATATACATTTCCATTCACTCTCCAATTAATCCTAGGTTTTTTTGTTTGTTTTGTATTTGAGAGACAGTTTTCTGTTCCAGCATAAATTTCAATCTTGATAACTTTTTTTCCCCCACAATAAGACACCTCTATTGCCCAGGCACAATAGTTTGTTTGGTTCCATGAAAAGTTATTTTGCACCTTTTGTAAAACTACCAGTAGAGATTCCTGACTGAAGGATAACCTGCTGAAAAACAAGACAAATGTGTGATGTGCACAACCTCCACAACCTTTATCTTAAGCTTTCTCTCTGCAGGAGAATCTAAAAGGAAAATACATTATAACAGATTTTTTTTTTTTAACCGAGGAATGCAACTAAGCATTTTGCTTATTAACAAAAAATAGAAGAACCCTTGAAAAAGGAAAGGGCAGTTTCCAGATACCAGCAAAGCCTTAAAAAACAGTGTAAAGTAAAAAAGGGAACACAGCAGTGTTATAGTACATCAGCATAATTACTGGACACAAGCCATTTTCAGACTGCAGTGAGATAACATGAAAATTAGAAATATGACTATAGGCACTTCTCTCCAATACAATATTGTAAAAATAGAAAATATAACACACACACACACACACACACACACACACACGTTGTGTTTCCATGTTTTATGGGGACATTCCATAGGCGTAATGCATTTTATACTGTACAAACCGTATTTTCTATCCCCCTACACTGCCCCTGCCCCTAAACCTACCCATCACAGGAGACATGCTGCATTTTTACATTTTCAAAAAACATCACTTAGTGTGATTTATAAGATGTTTTCCTCATGGGGACCAAAAAATGTCCCCACAAGGACAAGGATTTTGGATATTGCCATCTTTGTGGGGACCCCATACCGTAGGGATTACCAGTCCACACACACACACACACACACACACACACACACACACACACACACACACACACACACACACACACACACACACACACACACACACATACACACACACACACACACACTGATAATTCAATATATTTTATGGAGTGGAAACACATGGTCTCATTGAAGAGCTTTGATTTTACTGTGTGGTTTTTGACAATGATATGGCGAACAAAGATTTCATGTTGTGACGCGTGTTCTGGAGGCCTGTGTGGACACGGTTTGCGGTTTCTGTCATCGGCACATGGTTAGGTAAGGGTGTTGTCTCGTCTGGTGAAAACTGAGGCCTTGTTAACATATTTTCCCCCAAATAATTTACATTCTGCTATGTAAATTATTTACCAGACAACAAGCAATACAGCCACAGTACCTCTAAGTTTTTGACTTAACCCTCTGGTGGTCTTCAGTCATTTTATACCACTTTTAAAATGGTATAAAATGATCCCCTGTAAAATGCTTTGTGTATCTCCAATTATATGTAATTCTTAAAATTGTTAATTTATTTAGAACTGTTCAAATTACCACCATCACATATAATGTAAGATATAAATACATAAATAAATAAATAATAAAAAAGACATTATCTGTTCTCTCCCTTATAAAAGGAAAATAATGAGCTTTGCATAGCTCTTCTTGCATATATACATGGCAGGCTTGTATAGTGTAGAAATTGTAAAAACATGACGAAAGAGAAATCACTAGCAAACAGGTTTAAACTAACAAACAAACAAACAAAAAAACAACACAAAACTCAGGAGATTCTCTTTACACACATAAGCTGTAGACCTAAACAAAGCAAGACCCCGACTAACTGAAAAAAGAGGCCTTAAATACTAAACAGAAGAAAAGGAAGGAACTCCCATTCATCTGTAACCAAGGCGACAAACTGGCAAGCTACCAAGGAGAATGTATCTAATTAATGGAATAGAAAACTGACTCTGGAACTGGAGACAGGAAGGACAAGAAAACTTGACCAGCTGAGGGTGACATGGCAAGCTTGTTGCCCCGATGGAGGCTGCTGCTGGGATTTATCGGGAGCGGCGGCGGCGGCGGCAGGGGACGCCCTCGGCGACGAGCAGGTGGAGAATCTGCTGGGGCAGGAGGAGTTTGTTGGTCTCCGTCTGCTTCTGGGCGGCTGAGAACTGCTGGGCGAAGCTCTCCAAATAGCCCAACCTGTCCAGGAACTGATATTTATCTGTATCCCTCATATCGGCCAGGATCCACCATGGACCTCCTGGACCACCATGGTGGACTTCGCCTGACCAATGTAACGAGCGATGACTTTTGTCAACCGTAAATCAAGGCCCCTCACCGCCTGGGTCAGGTCCACCCTCGTGCATGTCCATGAGTGCCTGGGCTTGGTGCATCTGGAGCAACGCCATGGCATGCAGGGTGGACACAGCCTGTCCACGGGCTCTGTAAGCTTTGCCTGTTAGAGTGGACGTGCACTTGGATGGGAGACGTGGATTACAGAGGACCCTGCTGTCCAGTCCATGACCTAGTGAGCTCCTCATGCACTTCTAAGAAGAAGGGGTGCTCTCTCGGCAACTCAACCAGCTGTGGCACGTCAGACAGATAATCCTCAGGTCACCCTGACTATTCACCAAATAGCTCTATTCTGTTGAATAACTTTAAATCGGAGTATAGGTAAGGGGCCTTCCAGGAGGTAGGTGAGTCTCAACCTCAGCGGCAAGATAGTCATGTTCCCACAATAGGTACATGAAGTATTCACAAAGCGTGCTGAAAGCCTAGACCCATAAGACAACGACAGTGTCCGTCAGCTGGTGACAGGGAACGACCGCATCCAGAAACGCAAGGGTGGAATAACATCTTGAAAAAGATGCAGGGTTACACCGGTGTACTCTTTTAGGGGAAGACAAGCTCTTTTAACGTGCTGAAGAACTCAGGGAGATGGCCGCGGCAAAACACAGAGAAATAGTGCAGCCCTGTGTATGCACTCAATAATAGTGGAATGCCCTCACCGAACCAACAGAAAATATTGCTGTGAAAACAGCATTTTTTTTCTTCTTATTGAGATCGCGGTCCTCGCTGACTGTGCCTTCTCTCCCAGCACTGGAGCTTCTCCCACTCGTTCTCTCTCTCTCTCTCTCTCTCTCTCTCTCTCTCTCTCTCTCTCTCTCTCTCTCTCTCTCTCTCTCAGACAGACAGGCAGAAACACTCTTCAGGCTCTGAAGTGAATGACAAATGTGCACTGCTTTCACTTCTGTATTTATACCCGCACTGTGGGACAGATTACAACATGCAAATCTGGACATTGGCCATTGGCCCGTTCTGTATACACTCGAAGTTGATAGGGTTCCCAGAATGATCCCAATATGTTGGTGACATTGACATAATGTTGATTGTGACCGACTGAAAGGGAACTGACTATGAAGCTGAAGACAGGAAGGACAATACAACTTGATCAAAAACAAACTATAGACAAACAGAAAACATGATCATATAATGTTTAACTTTCTCCGTTTGTTAAGAACTGTTAAGTTTAATTGGAACTTTTACAGTGTTCTTTTTAAAGGCTCAAGGATCAACAGTCAAGAGCTGTGAAGTGTGTTACTGTCACTTAACAAGTGCTTGCTTCATTAAAGCAATTTAAAAATAAATCTCCCAACATTTCCAGTCATAACAACATTGAAACCATTGAGAATATATTTACAGACATCTAATTAGCTTCTTTTTATGTTGACCAAAATTCTATTTCATCTTAATTTGTAGCGGAACTTGCCCTTACTCTGAGTGAAAGCTTTGCATTAAAACTCCTCAAGAATTGCTTAGAAACTGAACAGTTCTTATTCAACCTTCGGTTAGCCTGTCAAAGTTTTCAACAAATAGTGCAGCTAATCTTTGTTTGGCAAGAGACAGGCAGATATGCAGCAGTCTGCAACAGAAAAAAAGCCACAACCACTCAGAGGTGATCCATTAGTTCCAGCAACTCTTATCTTTTCAAGTGCAGTTTTGCAAAATTATGCAAGAACTGGAGAATGAGGGAAAAGTGCCTCATGCAATTTATTTCTGGCATGTGCTGAATTTTTTTTTATGTATTATTTGTGTTATTATTTTTTAAAGCCAACCATGCTTGTAAATGACCAGGACCTTTTAGTTTAAGGATTGCGATTCAAACAAGGGTAATGCAATTCACTGTCAAGATTCTTTAAAGGAAATGACACTACAAACAAGAAAACAGGCCTAATGAGGTGACGTATTAAAATCCTCCTTTGTTCTGGGATTTTTTTAATTGCCTCACTGTCCTCACTGTCTTTGACTGGCCAGTGAATCATTGATTTTCTGACTTGTGTGTTTATTTGCACACTTCTCTACATTTATTCTTTGTCTCTATCAATTGTCTTACATTTGTTACCAAGGTCGGATTTTGGGTTTCTCTGCATCTTTAATGCAGAAACTAACCCAACAATTCTTTAAAGAAATACACCAATGGCATGGGCCAACATGTGTGGAGTAGACTGTAGAGCACATTTATTATAGATGAGTATATTTTTATATTTCCCCCCTCCTCCTCCGTGACCTGGCTTCAGAGAAATAGCCATGGGAAAATGTGGGTCAATCAGAGCAAAACATGAGATGGCAATAATTCAATATATATGTATGAATGATAATAAAAGCTCCACAGAGTATGCATACTGGATACTAGAACATCATTCAGCAACATTAATTGTTCTAAATCGTACTATACAACAACCGCATTACTATAGCATATGTCAGCAAAAAGCATCCATCCATCCATTCATCAATATATGTGACCCTAGGCAACAAGCCAGTCATAAGGGTGATTAAAAAAATAAATGTATCATATATATTGATATTTACACATAAGTATAAGCAATAAATAAGCTTTCCATTGATGTATGGTTTGTACGTTCCAATGATATATGGACAATGTTTGGTAGAGATACATCTATTTGGAAATCTGCAATCTGAGGGGGCAAAACAGTCTAAATATTGAGACAATCGCCTTTAAAGTTGTCCAAATGAAGTCCTTAGCAATTCATATGTAACAGAGGCCACCTAGTAGTTGCTGTGTGAGTAAACCTCACTCCTCTGATCTCAAAAGATTCTCTAGCGACTGACACTAAGGGCTGCAGCATTTTGACCCATAAAATGTATTGTTGGCTACTGCCACAAATATAATCGTGAGACTTATGACTGGTTTTGTGGTCCAGGGTCACATAGATGAAAATGCAAAAATTGTTTTTAAAAATACCAACTTTTGACAGTTATATCAAGTGATGAGTGACAGAATTGATGATAGGATTGCATTTGAAATGTATTTTCAAAAAGGAAGGTCAAGTCCTGACTCTCTGTGGTCATTAAAAATCACAGAATGTCCTTTGGAAAAAGAGCAGGGGTGTAACCCCGGCATTCAGGCCAAATTTGCCCATTGGCCTCAGTCCATCAAGGCCTCCTAATCATCAACTGATTGACTTCTTCACTCTGTCTCCTCTCCACCAACCAGCTGGTGTGTGGCTGCCACAATATGGCTGCCGTCGCATCATCCAGGTGGATGCTACACATTGGTGGTGGTTGAGGAAATTCCCCCTTCCATGTAAAGTTATTTAACAGAATAGTACTATTTAAATGTAACAAATTATTAAATTATTATGCCTACTGAGATAATTGTGATCATAGTTATTTATATGTAGACCGCTCCAGACACATCGGTGTGTTCGCCATCTCGGAACGATTAACATGAGGTTGTTCATCTCACACTAACAAATCAATGCATTTTCATTGAAAATGTCATAGTATTGAGCAGCCTATGGCTGTAAAAACCCATGAGTTATACATTCCAGACAAAATGATAACCTTTAAGAATGTGTTGATTTGTGTTTTTATACTCAGCATCCATGTGAAGTTATTAAACGCAATTTCAGGAGGAGTACGCCCATTTAATCTTCCAATTAATACCCAGGTATAAAACCAGCAGCTTACCTCTTCCTCTTCTTCAGCTTATGTTGTTAGTTCTTGCAACATCCCTCCTCCTCCCCTGCTCCTCATTTTGTACAATTTTTGCCTGTTATGGGGGGCAATCGGAACTTGGATAGAATATCCTCTCCAAGCCCCTTTATAGCAGACAGCAAGCCAAATCTGTTTACCATTTTCACTAAGATTAAATGGGCACACAAACTCGAGAAATGTAGAATTATCATATTAATGGTAATGTAAATGCTGTGAAAATAATCTGCTAATGTCTACTGCAGATGTAGACATGTGAATAACTCATTTTCAGATGCACATTCAAATTGATCTCAAGTGTTCTCAAACCAGATTTGACTGTTCCAATATGGCGGACGGCTTATGTATAGCAGGCCATAGAAACAGACACTAATGAGGAATATATGTTTATATATCTATCGTTGTGGCGGCTTATCTATGAAAGATTGTTTCTATCACAAACTTACAAAAACAAAGTACATGCGACTTGTATCTCTTAATTCCAAGTGTATACTGTATCTCACAATTCTAAGGGGATAAATTCAGAATTGCAAGATATAAACTTGGTATTGTGAGAAAATTGAAGTCAATAAAGTAATAATAAAAAGGTCACTTTTTTATTATTCTGTGGTGGAATCAAGCTTCCATACTAATGCATGTTTGGCAACTTGCAATGATCTACCCTATACTTAATTTCTAGATGTGTACCTTTCTGAATTTAGTTTTCCATCTATAAAATGTCAAGAGGTGTGTTTATTTCCAGTTGCAACAGACTGTTTCTCACAAACAGTAAAAAATTGTTATAGTGATAGAACTGTTGCAAACAAAGCTAAGCTCTAAGCACATAACTCAAACTCACATTCTTTCACTTTCAGCATTCTTGAACAAAACTTTTCTTTAGCTAAGAGGATGGAGGATGTGGTGACTGCTTATGTAAGTACAGTCTCGCTGAAGACTGTGAAGCTGAGAAGCAGGAGGCGAGGCGGTATCCACAGCCCCCTAGAGTGCTGGAGGAGGGAGCCTCCATGCGTGCAGCACTTCATCAGACCACACAAGCAAGTCCACACTGATAGCACTACAATTAGAGTCGGGAAACCTCGCTGTGGAAATGGCACGTACCTGAGGTAAACTTTAAAAAACGCGCAGACGTTACTGTTGCGCAGCGTGTAACGAGGCGGCGCGTTCTCCTCGCTCTCTGCTCTCCCATCTCAAAGAGAGAGGGGATTAAATGCTTCAAGATCAACAAACAAACTCTCTGTGGAGAGGCACTGAAGCAGGATGAGTTAGCGCTGAGAGAGAGAGAAAGATCAGGAGTTCAGAATGAGTGCCTGAAGCACGAATAACCAAAATAAGTAACTCAAATAACACCTATATATAAACTATAGCTTAATGCAATTCACAGGTTCAAGGACAATCTTTACAATTTTAGGTAGGGCAGCCCAATTAATCTGAATAAAATTGAAATTGCGATGTATGCCTCATCTCAAAGGGTGTGATTTAATTCAATAAATATAATCGCTGTGTGTTTCAGAGTGAAGCTCAGCACACAATTTTTAACTGTATCTACCTGCATTGTCACTATATGATAAATGAAATTAGCTGGATGACATCAACGTTTCCTCCAGAGCGGTTGTACAGTCAAATCATTTTCTGTTGCATTATTCTCCTGTTTAACACGGTGAAGCTGCTTTGAAAAAAAATTGGCATTGTAAAAATTTTCAAATGAGCACCTCATGATCCGCCGGTGTGTTCAGTTTCTCAAAGCGGCTCGATTCCCAGTAAATGCTCCTCCGAGTGAACTCCAGCTCTCTGAGTTTGGGTCGTTTGAACATAACGCAATATGCAGAAACATCTTCACATGCTTGCAATGACAGGCACTTATCAACAAAAGATTTGTTTTCTGTCAAAACAATATTTTGTTTGTATTTAAAATAATAATAATAATAATAATAATAACAATAATAATAATCATTATTATTATTGATATATATTGCAAATGTTGGCCAGATTGTGCAGCCCAACAAAAAGTTTGAATCAAACTTGTACTGAATTGTATTTATTTTATTTTATATAGACAGATTTTACATTGCAATCACAAATGCAATCACAATTTGTATTAGAAAAATCACAAATAAAAATGTTTCCTAAATCATGCAGCCCTAATAAGTCAAATGCTAAAGTGACCAGATTTCTAAACGGGGGCTATTTCAAGACCAATATATCATTAAATTTAATTTCCAATTAAATTCTATGTCATACTTTGTCTAAATTTTTTTAAGTATTATTATTATTAATAATAATAATCAGCTCTTCCATCTTAAACACTAGTTCTGCTATGGCCTGATATGCTGTTCATAAATATAGTGGCCCCTATTTTAATCATAATATTTCTCAATATTTCTCAACCGTCTCAATATCGACATGCCCTGGTTTGGTTCAGTGACTTTCTTGCTCTGATAGACATTAGTCATGTCTCGTAGCAGACTGGCTCCCTTGGCAACATTTTAACCATAAAATTATCTTGAATTATGCCATAAACAGATATATTTGAGAGGGTTTTGGCTATAATGTTTCAGAATTTATAGTTCATGGTAATCCCACAATGAACTATGATTTCTCTGCTTATCTGTTGTCTCTTCCAATTGAAATGCATTTTAGTATTTACACTCATACATACACCAACAGTTCAATAGCAGTCTTTACTGTGGCATACATTTGCATTGATACTGGCATTTTATTTAAAGACACTGCTTATATTTGCACTCTTTGCATTAATATTATATTCTGGGCCCCCCAAGTAGTCAAAGACCCCAAGGTATGTGCCCGGTTTGGCCCATTGGACTCTTTGAGCTTGTTTGTTGTAAAGCAGGCAGATGATTTACAGCTCCCTAGCCAAAACACGCTAAGTAATGAAAGGTCTGTTAAATTTCCACCCGCTTATAATATTTCATAAAAGCCTTTGCCTATTAAAAAGACAAAGGGGAGGTGGGCTTTATTTTTCATAATCAGGCTGAACCCAAACCTGCAGGAATGTGATTCAATTTGTTTTCTGCATATTGTTCAAGAATTCCCTCAGCATTCCCACAGACACAGACACACAGACACAGACACACACACACACACACACACACACACACACACACACACACACACACATGTTGTGTTTCCATGTTTTATGGGGACATTCCATAGGCCTAATGCATTTTATACTGTACAAACTGTATTTTCTATCCCCCTACACTGCCCCTGCCCCTAAACCTACCCATCACAGGAGACATGCTGCATTTTTACATTTTCAAAAAACATCACTTAGTGTGATTTATAAGATGTTTTCCTCATGGGGACCAAAAAATGTCCCCACAAGGACAAGGATTTTGGATATTGCCATCTTCGTGGGGACATTTTGTCCCCATACCGTAGGATTACCAGACCACACACACACACACACACACACACACACACACACACACACACACACACACACACACACACAGAGACAACAAAGAGACAACAAAGAGACACACGCAGAAATAACTGCAAACCAGGGATGTATTACTGAGGGTCGACTGTCACATCTGTTGGCACGGCATCATGTGTTTAATGCAACATCCCCAAAGTATCAGTGTCCCAATAAAACAGCCCAGTGGTAAGTGATGCTGTGGGACTTATGACCTTGACCAGATGGTAAGATTACTCAGGGAACCTGGGTAGAAAACACTATATTTGAAACAGACGGACATACAGAATCACACGCACAACTGCACTTCATCATTCACTAATGCAAGAGCTTTGCAGAAATGTAGGCCTGCATTCAAAGTGTTTAGAGTTGAAACAGATTAAAACTCTCTTTTTTATTGAACAATCAGTGTTTGGGGTGCAGAAGCAGAATGATGAAAAATACCCTCCCCTTGAGAAGCTTTGTCAAATCACACTTGTTAAATCTCAGAAATAACAGACCCTGGTTACAGTAAATTATTTGGGAAGTGGTGCGAGGATCCTTTCAAATGAATACCCAGGGTGACACTTGTGCAGGTGAAAAGACCCGAGCAGTGCTAGTCTTAAACTTCCCAGAATGCTTTGGAAATAATGCTATTGTGTACTGGCTATAAATTCTCTGGTTTTCTCCGGTCAAATTTTAACCGGTCCAATCAGCGAACAGAGGGAGGTTCTGAGAACGATGACATTGATGTTGTACAGATGACATACGTTATGACCAAATGTTAGTGATTGTTTATAGCAGATCCAGAGTGGCTCTGGGAAGATCCAATAGTTTTAAACTTTAACAGAGTACCTGCCTTCAAGGAAGTAAACACTTGTCAATGGAGAGTGGCCTAACTCTCTGTACAAATTAAATGTACTGGTAGGACCAGGCTAGGTCAACTCAAGTCAAGTCACCTTTATTTATATAGCGCTTTTTACAGTGCTGATTGTTTCAGTGTTAAACAGGAAAATAATGCAACAGAATTTGATTCGGCTGTACAGCCGCTCTGGAGAAAACAGTGATGTTGTCCAGCTCATTTCAATTATCATATAGTGACAAAGTGGGCAGGGGTGCGTTTCCCAAAAGCATCGTTAGCCAACTATGCTCGCAAGTTCCGTCATTATCAACATAGTTCAACCAGTCTGTGTTTCCCGAAACCAATGTTCCAACGAACATTCACAAACAGCATCGCAAACTTGTGTGGTTGCAATGACAGCCCTTGACCTGTGGTCCAAAACTCCATTAGGTGGTGTAATGTAGAAAAATAACCCTTGGGAGAAACTAGGCTCAGTCAGGGTGCCAGTTCTCCTCTGGCCATCATGCCGTGTCAGTTAGGTAATTATTAGATAGGAATATTTGAAAGATCGGAGTCATCACGGCGGAGACAGGTTTTTGAGGATGCAGCGTCGGTGAGGTAAACATTAGATTGGAATTTTCGAAAGATCGAAACATGCAACCATCCGAAACCCAAACCTGTGGTGCAAGTGCGTGCCGAACCGTGGGTGGAGACCCATACGGTGGGATTTTCCTAAAATGTAATGTAGTTCTAAATATTTGACAATATATATCTAAAATATATAAAAATATAACATTAACTGTGAACCATATAATTAATAATGAGGTACCAGAGGTTCGTACTGGGCCAAAGCCAAAATTTTCATGTGATCTGAGTGATCATTATCATCTGACCTCTTCTACGCAGAACTTAAGATTTAATTAATTACATTTTTTTTTGGGGATCTTCAAGTTACACAAATTAAATTTGGCTAGGGCATATGGTGGATATGGACGAGGACATTGTGAGAACTGTCTTATCCTCACTCGTTTGTCAGTAATTAAGGAACTTGGCTTAAAGCAAACAGTCTGTGCAAATTCTTACCATCTGTAGAGCACAGTTTCCGAAAACAGACATTTGTAGTCCTTTATTGATAGCTGGTTGCATTTTTGTCTGGTGATTGAGTACTTTCACGGTGTGTGTGTGTGTGTGTGTGTGTGTGTGTGTGTGTGTGTGTGTGTGTGTGTGTGTGTGTGTGTGTGTGTGTGTGTGTGTGTGTGTGTGTGTGTGTGTGGACTGGTAATCCCTACGGTATGGGGACAAAATGTCCCCACAAAGATGGCAATATCCAAATTTTTGTCCTTGTGGGGACATTTTTTTGGTCCCCATGAGGAAAACATCTTATAAATCACACTAAGTGATGTTTTTTGAAAATGTAAAAATGCAGCATGTCTCCTGTGATGGGTAGGTTTAGGGGCAGGGGCAGTGTAGGGGGATAGAAAATACGGTTTGTACAGTATAAAATGCATTACGCCTATGGAATGTCCCCATAAAACATGGAAACACAACATGTGTGTGTGTGTGTGTGTGTGTGTGTGTGTGTGTGTGTGTGTGTGTGTGTGTGTGTGTGTGAGGGGGAGCTGAATTTTACTGTTTGATGGAATCATTAGGAAGAAGGTTTGAAAGATTGAGGAACACCACTCATCATCCAGATGGAACTTCCTGCTCATGTCTCAGGCAAAGTCAGATGGATCACCCTGGTGAGGGAGGATTCACATGCATTCTAAATCACAAATGTAGCAGCAAAACCATACTCTAAAATGTACAAATGTTGTTTTGACAAATAACAGATTCACAATATTAGCTTTTCACATTGTACATTTGGATTTGAATGGTGGCATGTGAGTAGCTACCACCGGCTGCTGTTCACCAGTGTGACATTAAATGATATGTGAGTCATGAACCTGCATTTGTTATAGTCTCTGCACAAATGTGTTTGTATTATGTTTTATAGAGTTTATATAGCAGGAACTAGCAAATTATCTAACTCAAGCACATCCTATATAAATTAGATTAATTAGATGTAATTTTCACATAATACAAGCATAATAAACTCTAATTTGTGCAGTCACATTAAGTGAATATGCTTGAAGTATATGCTAGTCCAAATGTGTAAATGTTTCTGGTCTTACATATTCTGTAAATTACTAAATGTTATTTTATACATTTCTAAAAATCATTTAAAATTGTGGTTAAAACTTTTTTTTTTTTTTTTACCAAAAAATTTAAGTAAAATGGACATGAATATGATGACAGTTTAAAAAGACAAAGGTCGATGATTAAAAACGGCAGACCCTTTGCGAGCACAGGTGATATTTGAGTGAGAACTTGAGAACTGATGGAAAATTATCCTCTCTTCAGTCTCTCTCGCTGTCTTCTTCAGTCCCCCAGCGAGAGCCCTGGAGCGAGAGGCAAGAATCTGTTTGGCTGTGATAAAGAGCTGATCAGCGGCTCCCCAGAGCCCAGGCAGCGCTGGACCCCTCATACCAGCATTATCCTCACGTAACCTGGCACTGAGGAGACAGGGAAAGACACATGGAGACATGGAGAGGTGGCGCCACTAAGAAAAGAAAATGTACAAGGGAGAAAAGTAACAGGGAGGAGGACGATAACGACAAGGAAAGAGTAAAAGCGTTTAGATGACAAAAAAAAAAAAAAAGAGTAGACGGAAAACAAGCACAATGACTCGCTCACTTACAAAACGAAGTAGGAAGAATGACAGAAAGCCAATACTGGAGTTGATGCACCTTAACTGCTGGCCAGAGTTAACAAAGTTCTCTGCCGCTAAGCAGTGCTTGTAAAATACAAAGATCATGCCGCAGAAATGCTCTTGAATTACTTGACTCCCGGTCAAAAAACCCCCCAAAAAAGCTTCACGTATATTTCTTTTGAAGTTGGTTTAGTCTAGAGAAAGACCAGTGTGAGCACATGCAGCTAGACTCTGAAAAAGCAAAAAAGCTTTTTTGGTCCCCATATTTAATTCCCATATTTCCATTCACTGACTATTATTATTATATATTATTTTTTGGTAACACTTTATTATATATATATATATATATATATATATATATATATATATATATATATATATATATATATATATATACAAAAGTCATGCTTATTAGTGAATGTGTTCCCCAACCTAAAGAGTAACCCAATTTTTACAATATCGAATGAGCAGTTGTGCCATGTGTAATTGTGTAGACATGGTAGTTTAAATTGTCAGAATAGCAGTCACACAAGAATCAAGAAATAATATATTTTGATCAACTTGACCCCCATCTGGGCCTTTGGATCCAGAGTTGCCTGGTCTAAACTAAAGCCTGTAACTGTTTGCTTCTACTGTTTTGGCTGGGCGTGGATGCATGAGTTCGACACGAGTAGTCAGTAATTCCAAGTCTCAATTCCTGTTACATAACAATCCAACTAATTTGCATAATGCCAGCCTATGGTCTTGATCAGCTGTTGGCGATCAATGCCTGCAAACACTGTAGTTGTAGCTGAGACTAGAGTTTGGTTCATGTTGTTTATGTCTAAAATATGCTGATTTTAGCTCTGCAAATCGACTTAACATGCACTTCAAAAGAATGAGGACTTGTGTTGAATTGATACGATAAAACCGAAACCATTTTTGCTGTTTGTTTCACAGTGTATCAAGCACAGAGGAAGCCTCCGGAGCTGAAATTCAGATATGGTAAGAGGTGTTTCCTTTCTGACACGTACTGTAAGTCAGTGACCAATCACAACAAAGTGTGCCGTCTAAATAAACCAAAGTTGTCAAACTCTTTCCCTCTTCAGTCCCCATACACACACCACAGCACAAGAAGTGTAATTTAATAGAAAACAATTTGCATAAAAAAACAAAGGACATTGAACACCTAAAGCTGTCAAATGAATGGGATTTAACTCTTAGAAATCAAATCAAGCATATCTGACTTCAAAGCTACCACTGCAGTGCACAATTAATACTTACAGTCAGTCAATAAAGTCAGGGTTTTTTGATGCTTTTACAGTATACAGAATCCTTGCATTCCAGTTCACATCTTTGGATATTGATCCTACAGTTTAACCGCTGCTCGTTCCAGGTGAATTCACATGCACCCAATAGCAAATGTGCAAAAAGCACACCTTTACACACCTTCTAAAAGAGAATCAAAATGTTTGTTTACAAATACAGGGGTAACACAGAGGTCACACAAGAAACAATACCGTTATATTTTGATCAAAACTTGATCCCCATGTGGGCCCTTGGATCCAGAGCTGCGTGTGGTTTATACTTAAGCCTTCTACTGTTTGGTCACAGTCCCAGAGAGTGTTAACTGTGTTTTTATTTGTGTAATTTTGCAGTTATTCCTCATAACACAGCTGATATCGTGTTAACCTTCTGTCTAACCTAGTACATAATATTTTTGGCTTATTGTGAAGCATCTCACAAACACATGCACACACATATACACTGCGGTTGCCCACAGAGATTATGGCTCAATATCACAGAGTGCTTGATCTCTAGATTCAGACACTGCTGTTTTTCGTTTCCCTAGTGAGAACTGTCCGAGTTGCCTGACCATGGGGCATATCAATTACCAGCTATAGTGTAAGCAAAATCAATACAGCTGAATACATAAGTACAAATCTTTCCCTTGACCATGAGAGGTCTTTGCGCTCAAAGGCAATAATACAGACCCCTAAGGTCCTGCATTACTATGTGCCATATGTTTTATTGACAAGGGCCACATAACACATATTTGAGAGCAACAATCCCAAATCTCCAATTCTAACGCCGGTTTCACACTGCACGCGCAAGCTGTGCAAAGGAGAGCGGGAGCGGCACGTGCCCATTGTGCTTTCACACTGGCAGCTGAACCGCAGCTTATGTAGTGCAAATACAGACAAATATCGTCCATTCTGTCATCTTTTTTCTGTGTTCTCTTCTGACCCCTGTCTGTCTCGTTTGATTTATGATGGGCTGCATCTGCTGCAAATGCGACTTTGTTCCCCTCTGTCCCTAACACATATACATACAGGTCCTTCTCAAAAAATAGCATATTGTGATAAAAGTTCATTATTTTCCATAATGTAATGATAAAAATTAAACTTTCATATATTTTAGATTCATTGCACACCAACTGAAATATTTCAGGTCTTTTATTGTTTAAATACTGATGATTTTGGCATACAGCTCATGAAAACCCCAAATTCCTATCTCAAAAAAGTAGCATATCATGAAAAGGTTCTCTAAACGAGCTATTAACCTAATCATCTGAATCAACTAATTAACTCTAAACACCTGCAAAAGATTCCTGAGGCTTTTAAAAACTCCCAGCCTGGTTCATTACTCAAAACCGCAATCATGGGTAAGACTGCCGACCTGACTGCTGTCCAGAAGGCCATCATTGACACCCTCAAGCAAGAGGGTAAGACACAGAAAGACATTTCTGAACCAATAGGCTGTTCTCAGAGTGCTGTATCAAGGCACCTCAGTGGGAAGTCTGTGGGAAGGAAAAAGTGTGGCAAGAAAAACGCTGCAGAAGAGGTGACCGGACCCTGAGGAAGATTGTGGAGAAGGACGGATTCCAGACCTTGGGGGACCTGCGGAAGCAGTGGACTGAGTCTGGAGTAGAAACATCCAGAGCCACCGTGCACAGGCGTGTGCAGGAAATGGGCTACAGGTGCCGCATTCCCAGGTCAAGCCACTTTGAACCAGAAACAGCGGCAGAAGCGCCTGACCTGGGCTACAGAGAAGCAGCACTGGACTGTCGCTCAAATTTTGCAGGGTCAATGCAGCTAGCTATCAGGAGATTTTGGAGCACTTCATGCTTCCATCTGCTGAAAAGCTTTATGGAGATGAAGATTTTGTTTTTCAGCACGACCTGGCACCTGCCCACAGTGCCAAACCACTGGTAAATGGTTTTACTGACCATGGTATTACTGTGCTCAATTGGCCTGCCAACTCTCCTGACCTGAACCCCATAGAGAATCTGGGATATTGTGAAGAGAAAGTTGAGAGGCAAAGACCCAACACTCTGGATGAGCTTAAGGCCGCTATCGAAGCATCCTGGGCCTACATAACACCTCAGCAGTGCCACAGGCTGATTGCCTCCATGCCACGCCGCATTGAAGCAGTCATTTCTGCAAAAGGATTCCCCACCAAGTATTGAGTGCATAACTGAACATAATTATTTGAAGGTTGACTTTTTTGTATTAAAAACACTTTTCTTTTATTGGTCGGATGAAATATGCAAATTTTATGAGATAGGAATTTTGGGTTTTCATGAGCTGTATGCCAAAATCATCAGTATTAAAACAATAAAAGACCTGAAATATTTCAGTTGGTGTGCAATGAATCTAAAATATATGACATTTTAATTTTATCATTACATTATGGAAAATAATGAACTTTTATCACAATATGCTAATTTTTTGAGAAGGACCTGTATAACATGCTGTATATAGGTTGTTTACATGATAAAAGTAACCTTAAAGTTAAGATGCCTTTAGTTTGAATCATTTAAACGGGCCTTTGAAGTTTAGGCAAAAACTTCTGGCAGTGATGTGCTTTCGTGTATTTTATTTTTTCACAGCGCTGGATGTCATATGGTAATTGTGAAACACATGGAACACTTCACAACATGATTTCAAGGTGATTTTTTTTTTTCATGTTAATTCATGTTAAATGTTTCATGTTTTCAATTTTAATCAAGAACTATGCACTGTGGCTTTAATTCAGCAAAAATAGAATCCTAGCACTGCCGCTTCTGCTCCTGCGACGCACTGCTTCACCTCTGCGTGCGGTGGGAATGCTCTGCTCTGTTAACATGGGCTACGGAAAAAGCATGCGCTGCTTAAGGCTGATTCATTCTTCTGCGGCGAACCTGCGGCGTAGCCTGTAAGCCGTGGGCTACGCGTTGATTTTCATTTATACTTCTGCGTCCTTGTCCGCGTTGACTGCCGTTGCACATTTTGTCCCTTGCAACCAATCTCTGTGTTAATCTCACTGATCTTGTATCACTTTATTTCCTTACACATAATAAAGTGCATTCTTAAAATAAAAGGTTCTAAACAAAACCTTAAAGGGTTGAGTCATGTGCTTCATATATATATAAAGTTTTTATAAATTTAGTTAATGACCTAATATTGTGTTGGTCCCCTGACCCGTCGAGGTATGGTCTCCACTAGACCCCTGAAGGTGTGCTGTGGAATCTGGCACCAAGATGTTAGCAACATATCCTTTAAGTCCTGTAAGTTGTGAGGTGGGGACTCCATGGATTGGACTTGTTTGTTCAGCACATCCCACAGATGCTCGATTGGCTTGAGATCTGGTGAATTTGGAGGCCAAGTCAACACCTCAAACTCGTTATTATGCTCTTTAAACCATTCCTGAACATTTTTGCTTTGTGGCAGGGCACATTATCCTGCTGAAAGAGGCCACAGCCACCAGGGAATACCATTTTCAGGGTGTACATGGTCTGCAACAATGCTTAGGTAGGAGGTACATGTCAAAGTAACTTCCACATGGATGGCAGGACCCAAGGTTTCCCAGCAGAACATTGCCCAAAGCATCACACTGCCTCCGCCGGCTTGCCTTCTTCCCATAGTGCATCCTGGGGCCATGTGTTCCCCAGGCCACCTTCACTCCTCACGTGTATCAATGAGCCTGCAGTTCTGCTATCTAGCCATCACAATTTGGCCTTTGTCAAACTCCTCAAATCCTTACGCTTGCATATTTTTCCTGCTTCTAACACACATACATATACACATATATATATGCAAAATGAAAGTTTTAAAAGTTATAATATAACTTACATTTTAATTCTAAATTCAAATTCTAAATTGATCTAGTCACATAACAACATATTCTACATCTCATGGTTCATGAATGTAGCTTTGGTTTATAACCTTGAGGAAATGTCCAGTCGATACATGAGGTTACAAACCCTGCACTATTGATCTGTTTCTGTTTTATAGATGGCAGATATGCTACTGCATTTCATGAATTATTTCTGAATCTATCATTTCATCTGGGTGGTTCACACACTGAACTTCTTATTTAGTTGATCAGTGTATATTTTCCTTGATTTAGATTTGCAAAAGTTATATCATGCATGGCTGCTTTTTAAATTCAAGGTTAATGTCAATCAAGAAACATAATAACCATAATCTGTGCTGTGTCTGACTTTGTTTTATAACTGTCTAGACCTCTGCCATTGTGTGTGTGTGTGTGTGTGTGTGTGTGTGTGTGTGTGTGTGTGTGTGTGTGTGTGTGTGTGTGTGTGTGTGTGTGTGTGTTTTGACTTAGAAGAAATATTACATATTACTTTGTGGCAAACTGTCGAGAGCAGCATTATTACTCATGTGTCCACATTTAATAGATAAAGTTTTATATTTAGCAGAACTGCGAGACACACTAAGGTCCAAAGCAATGAGCTATAAGAGACATATCCCCAAGCTGATTATTGATTCGACAGCAAAAAAAGAAACACAGAAAGAGAAGGAACAAAATAAAAAGAACAGAAAACAAGATGTGTGTGTTATCTTCTTGCTCTCTGTTTTAAAGTCAATGTTGCTATTGTTTAATGAAAAATAATTCCCAACCAGTGGCCCAGGAAATTTCACTTAAGAAAAGTTCTGGTAATTCTCAGCGAACTTTTCAGGATTTATTTGTTTATTTTTTACACCTCTGTGGTCATCTCTGAAAAATTGGTATTAGGAATGTTAATGAGATCCATTTTCCTGAGTAGAATCACTGAGCCAACAAGCATGAATCATTTCATTAAACTATACTGGCAACTTAATGACTCAAGTTAACAGCTGCTATCATTGTGATTATGGCACTTATTGATATACTCTATGGAATGTGTCTGTGAACACCAGTGTCACCCATCTCCGGGGCTTCTTTCACTCTTCACACTTTTTTTTCTTTAAACACACTTACAAAATGAGGCTAATAAGGTCCTTAATTCAATTGTATCCAGGGACTGAGCTAACAGACAGTATGTAATAATAATCAGAGAGATACAGTCAGATCTTAATTTAAAATTAGAGTACGAAAATGGCAAGATGTGAGCAGGGCCGTAGCTATAGGGAATCCTGGGCCCCCTGAAAAAACACTGATGAGGGCCCCCAACACCCTCCACTCATATCATATACAGTAAAAACAGTAGGCCTATAAGATATAGGCATGGAGGCCACATCTGGTGCCATGCAACTAATAAGGATATCTAACAAAATAATTAAACAGACAAATACATGCAAATAAAGGTTATTGCTTGCAAGCATGTATGCAAGACAACAAAAGAAAATAAATTGATTAAATACTAAAATACTTAATTTTTTTTTTTTTTTTTTTAGGTTGCCATACAAGCAATATAACAGGCTTATAAAATGTATTTCCAGTCATTCTGGTGTCTAACAGTTGAGATAAATATTCATAAATGAAAAAGGATGCAGTCAACTGTAAAATAAAACCACTGAAGTTTCTCACTGTCCTCAATTGTGATGAAGATAATGTGCTATTTTATTAAATAAAGCTAATAAATGTGTCCTTCAATAGCACTGTGTTGTATTTGCATTTTCTTGACAGTAGGCTATTGTTAAAAATATCACATCAAAAGTCTGTAATCCTTGTGACGCATATTTTTCTGAATATATACAAACCAACAAACGCCTCGGTTACGACTGTAACCTCGGTTCCCTGAAGAGGGAACGAGCGTTGCATCGAATGACGCTATGGGGAACGCTTGCGTGATGAAGTCATGAAGCACATGTGAAATCAGTCCAATAGTGTGAGGGAACGTCAGGGGCGGATGACGTCATGAACCAGGAAGTATAAAGCCTGCCAAAACAAAGCCGCGCTAGCTTCGAAAGTCTGAAGTAGTCGCTTTGACTGGCATGTAGGAGATATGGCAGGATGATGCAACGCCGTTCCTCTTCAGGGAACCGAGGTTACAGTCGTAACCGAGGCGTTCCCTTTCAAGGGAACTCCCGTTGCATCGAATGACGCTATGGGGAACGTTAATACCAACGCCACCATAACGAGACGTGCCTGTCCAGTGTGAAAAAGCAGCACTAGGACGACAAAACCCCAGACCCTGGTGTAGAGTCCAAGTCCAAAGAGTAGAAGCTGACGAATGTATGCGGTGAGGACCAACCCGCGCATCACAAACGCGTCCTGCAGAGCCACTCCTGAAATAAGGGCCTTAGAGGCCGCCATACTCCTAGTAGAGTGGGACCGGACGGCCAAGGGAGAAGGCTGTCCGACCGACTCATAAGCCAGTGAGATAGTCTCAACCACCCACTTGCTCATTCTTTGCTTAGATGCTGGGGACCCTTGTTAGGGGCCCAAGCATACAAACAGTTGTTCTGTTTTACGCCACAGGGCAGCTCTGTGGACATACGCATCTAATGCCCTCACAGGGCAAAGCAAATTATTTTTCTCCTGATCCGGATTGAGGAAAGGTGGAGGACAGAAGGCCTGAAGAATAATCGATCTAGCTACGTTAGTAGGGACCTTAGGAATATAACCTGGCCTAGGATGAAGGAAAGCCTTGACCATGCCAGGTGCAAACTCCAAGCACGAGGGTGCAACAGAAAGAGCCTGAAGATCTCCTATCCTCTTAAGAGATGAAATAGCAAGGAGGAACATAGTTTTTAAAGTCAGAAACTTAGCCTGAACCTCCTCCAGCGGCTCAAAGGGAGCCTGGGACAGGCCCTGGAGGACCGTAGCCAGGTCCCACGCCGGCACCCTAGTGCGAACTACAGGCCTCAGCCTCAAAGTACCACGAAGGAAACGAGACACCAACGGATCTTTACCCACAGATAACCCACCTAGAAGAGTGTGGCACCAATGGCCGCCACATACACTTTCAATGTGGAGGGGGATAGACCTGCATTAAACCGTTCCTGCAGGAACTCCAGCACTGCACCAACCGGGCAGTTAACTGGGTCCTGGTGACGGCTACTACACCAAGAAGTGAACACTGTCCATTTCAGAGCGTAAAGCTTCCTCGTGGATGGAGCTCTGGAGTGAAGAATGGTATCTACAACCTCGGTTGAAAGACCCGACCTTATGAGCTGGGCCCCCTCAGAGGCCACGCCCATAGATTCCATAGTTCTGGACGGGGGTGGAATATTGACCCCTCTGCTTGGGACAGAAGGTCCCTCCTGACCGGCAACTGGAGTGGATGCCCGCCGAGGAGCGACACTACATTGGGAAACCATACCCTGCCCGGCCAACGCGGGGCTATCAGAATAAGGCGCACTTGGTCCCTGCGAACTATCTCCAGAATTTCCGGGAGCAGAGCGATCGGGGGAAAAGCATACAGGCGCAGCCTCGGCCACGCCTGTACCATAGCATCCAGCCCCAGCGGAGCTGGATGCGTGAGGGAGAACCAGAGTGGACAGTGAGACGTCTCTCGAGACGCAAACAGATCCACTTGAGCCTGGCCGAACACCCTCCAAATCTGTTCCACCACCTCGGGGTGGAGCCTCCATTCCCCGGGCCTCAGCCCCTGCCTCGACAGGAGGTCTGCTCCTATATTCTGGGCCCCAGGGATATAAGCCGCTCTGAGGGAGAGAAACTTCCCCTGAGACCACAGGAGGATCTGGCGTGCCAACTTGCATAGCGGACGTGAACGCAGACCCCCCTGGTGATTCAAATAGGCGACCACCGATGTGTTGTCAGAACCAGCACATGCTGGCCCCTGAGGTCTGTGAGGAAATTCTTGAGGGCAAGAAATACCGCCAACATCTCCAGGCGATTGATGTGCCACGAGAGATGGTGGCCTCCCCACATACCCTGAGTCGAGCGACCCTCCAGGACCGCTCCCAGCCTGTGAGAGAAGCATCCGTCGTTAGCATCTTGCGGCGACCAGAAGCTCCCAATACAGGACCCTGGGACAGGAACCAAGGTTTCTTCCACATAACCAGGGCACGTAAGCAGCGCCGCGTGACCCTGATCATGCGAAAGGGGTTGCCCCTCGGGGAAAACCCTTTGGTTCTGAGCCACCACTGTAGGGGTCTCATGTACAGCAGTCCAAAAGGTATCACGTTGGATGCTGCTGCCATCAGACCCAGAATTATTTGAAACTGTTTTACAGTGAGTGACTGGCCTAGTTTTACTCTCTTTACTGCTGACAGTATAGACTCTATCCGTGCCGGTGACAGGCGCGCCTGCATCGACACTGAATCCCATACCACGCCTAGAAAAGTGGTCCTCTGAAGTGGAGAAAGCACACTCTTTTTGGCGTTCAGCCAGAACCCCAACTCCTTCATGTGAGCGAGAACGACATCTCGATGCCGAACCGCTACCTGATGCGAATGAGCTAGAATTAACCAATCGTCAATGTAATTCATAATACGAATCCCCTGCAGGCGCATAGGCGCCAGGGCTGCATCTACGCATTTTGTGAAAGTGCGGGGTGAGAGTGCTAGACCGAATGGAAGAACTCTGTATTGGTATGCTTTCCCCCCGAAAGCAAACCTCAGGAACTTCCTGTGATATGGAAGGATGGAAATGTGGAAATATGCTTTTGAGATCTATCGTGACAAACCAGTCCTCGGACCTGATCTGTACGATTTGTCTCAAGGTTAACATCTTGAACTTGAGTTGCATGACCGCCTCGTTCAGCACCCGAAGATCTAAAATGGGACGCAGACCCCCATCCTTCTTTGGAACTATGAAGTACCGGCTGTAAAACCCGGCTTCCCTGTCCGAGTGAGGTACATATTCTATGGCCCCTTTCTCTAACAGGGCTTCCACTTCTTTTTCCATTACCAGAACCTGCTCGGGGCCCACCACTGAGGGTAGGACCCCCATAAACCTGGGCGGGCGAGACCCGAACTGTATTTGATACCCTTTTTCTATAGTGTGCAGGACCCAACGAGAAACATTTGGCAGTAGCTTCCACGCTGCCAAGAAGTTCTCTAGAGGTACCATCCTCTCGAGAATGGCTTCTGGTTTTTGTTGAACTGTCAGAACGGTGCCCTGTAACGGCGAACCGGCAGGGAACACCTGAACTGACTGCTCTAGGACCCTCCTTGGAGGGGGCATGTAGCCCAGGGCCACTACATTTCTGGGTGGACCCTGGGATACACACTCGTGGGAGACCGCTGCGCCCTGTAACACCAGAGGTGGCAGGGTTGGCAGACCGACCTCCAGAGAGCGCCGAAGGGAGACAGGCACCGTATAATGAGGTGTACACTGCTTCCTTCGGGAGTGAACTCCCATAATCCTGACCCTCGGGCGTCAGGACCTTTTTCCCACAGCCTTCTTGGAAGTAATGACGGTCCGCAGATCCGTCTTACCTCTTGAAGGCTGCGGCAGATTGCGCTTCCCGTGTCCCCAATCTTTCTGAGGGGAGCACGGGAAGCCACACTCTGTTTCTGGAGTGGCACGGTGCGAAGAGCTGGCTTTTGATGTTTGGGGCTGCTCTCTGTGATCGGCAGCCCCAGTGAAATGTGAGCGGCGGGGGAGGAGCTTCTGGAACGCGACCGTCTGTTTGGATGCCTCCTGGAACCTCTCAACAACAGTATTAACTGTGTTGCCGAAGAGGCCCGAAGGAGACACAGGCGCTTCCATCAGAAAGTTTTTATCTTTCTCCTTAATCGAACTGAGATTCAGCCAGAGATGTCTCTCAGTAGCCACCAAGGCTGCCATAGAGAGGCCGATCGATTTAGCCGTCTCCTTGGTAGCCCTAAGAGACAAATCTGTGGCCCGACGTAGCTCACGGGCCCAATACCCCCACCCTCATCAATATCACTTAATAATTCAGCCTGGTAGGCCTGCAACAGCGACATGGTGTGTAAACATGCTGCAGCCTGACCAGAAGCTGAATAAGCCTTACCCACTAGAGCAGATGTTGTGCGCACAGGCTTAGTGGGTAATGCCGGGGCCTTTAGGGAAGATGCCGAATCAGGGGATAAATAGCTCGCTAAATTATCTTCTATTTTGGGCATCTCCCCATAACCGTGCTCTTTATAGTTCATTATAGTGGAATAGTTAGATGTTTGTGTACTATACACCCTATATGAAACTGGTTTCTCCCATGATCTCGACACCTCAGTGTGGAGATCAGGGAAAAACGGCAGACCCCGGCGTTGGGGTTGTGATCGAGTCGGCAGATAACGTTCGTCTAACTTGCTCTTTGAACGAACGCCCTGCTTATCAGCGGCCAATCAATGTTTAAGCGCTCTACAGCCCGAGTCACAACCTCAACTAGCTTTCAAATGCTTGTGACTGAGGTGGCGAATCCTCTATTTCTCTGACACTAACACTTTCCAGATCCTCAGAACTGGACAGCTGCATCAGAGGTGCCTCAACCGGGGCGGAAGAAACCGCAGAGCGCGTGCTTCCAACCCCAGAGAGAAGGCACTGGATCTATCAGGTGAAGGAAGAGATAAGGCTGGGCCCGTCTCTATCCTCGCTGATAAATCCATTTATAACCCCAGGACTGTGATCGCCGCTGTGCCTCAGCAACAGCGGGACCAGAGCCCTGAGGAACGCGAGCCTGAACGCTCCTCGCGAAAGAATGCCAGGCGGGATCGGAGTGTCCGTAGAAGGAAGCACCTCGCAGTGCTCACAGCCAGCGCCCTCGAGCGCTGACCGTGCATGCTCCTCTCCCAAACAAGCAACACAAAGAATGTGTGTGTCCCCACCCGTAATGAAACGAGGGCAAGGGTGAACACACACTCTAAACTGCTGCTTATCCGCCATAGTGTTGTTTTAAAGTTACTTTACTGAACTAGAAAAACACTGAATCACTGATCACACAAAGCGCTACTGAAGACAACAGAAGCTAGCGCGGCTTTGTTTTGGCAGGCTTTATACTTCCTGGTTCATGACGTCATCCGCCCCTGACGTTCCCTCACACTATTGGACTGATTTCACATGTGCTTCATGACTTCATCACGCAAGCGTTCCCCATAGCGTCATTCGATGCAACGGGAGTTCCCTTGAAAGGGAACTGCATATTAGTGCAAAAAGTCAAGGACTTTGAGTGTGTAATCATTCGGGTGGTGCCTGCCGCACAGGTAGGCCTATAGAGAGATGTTGACAGCACCGGGATGCACAGGCAGCGTCCTAAAAGTAAATCGGACAGAGAAAAGAGCAGGGCACGGCACCCCATCACATTGATTCCCTACAGTGCACTAAAAGAATGTTAATGTTAAAGAATATTTTTATAGACTTAATCCATGTTCCTGCCCTCCTTTTCCTTTTCATGACGTTACTGGTACCCAGTTTTTTGTGACATTTTCACTCAGTCTAACATTACTTCTAACTTCAACTTGTTCTCGGAGCAGCTTCAACTATGTTTGGTTCTGTTTACTAGCTGGGGTGGGACTTTCTGGGTCTCTCTGCTGTTTGCCGCTGTTTGAGCTGAAATAATTTATAACCATCGGACTAAACCATTTTTTGGGATAGAGAGAGGAGATTTGGAAAACTTATTTAACTAAATTGAATGTTTTTATGGTTTTCATTGAAATATCAGGCATACAAATGTATGCACTATAATGACTCATAAGAGAAGAGATACATACAGCATAACTACTGGATTGAGTGGGCCCCCTGGACAGTGGGGGCCCCTACAATTGTCACCACCTTTCACCCCACTAGCGATGGCCCTACATGTGTCACAATGACAGTTCATCAATGTAAAGGCTGAAATAAATATTTTACACATTAAAACCATATGAAGATGATAAAGAAAAGTTAAACAGAACTGTTACAGTTTTTTTTACAATCGTTATGACAATTTTTTCAATACTTTTAACACATTTCCTAAACTCTTAATGCAGTTAGCACAACATCTGTCTGTTTAGGCTATACAATTAACACATTTATTGTTGCTTTTGCACACAAGCTCAACCAAGACAAAAACGATGGCTTTTTACTGCCAAATTTACCAATGCTTTAACACTGTATGTCAGAACAGATAACACCTTGTTCTAAGCCTAACCTTCTAGGCTAAAGTCGAGGTAAACAGCTGTTCATATTGTGAATTGAAACACAAATATATCCCCTGTATTTTATTCCATTGGTACTGAGGAACAGCCATTGAAGTTATGCTAATATAAAAATCACAGCTGACTCCCATTTAGGAATGATTCAGGTGTTGATATTCTTTCAAGCACATGACCATATGGTATACGGTAAAAGAGGGCCCATTTTGGCTTCTTATGGGGCAGAGAAAAGCTCCTAAATGAAGAACAGGAACTGGCTATTGTCAACATGATGATTGCTGATAATGAAATAAAACTGAAGGGCATTCTATAAAACTACTCTGAGATGGGTCATTCAGTTTTTGTATTGAATTGCTGTAGCAAAGAGTCTTCAAAAGACACACAATCTACGATCAGTAAAATATACTGTCTATTGTATAAGGGCAGACCTGACACATAAAATCATGCAGTTTCTGTAATTCCATCAGTGTTAGTGTTTTTATGACATTGTGCTGTGATTGACGTAATGTTCCTGTTGGAAGAGAACATGTGTTAGGGTTTTGGTAGACAGTGTATTGTGTTAGTGAATTATTGTATTTTGAAAATTAGTGTTAGAGTTTAGTTTACAATGTGTTATTTTGAGCATGAAATTAACCGTTTTGCCAGTTGTGTGATTAAGGTGTGTCGGTGCGTTAAGAGTTTTGGAAATTTGTTAAAAAATATTGAAAAAATTGTCATAGTGATTGTAAAAAACTGTAATCATTTCTAATCACTCTGATTGCATATGGGAAAAAAATAATAAAAATAAATACAATTTTCTAAAACAGCTGCCAATTATTATTAAAACTAGGGTAGAGAGAGAGAGAGAGAGAGAGAGAGAGAGAGAGAGAGTGTGTGTGTGTGTGTGTGTGTGTGTGTGTGTGTGTGTGTGTGTGTGTGTGTGTGTGTGTGTGTGTGGACTGGTAATCCCTACTGCATGGGGACAAAATGTCCCCACAAAGATGGCAATATCCAAATTTTTGTCCTTGTGGGGACATTTTTTAGTCCCCATGAGGAAAACATCTTATAAATCACACTAAGTGATGTTTTTTGAAAATGTAAAAATGCAGCATGTCTCCTGTGATGGGTAGGTTTAGGGGCAGGGGCAGTGTAGGGGGATAGAAAATATGGTTTGTACAGTATAAAATGCATTACGCCTATGGAATGTCCCCATAAAACATGGAAACACAACATGTGTGTGTGTGTGTGTGTGTGTGTGTGTGTGTGTGTGTGTGTGTGTGTGTGTGTGTGTGTGTGTGTGTGTGTGTATGTGTGTTAGGGGCGCACAGTCAATAATTCAATCATTCAGAACACTAGTTGTATATGAGGTGGATCAAACAAGTAAAGTAATGCTGCAGTCATTAATCTTGATTTTCAAGGTGCAAGGTTTGGACAGGCCATCTCTGAAGAAGGTTCATTGGAAATGCTTGACTGGCTACATTTCTACAAAACTGCAAAAATAATACACAAAATGCACTGCATTTTTTAAATTAAATGAACAACAGAGGCAGTAAAACACAACAGATGATTAATACGGGGCAGATTATCGATTACTGAATAATTACTGAAAACTATTTTTGCACAGTTCCTTGCACATTACTAATGTATCTTATGATCTCAAAACACTTTTACCATAGTGCATGTTTTGTAAACAAATACATTTCAAATTACCAGCTTCACATGTTTGGCTCTTCTGATTGCTCTGTAGCTCACCTGGTACAGCATCAAGTCAAGTCACCTTTATGTACTGTATATAGCGCTTTATACAATACAGATTGCTTCAGATAACAGGAAAATAATGCAACAAAATGATGCAGAGCACACGAGTACTGTGAAACATAGGCGACGATAGATTACAAATACTTGTTGCAATTCTTTGTCTCACGTTTTCTTTTAACACTATCGGTTAGTTCCCTTTCGAGGGAACTCGCACTGCGTCGTCGTGACAACATTTTGTCGTCTGAAGCATGAATGGAATCTGTCACCAATCTGATTGGTGCTACATCATGACGTAGTATTTGACGGCATATGCGGAAGCTATAAGTGGACACCGACACATAGTAAAGATAGCTTTTTGCTCTTCAGCGGAGGCGCTCTGTGTCGAATTGTTCGTCTAATAATTGTTTGTCTGTCCCAATCAAGTTTGAGAAAAAGCATGGCCAGCGAGCAGTTTAAACGATGTGTGCACCAGCTGTGTGTGCAGTGTCTCGGTACGCTGCACGCTCAGGCGGCTCTTGAGGGGGCCGCCTGCAGCGAATGTGAGAAGCTCCTACTCCGAGTGCTGCGCTCGCGGCTGGCTGTGTTCACCGTGACTGGCCAGGCTCGCGAGCCCCAAGGGTCGGGTCCCGCGTTTGTTGAGGCAACGCGACGGCGGCGATCATGGGGCTCTCAATTGGATCTCGCGACGGGAGGCGGGCATGCTGAGGCATCTTCCTACTCCTCGTCCGAGGATTCATTAGCTCTCCCACCTCGTGCCGAAGCCCGCGATGCGGCTTCTTCCCGCGAGGCGGATAACCCAGTGCTGATGCTGTCTGATTCTGAGGGGTCAGATCAGTTCAGCCTGGAGGAGGGTGAAGTGCAGGTGGATTCACCTCTTCACTCTCCTGCTCAGGAAGACCTGGTGGATGTGCTGACCTGCGCTGTGGCAAAACTGAGTATTGAGTGGCCACAGGAAGAAGTGGAAGTCCAGCCTGTGATCAAGCTGGACGGACGCTTTTTCAAATGAGTTGTGTAAGTCGCGGGGAAAACCGTACTCAGCGCGCCTATCGAACCCCCCGGTTTTAGATTTCGGGTGTGTCATCGGCGCGTCTGCGGGTGGCTATGGGACATTGCCATGCGTCGAGGAGGCACTAGCGAGCTATTTGTCTCCCGAAGCGGCATCGTCTCTGAAAGCCCCGCTCCTGCCCACCAAGCCATGCAGGGATACCTCGTCCCTGGTGGGCAGGGCTTATAAGGCGGCCGGGCGTGCTGGTAGTTGACTGCACACCATGGCGGTCCTGCAGGCCTACCAAGCGGAGCTCTTAAAGGAGCTCGACGAGGGTAAGGGGCCGTCGCGGACGATATTACTGAGCTAAGAAAGGCCACCGACTTGTCTCTCCGCATCACCAAAGAGACGGACTGTTCCATCGGCCGCTCTATGGCTGGTTTGGTGTGCGTGGAGAGGCACCTCTGGCTAAACCTGTCAGGGATGAAGGATGAGGAGAAATCCTTTCTTCTGTATTCCCCGATAGCCCCTGCGGGTCTCTTCGGCGGCGCGGTTAATTCCGTCGTCGAGAGATTCCAGGAGGTGAGGAAACAGTCGGCGGCCTTTCGGCAATATCTCCCTCGCCGCTTGCGGTCCTCGGATAGGGAGGCCTCGAGTGGGCAATCTCGCCAGAAGGCTTCTGAACCGAAGGGCGATTTGAGGGCCGTCCTTCAGGCAAAGAAGGCTTCTGGCAAACGGTCCTAGCTGCGGCAGGACCGTTCAGAGCAGGCCCCCCAGGGGGCGGACGACCGAGGTCGTTCCGGCCCCGCAGCTCTGGGGAAACCGATGCTGTGCTCCCGCCGTTAACAACACTTCGGGCCTCATCGGTTTCCTGCGTACGTACGCCGCTCCAGCCGCCTCGAGAACGACCTCTGGCGGGGCAGCGAATGCGTGCGCACACCGAAAATCCTCCCCGACTAAGCTCTGCCGGGTGGCCGCTTCAGGGGGTTGGGCAGGAGGCTCGGTGGGTACCAGAGACCAGCCCCGAGAGGCTGGTTCCCCTAGTAGAATATCTCGGCGCATGGTCATGCCTCCCGAATATTTCTGCTTGGGCCCTGCATACCGTGGGAAGGGGGTACAGACTGCAGTTCAGAGTTCCACCACTGGAATTCAACGGTGTGGTCTGGGCCGTGGTCCCCCCAGCCAAGAGGCAGGTTATGGAACAGGACAGCCGTTACTTCATTGTTCCCAAGAAGGATGGGGGGTTGCGTCCGATAATAGATCTGAGGTACTTGAATCTTGAGTCTCTGAGGAGGTTCAGGTTCAAGATGCTCACAATTCCAGCCATCGTGAGTCAGAACCAGTTCGAGGACTGGTTCGTCACGATAGATCTAAAGGACGCTTGCTTCCACATCTCCATCCTCCCTGCCCACAGGGAGCGTACCAGTATCGGGTTCTTCCTTTTGGCCTAGCTCTTTCCCCTCACACCTTTACCAAGTGCATGGATGCAGCGCTGGCCCCTATCAGGCTCCAGGGCATCAGTGTACTCAATTACATCGACGACTGGCTCATATTGGCCCAGTCTCAGAGATGGCAGTTCCTAACCCATCTGAGGTGCTTGGGGCTGAGACTGAACACGAAGAAGAGTGTGTTGACGCCGTCCCAGAGGACCACGTTCCTGGGAATCGTGTGGGACTCAACTACGATGCGGGCCCGAATGTCGAGTGTCGAGTCCATACGGGTGGAAGTCTCAGCTATGAAGCTAGGCCACAGCCGCACTGTGAAGCAGTTACAGAGACTGCTGGGTCTCATGGCAGCAGCGTCCAACGTGGTTCTGTTCGGCCTGTTAAACAGTAGGCCGGTTTGCGAGAGGTCTGTGTGGGCCCCAGCATTTTTCTTGGCACATCAAATGTCTGGAAATGCTGGCGGTTTACAAAGCTCTGAGGAGCTTCCTCCCGGGCCTCCACGGCCACCATGTCCTGATACGATCCGACAATATGTCGGTGGTATTATATCTGAACCATCAGGGGGTCTGAGGTCGTGCATAGAGCAAGTTGGCTCACCAGATCCTCCTGTGGTCCCAAGGGGAAACTGTCATCTCTCAGAGTGATGTATGTCCCAGGGGACCAGAACCAGAGAGCAGACGTCCTGTCGAGGCAGGGGCTGAGGCCCGGGGAGTGGCGACTCCACCCCGAGGTGGTGGAGGCCATTTGCGAGAGCATTCTCAGCTCTAGGGCTCCCTCTATGAGGAAACTGTACAGCCTTAAGTGGAATGTCTTTTCCATCTGGTGTTGAGAACGGGATGTGGACCCAGTGAACTGCGCTGTGGCTTCAGTGCTGGAGTTCCTTCAGGACCGTTTCTCCGCCGGCCTAACTCCATCCACTCTGAAGGTGTATGTGGCTGGCATTGGGGCTTTCCACTCGCCTATAGACTTTGGACTTTTGGGTAGGCACCACTTGGTTTTACGGTTCCTCCGTGGGGCTAGGAGGTTGAGGCCTGCGGCTCATTCCAGGGTCCAAGCCTGGGACCTGGCAGTGGTTCTCGAAGGGTTGGCTGAGGCCCCCTTTGAGCCATTGTAGTCGGCTGAGGCAAGAAATTTGTCCCTTAAGGTGTCCTTTCTCCTCGCCATCCCTTCTCTGAGGAGAGTGGGGGACCTCCAGGCCTTGGCGGTTACGCCAACTTGGTTGGAGTTTGCCCCTGGCGGGGTGAAGGCCATCTTACAAAGTTGTGCCCAAGGTTCCGTCTGTGGGGATGAGGTCAGTGTTTCTTCAGGCGTTTCATCCTCCGCCTCACACGACGGCTGAGGAAGCTAGGCTTCACTTACTCTGCCCAGTTAGGGCATTGAGGATTTATCTAGAGAGGTCTGCACAGTGGAGGAGATCGGAACAGCTGTTGGTGTGCTTTGGCTCACTCAAGAAAGGGCTGCCTGCTGCAAAGCAGACGATCAGTAATTGGATCATCCAGGCTATAGCCGCGGCTTATCGGGTGCGCAATTTGCCTTCACCCATGACCGTGAGGGCTCACTCTACGAGGGGCTTGGCCTCCTCCGTGGCCCTCCTTTCTGGAGCTTCACTTATTGAGATTTGCGAAGCGGCAGGTTGGGCCAACCATCACACCTTTATTAGATTGTATAAGCTGGATCTCCCGGTGACGCCAGGCGCCAGGGTGCTTGCGTCCTAAGTGTGCCTGGGGGGGTCCAGCCTCACACTAGGGCGAGTGTGATTCGGTGTGGCATAGTCGGTATTCATTCCCCAAAGTGTCGTCATGAACGTCTCGGGTTATGACTATAACCCTTGCTCTCTGAGAAGGGAACGAGACACTGCGTCTCGTCGCCACACCTATCACAGGCAGAACGCCCACTTCATCGTAAAAGCTATCTTTACTATGTGCCGGCGTCCACTTATAGCTTCCGCATATGCCGTCACATACTACGTCATGACGTTGCACCAATCAGATTGGTGACAGATTCCATTCATGCTTCAGACGCCTTTTTGTTCCCCAAAGTGTCGTCACGACGACGCAGTGTCTCGTTCCCTTCTCAGGGAACAAGGGTTATAGTCATAACCCGAGACGTTTTAGGGTCACGTTTAATGTAGGCGGTGGATTATTTTCAAATGCACTCAACGGACATTTGATTTCCCAATGACCATTAATAAAGCCTATAAATGTGACCTTGGTCACCTTGGTCACGTTAATCTGATAAATGTATGAAAAAAAAAATCACAAACACTCTATTTAACGCGACTCACTGGACATTTCACATTTAAACTACCATGAAATGTGCCACTGGCAATATGATTTTGCAAAAATATAACCACGGGTAAGCTTTTTTTATTTTTATTTTTTTATATATATTGCATATAGTGCCTCTTGTGGATGTGTCATCTGAAAAATGCAGTGAAATGTACCCAGAGCAGCACATTTCAGGTTTTGCAGAAATGTAGTCATGTATGTCCAATAAACCATAGTTGGAAGAACATGCATCACTCCTGAGCGCTGGGGAAATCAGGATATCAACTCAACTGATGCTATCAGTTTGCTAAGTGAAGGCTGACATTTGAACGCTAGACAATTAATCTCATCAGCAAACGTGGGGCTGCAGAGCTGCTACACACACTGATTAGACGTCCCTTTTCCTCTTAGTCCATTTTGCATAGTTTTAGGAGGGGTGATTTAGCTTGCTAATCATGATGAGGTAGCTTTCTCACAGTTCTGACCTAATTGGCAAGACCCCCCAGTGCTGTAGCAGGCGGCGGACGCAGCACAATGCAGCCATTGTGTTCCTCTGAAGCCTTGGGTTTGTTGTCATTCAGCAGAACTGGGCAATTCTCACGTCTGGGACGGAGAACAAAAAATTTCCCATCCATCCGTGTCTAAGAGCCTGCAACCACTCCGATTGTCCAAGCAAGGGATCGTAGTGTAGCACACAGGCTACTAAGCATTCTGTTTGTATTTATGCACAATGTACGCTCTGAATGCAGACCTAATTAGGGCTCAGAAGGATTCTCACTGGGATGGGATCTTAAATAGGAGCAAGCGGCCTGCTGGTATCGCGCACAGCATGATTTTGAACAAGATGAGATGATTTTTATAAATAGATGCTATGCTGAATGCTCATCGCTTTGCTGATTCTGCCACTTTTAGTTCAGTATAGCCCTAAATAGATCGACTAAGGAGCATATCGTTAAAGACGTTTGGAAGTGTTCTACTGCAAAGTTGGAGAAAGTAAACCTGCTTTACTGGCTAAGATCAAATGAAGTAAGGAAAGAAGTTGCTGCCTAGGAACAAACCTAGAGTAACCCAGAATTTTATGAAACGTATCCAAACTGACCGCTGTGACTGCATGTATGAACAATCATAATAGCAGTATGTATTTTTTTAACACTTTACAATACGTTTCAATTTGTTAACATTAGTGGTAATACTTTAGTTTGGGGAACTCATGTTCACTATTAACTACAACTTTTACCTCAATAAACTCAGAATTGACTGCTTTTTAAAAGTTAGTGAGGTAGTTGTTAAATTTAGGTATTAGGTAGGATTAAGGGATGTAGAATGGGGTCATGCAGAATAAAGAATTAACATGTGCTTTATAAGTATAAATAAACTGCCAAGATCCTAATATGCATACTAATAAACAACTAGGTAACAGTGCGAACCGAACTCTACAATAGTGTTACTACACACAGATATAGAGAACACCCTTTGGAGAGACATTTTTCATGTTCAAACAGCAACAGAGAGTTGTAAATGTAAAAAATAAATAAAAATAAAATCATAAAAGGACCCCTTAATGGACCAGAGCTAGAAGGAACTAACAAAGAACAGTTGTACTTTTATCAACTAATACTAACAGAGGTTAATAAATAATGTCATCTCACTTTATATTTAGTTGCATTGAACAGAAGACTATTAAAAACAAAAACAACACAATGTTAGTTTGCAAACAGGTGAAAATCGTCTCTGCCACAATAAGAGAAGTTTATAGTTTGTGTTGATGACTAACTATAGTTGGAGATGAAAACATCAAATGATAGTTCATCACATATTGCATTGTCAAAATACACAATATCCAAATTCAACCTTTTAATAAATACTGTACATACTGAACAAAAAATGCTGTTAATACTAATAGTATTATCGAGTATCATATGAAGTGAATCTATTGTGCAGGTAACAAAACAAAAAAACAAAAAAATGCAGTTTTTCTTTCCCCCTGTGTTTGCCCGGCTAAAGATGGATGGATTAATATTGAGTTGCGACTCCTGCTGTGTTCAATAAGTCACCTCCACAGGCTGATCGGGTCATTATTCCATAGACAGAGCACATTTCAGCTCTTCACAGCAGTGAAATGTCCTCAGATTTACAGTACCATGGTTATGATGTATAAAGAAGTGTAAGAGTTTTGGTGTGTCTGAAAGCAAATTCTTCCGATGGTCTTGTAAATGTAGATTCTCTTTTCTTCAGGGTCAACTGCTTGAGCTCGACAGGAAACCTTAACCCATTATAATCCAGTGTAAGGGATTTTAATACCCTCACATCAAATGGATTTATCAAGCACATTAATACACTGCAAAAATATATATTTTTTCTAGTTAAAAACATCCTTAAAACAAGATAAACTGACGAGAAACAAAATTTAAATAGATATTAGGGCTTTAATTTATTTTTAATAACCCACTATTCTTGTTTTAAGCATAAACCTCATTACTTTTGGTTAGATTCATGCTTAAAATGAGGAAGAAAAACAAACTTAATTGAATTTAACACATATTAATATGGCAAATTTGTTTAAGGATGTCTAGATATTACTGAAAACAAGACAAAACTACTGGTGAAGAGTTTTCCCCACTTTTAAAACTCAATACTGCATCTAAAGTTATGCCCCATATATTTATTCCCCAGTGAATAAGCTTATACAGGTCTTTCTCAAAAATAGCATATTGTGATAAAAGTGCATTATTTTCCATAATGTAATGATAAAAATTAAACTTTCATATATTTTAGATTCATTGCACACCAACTGAAATATTTCAGGTCTTTTATTGTTTTAATACTGATGATTTTGGCATACAGCTCATGAAAACCCAAAATTCCTATCTCAAAAAATTAGCTTATTTCATCCGAACAATAAAAGAAAAGTGTTTTTAATACAAAAAAGTCAACCTTCAAATAATTATGTTTAGTTATGCACTCAATACTTGTGGGGAATCCTTTTGCAGAAATGACTGCTTCAATGCGGCGTGGCATGGAGGCAATCAGCCTGTGGCACTGCTGAGGTGTTATGGAGGCCCAGGATGCTTCGATAGCGGCCTTAAGCTCATCCAGAGTGTTGGGTCTTGCGTCTCTCAACTTTCTCTTCACAATATCCCACAGATTCTCTATGGGGTTCAGGTCAGGAGAGTTGGCAGGCCAATTGAGCACAGTAATACCATGGTCAGTAAACCATTTACCAGTGGTTTTGGCACTGTGAGCAGGTGCCAGGTCATGCTGAAAAACTAAATCTTCATCTCCATAAAGCTTTTCAGCAGGTGGAAGCATGAAGTGCTCCAAAATCTCCTGATAGCTAGCTGCATTGACCCTGCCCTTGATAAAACACAGTGGACCAACACCAGCAGCTGACATGGCACCCTAGACCATCACTGACTGTGGGTACTTGACACTGGACTTCAGGCATTTTGGCATTTCCTTCTCCCCAGTCTTCCTCCAGACTCTGGCACCTTGATCTCCGAATGACATGCAAAATTTGAGCGAAAGTCCAGTGCTGCTTCTCTGTAGCCCAGGTCAGGCGCTTCTGTCGCTGTTTCTGGTTCAAAAGTGGCTTGACCTGGGAAATGCGGCACCTGTAGCCCATTTCCTGCACACGCCTGTGCACAGTGGCTCTGGATGTTTCTACTCCAGACTCAGTCCACTGCTTCTGCAGGTCCCCCAAGGTCTGGAATCGGTCCTTCTCCACAATCTTCCTCAGGGTCCGGTCACCTCTTCTTGTTGTGCAGCGTTTTTTGCCACACTTTTTCCTTCCCACAGACTTCCCACTGAGGTGCCTTGATACAGCACTCTGGGAACAGCCTATTGGTTCAGAAATGTCTTTCTGTGTCTTACCCTCTCGCTTGAGGGTGTCAATGATGGCCTTCTGGACAGCAGTCAGGTCTTACCCATGATTGCGGTTTTGAGTAATGAACCAGGCTGGGAGTTTTTAAAAGCCTCAGGAATCTTTTGCAGGTGTTTAGAGTTAATTAGTTGATTCAGATGATTAGGTTAATAGCTCGTTTAGAGAACCTTTTCATGATATGCTAATTTTTTGAGATAGGAATTTTGGGTTTTCATGAGGTGTATGCCAAAATCATCAGTATTAAAACAATAAAAGACCTGAAATATTTAAGTTGGTGTGCAATGAATCTAAAATATATGAAAGTTTAATTTTTATCATTACATTATGGAAAATAATGCACTTTTATCACAATATGCTAATTTTTTTAGAAGGACCTGTACACACTTATGCAGAACATGCATCAGTATGTGTGCAGAATCAGCAATGCATTGAGACTCAGTGATAATGTCTTCAGATATCTGATTCGACACATCATTATGTTGAACTGTGATCTTGCTTCTCATCAGAATTCCTCACATGTCACTTACAGATATGAACTAATGAATGATTTGATCAGAGCACAGTGGGAACCAGCCTCTTCGGTAATGAGGACGAAAGCTAATTATGAGGTTTCATCCTGCTGGGACGCTGAGGTTACCGCTGACCTGAGAGAAGAGGTAAGCGGGCACACAGTTTATTTTGGTAAGTGACCTTAGTCAAGATAGATGCCATATTGATGATAATGAGGCTGTGAGGGACAGTACAATTCATTTCATAGGTCATATTCTTTAGGAATACCTTTCTCAATAATAACTAGTTGGTTACACTTTAATTCTACTTTAGAATTCTACTTACTAAGCAACATTGCCACTAACTCATGAATTTGCAACTTCTCTCATTTGAGTTTTAGTAGACTGGTAGGTTATGTTATCAGATTACTTTTAGAAACTAGTAAAGGAACACATTAGTTTTAAATTTACAACAAAACATTACTCTTTCAAATAAGCTTTGTTTTGCCATGTAGGCTATTAACAGACAGCTCTCCGGTCCCCATAGTGAGAGAAATTGTGAGTAAGTGCAGAGGCATTGTGCATTTATTCTAAAACTACAATAGCATCTCATCTCACACCCCTAGGTTTTTTAATATATTTTTTTTAAATATATTTTATATATTTCTCTTTCATGCAGTGTGTAAATGTTTTACAAAGTTGTAAAGTCGAAAGTCCACAGTAAATAAAGTTATTGTCTCCAAAATGAAAACATTGACTCTGAAGTGCTAAATGAGTTGTCTGTAATTCAATTCCCACTGCATTACGGTTCTATGTCCCAAGAAAATACATTTGCATAATGGCCGTCTATGTGGTATGTTGTCTATCCGCGAACAGCTCGATCAGACTTCTAGCACGTCATTTTACTACCGACTGCTTCTCAAATCTCAGCATTCACAAAAGCATTCACTTGCTCTTGAAAGATGGGTCAGTACTCAGTTTATCTGAACCAGCTGCTTCTCAGAATCACAACCTGTAAGTATGAATTATTATTGATGTTTATAGTTTCTACCAGGTGTTCAAAATATGTAGTTTTGTGTTTTATATTATAAGTTTATATTGTATATAAGTTTCAGGCTAAACAGCTAACTCATGTTCTTACTGTCTTACTGAAACACTTCTGCTCATCAGCTGTGGGCCACCGTTAACTAAAACTGTGTCTATTAATGCAGGTTATCTGTCATTCTTACTACTTTGAGTAAAGATAAAAGATGGAGTAAGATTGACGTTTATGTTACATCAGTCATTCACGTTAGTGCTGGGCCAACGTATGCACTGTTATTGATAAAGATCTGGCATGAGTTTTCAAAAATCACAATGTCAGTGGTGACGTGAGTACCAATCACACCTTGCTTAGCGTCCTTGGATGGACTTAAGTAAAACAACTACAAGTGTTTGTATTACCTTTGATGCATGTAATGCTGTTGTAGGAGACTCCAAAACGAAACGAGGAAACTTTAAAATAGCATAATAAGGGCCCTTCAATCTCACTTTATTAACCAGTGTCTTTTACCTCATACGATCCAAATCAACCATACGAATAAGAAAAATGTTCCACATTTGCATTTCATTTTTTTATTCATATTTATTTTTTTTTTTTTATTGCTGAAGTGAGAGTAGTGAATCTTCTTCTTCTGCATTCTATTCTTCAACTATCCAGGGGTGCGTTCCCCATTTATGGTTTCAAGTTCCGTCGTTATTAACATAGTCAACTAGAGTGTGTTTCTCGAAACCATAGTTGAAACGAACATGTGTGAACAGCGTCGCAAAGTTTCGACCAGTGGTTAGAAGCTTCTTGTTTGCCTGAAATGTGGACTTAAAGGACAACTCCAGTGAAAAATGATCCAGTGAATATAAAGAGTTCTATCTCTTAGAACATATTGGCGTATAACGCTAGTTTATGGGGCATACAATACGCACAATTAAATCGCTAGTTAATACCACTAACAAGGCTCAAAATAGCCTCACACTAACACAGTAACATAATGAGGGTCTCTACATGCAAACCGATGCATAGAGAGCTTTGTAAGTGTACACACAGTTTAATAAGAAGATACTTTATAAAGTCAGTACATTACGCATATATAGAGACAAGCCATCTTGAAAAACAGTCTGGACGAGTCAAGCCACGAGTGCTGTGCTAAGTGAGCTGGTCGATGGGAATTAAGTTTGTGAAAAAAAGTGTTTTGTGAGTTTTTAATTATTTTTATTTATTTATTTTCTCAGTTGCGTTCAGTGCTTTCTTCCAGAAACAACGGACCATATACTTGAGATTCCAAGTCACAGTTCATCACTCAGCACAGCGTTCGTGGCTTCGACTCGTCGAGACTGTTTTACAAGATGGCTTCCCTCTATATATGCGTAATGTACTGTATTTTTAATGTATCTTCTTATTAAACTGTTTGTACACTTACAAAGTTCGGTTTGCATGTAACTTCCTACCACAACACAATTGGGACATTATTAAAGTGTTACCTTACCATTTGTACATTCATACATTTTTTTATTATTATACAGTAAATATAGTTTTACAATTGTAAATTAACGTGCCATAACATTTGAGCACAAATGTTGTAGTGCTCTTGCAGTTCATAAATTGTTCATGAAATACTTGTTCAAACAGCAGAGCACAGGCTCAAGCCTTTGAATGCCATCTGAAGTGTTTTTCTGGACAGAGACTTGGCCTAGTTGTTGGATAAAATGATTGTCAAGGGAGCATCAATCTGATGCTGTGATTTATGTTGAAGGCTGAAACGCTTCTTCCATTGCGTTGTCACTTTCATAATTCAATTGAATGTATGCGTTTATTCTAGACTACAGCAATAATACATTTTTATTAACATATATCAAGGCAAATACTATGAGATAAAGTGAATTGGAAATGTTCCCAGAGCCTGTGTCCATTAAGACAAATGCATGGATCAGATTACGAACAGGATCTCTAATGTAGATTTGTTCCAGCGGCTGCTATGATTGAATCTGACCAAATACTGGAAATCACATTGGAACCCAAACAACTCAGCCAAATTGCTTTGCCTCCTCAACAAAACAAAGTAAATTGTTTAGAGGATAATTTATGCGTCACATTACCCCTTTAAAGAGTTATCAATATGCATACTCCATCTGAGTGTGCATGCTTCTCAGTGGGTTGTATACATTTCTGCTCTCTTTGTTGCATTCCTCACTGTTAAATGGCCTCATGATGCATTAGACTACCTGCAGGTTGAGTCAGTGGTTGACACAGCGTCTCCTCCTAGTGTTATGCATCTTGCAAACAATTTAAATTGCTTATATCATGAGCAATCACATTTCCTGTTAAGAAAACATGCTGGAACTTTCGGAATTCAAAACTTCCTCTCCAATGATAAAAGACCCCAGGGATTCAAAAACAATCAAGCACTTCCCAGGTCATCACAACCCACTGACGATAATCTCTAGGATAATCACAACTACGGTATATTAGATATCACATTATGTATAATACAAACTTTGGTAATGCTTTAGATTATGGGCTGGAAAGTACTGCATAAGTAAAACTAATTTACAGTGTAACTTTCGGTAAGTATAGTGCAACTCTAGAGTACGTACAGTACGTGTAGGTATAAGGGAACAATATGCAATATTTGGGGGAATAAAGGGGTAACTATCATGAAAATTAACAAATTATTTATACTGTAAGTATTTTTTAATTAAGGGGTAATTATTAGTTACAGGAGTAACAATAAACAATAAAAACAAGTACACCATCTGATATCACTCAGAAACATTTATTTGAAAAAAACAGCTTAATTCAAAACAGATCTACAACACTTCTTATTCATTTATTCATTTTTTTTTTTTTAAATAAACTTTTCATTTCACATACTAACCCTACCCTTAAACTTACTCATACCACTGTCCATAACCTTACCCGTATCCCACCTCATATTGAATTGTTCTGCAATTCAATATGAACATTGTACTTATTTTTTTGATGCAAGCACGTAGTAGTTAAGGCCACCTGATATAAAGTGGGACCAAAAAAGGGAATAAATAAAAATTGACGGATGAACCAGTTCCGACTACCAGAGTTTCTCGGTGTGCTCGCATCACTCTTCAAGTTACATCAAGCATGAACTCAACCCTCTCATGCACGCACAGATGACTGCTGGTCTACAAATATTGGTATTTTTCTTACAAACACTTATCGTTTCACTTCAGAAGACATTGATTCATCCAATGGGATTGTTTGGCTTGCTGTAGTTATTGCTGTATGTGCTGTTTGATGCTTCAACTTTTAGAAACCCAAATGCATTTTCATTAGCAGAGATTATTATATTTTCTGTGTTCATCTGAAGAAAGAAAGTCGTGTACATCTCAGATGGCATGAGAGTAAAAGACGAGTAAACACTGAGGACATTTCTGCGTGCAATGTATTTTCTCTAAATACAGAATACTAGCTAGAGACATGGGATTCCTGCTTAAGATTCATCTGTGGAAAGAACAAAAAAGAAAAGGAACAATAGGAGGATGAGCCGCACAAGATAAACGAATAATAAGAGTTGTAAATCCGGTTTTCAAATAAAGGTTTCAGAGTGATATCAGATCACACCAATAACTGAGGAACAAGGGTTTAAATAAATTGACCCCCTATGTACTTAAACCCTTGTTCTTCAAATATTTGGTGTGATGTTTATGATTAAAGGGGAAGATGTAAAGTCTCCGGTGTGTCTCCAGAATGTGTCTGTGAAGTTTAAGCTAAAAATACCCCACAAATAATGTATTATACCACATAGTAAATGGCCATTTCTGAGTGGAAGGAAAAATGTGCTGTTTCCATGCATGTATCTTTAAATGCAAATGAACTTCCAGAAGAGGGTGGAGTCTCTATACAGCTTGTGCCTCTGATACTTTGACAAAAGCTAAAACATCTGTGTGGATTTGATTATCATCTCCATTGCAATCCCGCTCATGCGTGACATCGCAGTTTTTTCATCATCATGAAAGTTTATTATATGTTTTAAAGCCATATCAGTCTAAACTTCTGATATATGGTTTTCTGAGCGCACACACCTGAAGCACGCGCACAGAAAGCTGGACCTCGTCGTTATGTCTGTGAATCTAAACAGCAGGGAAATAAATTGCATGTGTAAGTGACAGCAGTGTAATATACAGTACCTACTGCTGTATATGTCATATCTGTTTCTGTGTCTGGAGCCCGTTGGGACTTTTATGTTGTAGTTCTCTGTGCATTGTCTATGTGTTTTTCTCTGTGCAGGTGTATGATGTTCCCTCTTTCTAGTTTGTTTTGTTCCTGAGTCCTGTTTCATTAAATTTCTCCCTGCATTTGGATCCTTGATCCCTGAATGCCGTCTGGTATTTTGAGGTTTCCTGACAGTATATGCTGTTAATATGAATCATACAACACAAGAAAAACAGAAAACCACTCACTGCCCCTGAGTGAATAACTTTAGTAGCTTTAATAAGAATATTTTTTTACTTGAATGCTCTGGCGAAGAGACAAACATGGCGGACTGTGTATAGCTCACTGTGGGCGGGGTCTATGCTAATAGGGCAGAGTCTTTCAGCAGTCATGGGCTGGGCCTAAACATATGTGCCTCACAAAATCTAGAATCTGCTTATGATTTATGGGGATTAAAAAAAGGATTGGGTAGATTTGTTTATCATTATTGGGTGGTTGTGTACACACACACTGCCGACACACATTTATGTTCAAACACTATGTAAAAGTGAATTTTATATAATAAATTGTCCTTTAATTGGTTGTGTTTGGCTTCTATATTCCTATGATTCTCCTGCGTATTCCTTGTTAGATTATTATTAAAGACAGCTTCTGTTTCTGCTCCTGCATCTTACGATTCACTACAACAGCCACTGTAACATTACTATTACGGAGTGTCTATTTACACCAAGTGCTATTCGCACTAGCTCCGCCTAACAATGCCGCTTTGGGAAGAACAAGATAAAAAAAAAACGAACAGGCATATTTCAATGTTTTCAGTGGCGCACTCAGTAAAGCATAAGGTTTAAGAATCTTGGTTTTGATGCGATCGACCCGGGTTCGAATCCGCCTTTTGCTGAGCTCGCTGCTTCTCTCTTTTCCCATCACATATCACATAGGAAAGGCATTTACTTTCAACCAAAATTAAAAATGGAAATAAAGTGCCTAACAAAATTTTTAATAATAATAATAATAAAATCATTCATTTGGTGGGGTTAGGGGTCGGTGTAGGGAGGGCTTTCATTGTCCCATTAAGGCGGCATCCATTTAATAATTTTAATAAATATTATCATTTACACTCTTTGTTATAATTAAATCCTGTTAATGTACAACAACACTGATGTGCAAATAGTATTGTCAAAATAAAGTATAAATTGCATGTAATTACTATTTACACATATTGCAAAGAACTACTTTTACATGGTGTAAATAGAATATAACACTATTTTCACTTAGTATGCTTTTTCACTTAGTGTAAATTGCATCTATTGCTAAGAAAAGTTTACTTTCACTTAGTGTAAAAAGAATCTAGTTGCTATGTGCACTTAGTGCAAATAGCCACTGCCAAATTATTATTATTAAAGATGGAACAGTGTTGGGAAAAATCCTATGGCCAGAGTATTTGGATGTGAGATCACAGCATTGCAAATGCAGCAGACCTTTCCTAAAGTTTCATGAAACCCCCATTTTAGCACTGGTGGTTCACACCTCAGATTTGAAAAAAAGGTCTTAAATAATATGTAATCATAATAAATTCTTCAGCAAATAAATGGATCAGATTAGAAATGTAGATTTGTTCCAACAGCTGTTATGATTAGATTTGACCAGTTCTGGGGAATCGCACTGAAACCCAAACAACTAAAGCCAAATTGCTTTGCCTCCTCAACAAAACAAAGCCAATTGTTTAGAGGATAATTTATGCGCCACATTCCTTCCTGCAAAGAGTTATCAATATGCATACTCCTTCCGAGTGTTCGTGCTTCTCAGTGGGCTGTATGAATTTCAGCTCTCTTTGTTACATAACTGTTTAAATATTAGTTCTGGGATCATTTTCATAATTCAGCCTGCCATTCTAATGCATGCAGAGTCTATTCTACACTGACAACTAAAGCAAAGACTCAAACTGGGCCAAGTGAAGAGGAGTAGAAGAGGAAAATAAATGGTGCGGAATATCAGGAAATGGATGAGATTATTTCACTTATTGGAAGGAAATTGAAAATTGCATCATGCGGCTGGATTGTCTACAAAGTTTTGCGAGGCGCGCATTTTCTCTCAGGCGCTGAATGCTGTGCGGAGAGATGGGGAAAGCTGTTAAAATACACTTTACTATACAAACAAACAGACATCAATAATGACACCTAATATTCCTAATTATGTTTAGCGTGAAACATTTTCAATAAACAACTAAATAAGCCACATTTTAGGATCAATCAATAGCAATATTAGTCCTGAATGCTAAACTGTCAATAACATATGAGTTAGAAAGTGTTTGTAAATTAGTTGCTGCACTGAGCTGCAGGGCAGCCCATCTTTGTGTGTTAAAAAGTTATTATTTTGAATAAATAAGCAGAAGACTATTTGGTGAATGTACAGATAAGCATGTTTTAGGTGATTATGGATCATTTAAAGTGCAACAGGGGTGTGTGTTATATTTACTGAAAAGTGTGAAACAGTCACATTTCATATAAAATAATACAATCCATAGCTTTTACAGTGCAACCGAATGCAACATAGTTGTGTTAGTTTTCCTAAGAGGCCAATCAAATTCACTACTATGAATATTCACACCTGTTTCCTTTAAAATAAAGCTGCAAATAAGCCCACTATATATAAGGAACGTATAGTGCTGTAGGATCCTGTTAGTCGGCTACCTGGTGTGCGACTGATGACAGTGTTAGCAGCTTTGCCAAAATGCATAATGGTAATAGGCACCTAATGCAATGCAGTATGTGCTTTATATTATGAGCAAATGGATCTGAAGTGGAGGGGAGGAATTTATCAGAGGCGTGTAGGGAGGAACAGGGATGAGCTCCATTCATCACATGGTGTCAGATGTCTGTTCACTCTATTGTCTAGGATTGCCATAGAGCAACGGCCACACACACAAACGCGCCCACACACACAAAGGCCCCTCACCCCCAACAAACACGCACGCACATCAATATGAAGGCATTGCATAGGCGTAATGGTTTTTACTGCACAAACTTTATATTCTATTCCCTACCCCTAAACTTACTCATCACAGAAAGCTTTTTATATTTTTAAATTTTTAATAAAGCATTTTTTTAAGTTTTTCAAGCCATTTCAATTATGAATACTGTCCTCATAAACCACATTTACATTGTAATAAGAATGCTATGTCACTATACAAGTTTGTGAGCTCATAAATAATAATAAAAACCATAATAATCCTTTAAAAAAATCACACAAAAATTAAGGTAAACACATTTAATTTTAATACTTATCACATATCACAACAAAATTTAGCATGATAATATATTTTTAAACTATACGTAATTAGCACATTTTTTAAGCACAATAAACAATTATAAACTGTATTGTATCATTTTTTTTAAATTTGAAATAAAAAAATATGGATTTTTCCTGAAGCATAAAAAAGTAGAGTATGGCGCTAACAATGTCAATATCATGTGTTCAATTCCAAAATTGATTCCCAAAAAATTCCAAACTGAAATCCAAAATCAAAAATCCGCCATAATTTTTCTACACGCACTCCACAACACCTCAAAGTGTCAAATCTGCAAGCATGTTCATGACAAATAAATAAATAAATAAATAAATAAATAAATAAATAAATAAATAAATAAATAAATAAATACCTGTGTTAACTCTTTCCCCGCCAAACACAGAATGTTCCGTTATTTGTGAGAAAACGCATCCTGGCCAAACACTGAATTTTCCGGATTTCTGTGTTTTCACTGTTAGATGCTAGGGGGCGCTATCACGCATCGTCTGAATGAGTACAGAATCTCCTGATCAAAACACACACGAGGGAGACGCAGTAAAACAAGCGATCGTATGTAGATGCATATGTAAAATAAAGTGATCATCAACATTAAACATCATATAGATCAAAACGATCTAATTTTACTGAATGAAATGTGGACCCAGGACGAGCTCTAGGACTGTGAAGCTTTGGGGTGTTGATGGACTCCATCTACTACATCTGTGTTTGATCATTGCTCTGAATCTGATCTGAATGTAGTCTTTCACAAAAACGTGATTTTCTCAGCTTTTTGTTCAAAATGTTGATAAAAAAAGTAATGCATGAAGCTAGAATAAAACGATTGTTGTTGTTGTCGTTGTTAAAAGGATCAGCTATTTATTTTGATATATTGCATGCTCAGATATTCATAAAACAAAATATTCTATGGGCTATTCAATTTTGGTAAAAATAGTCAAAAACCCTGGCGGTGACTGACAACTTTTTTCTTTTCTTTTTTTTTAAATGCTAGCGGGAAAGAGTTAACCAGTAATTCCAACAGCCACATTTCGTTTTGCAGGTCAAATTGCCCAAAAACATACCTATATATATATATACATATTTCATATTTCAGTAATTACATAAACCTAAGTAATGTCGTAAGTCAAACAAACAAATGCATTAAATAAATAATTACATACATACATCTGTTTATTAAATTATAGTAATATAATTTCTTACCACAATCAAATCTGTCACAATCCATTATTTTTAGCTTAACATAACGGGAAATAAATGATATGCCACGTTCTGATCAGCTCAGAAATATATTAGATCCAAATATGCTTCTAAATGGTCTTATTTCTTTTCACTCCAACCTGTTAAAAATGTTAAATGTGGACGTCTAGTTCCAAGGATGCATGTAAATTTAATTTGACTGTATCTGTTATTCATGCGCACCAGACATAATCTTGAGATAAACGTGGATGGAGGGAAATCAATAAGCATCACGCTGCAGTCCTGACTGATGGAAAGTGCATATGGGAAAAGTCTGCCTTCAGCTTCTGTTGTGTTTTATTACTAGGATGAGAATATGTAAGATCCAGCCCTGTAGCTCAAGGGAATGGCTTGTGTGCAGTTACCACTCAGATCAGAGGAAGTCAGGATCTCCTCGACAAATTGAAACTACTCTCAATGATTATAAACCGATAAAAGAATTCCGATCGGCTGCGCCAGAATCTAATCAACTTGACCCCTGTGGCGAACCATATTGATCTCTAGGCTGGAGGAGAGGAAATGAACCCTGGCCACACAAGACAAAAGCTTTATATTAGTATTAATGCACTCATGCTTAATTAGCCCTCACATTTCCAAATGACTTCAGGATCTCTTTCTTTATGGTTTGTGGTCCTGTACATTCAGTTCCCACAGAATGCTTAGTAAATGAGAAATGCAGTACAATATGAACCCAGCTTAGCCTATTGCAGTTCTCTGTTAAAAGTTTTCATGACAAAGACAAGGAAAAATATTGTAAAAACCTACTAAAACATGCACCAAGTTCTTATAATTGCACTCTTAGAGACAGAATTACTAAAAGCTTGCTCCAGTGCAAAACCCTCATTTGGTGTTCAAAACTACTGTCAGGGTTTACTAGGTCGTTAGCAACCCGGGACGTCATTCACTACTCTCCTCCTCATTAATAATAATAATAATAATAATAATAATAATAATAATAATAATAATAATAATAATAATAATAATTTGTTACATTTATATAGAGCTTTTCAAGGCACTCAAAGTGCTTTACATACAGAAGGGGGGGGATCTCTTCAACCACCACCAATGTGCAGCATCCACCTGATGATGCGACGGCAGCCATATTGTGCCAGAACGCCCACACACACACCAGCTGGTTGGTAGAGACCACCATTCATTTTTTAAAGTTAGACATCAACCTTCGTATTATTCCTCAATCAATTAATTATAAAAAATATAACAAGAAAAAAATAATAACGTTTTTCCACTAGTTTTTTGCAAAAATTGTATAGCGTCGCAACGCCCGAGGTCTGATACACAATGATGACGTGACAATTCACTCATAGTTACCGCAGGCAGAAAACAAAAGAATAATTATGATCTGCAAAACTTGAAATGGTTCAGCAATTTACAGCAAGTACTGAACACATTCAAATATTAATGTTAAAAATGAGTTTTGAGAATATGCGTGAGATCATGAATATGAGCCAGATGCAGAATGTACTGAGAAATGATCTCTGATGAGGACAGTGATGGTGGTATAAAATAAAACATCTGCTCAAATTGAACCCTTCCGAGCTCCAAAAGGTAATGAAATATGCTGTAATTGTTACTCTAATATCAGGAGTTTTATATATGATCGCGACAGATAAAGATCTATATCCATGTTAGGTATAGATTTGGGTTGCTAAAGACCCGAATATGTAAGAGTGATTGGCAAAACAGTCATGCTTTTAAGGGTTAACGTAATTTTTGTCATACAGTTAGATGATCTTACAAGTCGGAAGTTTATCACAATCACACTGAGCATCTACAGCACCTGTAACCCTGGTAGAAGGAAATGTCCATTCTAACTTCAACCCGATTCTGCTTCTCTGTTTGTGATCAGGCCATTTTAAGCCATTCAACTCTGGAAAAGTGTTCAATGATCCAGTAATCAAATTCATTTAAACAGTCCAAAACAGCGCTAATGTACAGAAGACCAGGTGGACTACATCAGACATATCAGAGAGAACAGACATTTGGTGACGTACAGTAAGCGCGCAAGAGTCTGTGTAAAGAAACTTTGCCTGAGAGAAACTGTGTATGAGCTGATCGCACGCTGCATTCATGTCCAGACACATTTAAGTACATTTGCGTTGTTTCCACACACACTCGGGAAGGATAATGTTTGATTTGTCACGTGTACGCTGTTGTGTTTAGTAATCGTAGGCTTATGCAGTCAAAGCGGATGGTTTAGGAGTTGTTTTGGCGTCTTTGTGTGGTCCTGTAGGGTATCGCAGCTTGACTCGTCTAAAATGAAAACAATGTACACATACTGGGTTTGTATTATATAATAGAATTATATGGACTCCATATATTTGGTTATTTGGTGTCCTTTTGGAGTCCCTGATGATCTTTGAAACTTTTGTGAGTATCACCCTTCAATCTGAATGTTTACTTTGCTGGACATATCAAATGATGACAAAATGAATGTGTTTAGTGAGATAAATGGCGTATGCTTGATTATGGTTAACCACTCAATGAATTGACAGCCCTAGTAATTTACTGTTAATACTATGGTATGTTCATGTAACATATGTAAAATAAGCACAGTGTAAAATAAAGTGAAAAATCTTTCATATGGTTCTGAAAATAAAAAAAATAAAAAAATAAAGTAATAATTAAAGTAATAACCTACATTCCTTACTCACTGAATGCATGTGCATACACACATTAGGATTTACATTTTCTATGTTATTAAAAATATGAAGTATTACAAATTTAAACACTATTATTAATATTCTTACTACTATTACAGTATTTTTATCATCAACAACAAAATGTACTTATTTCATTTAATTTACTTATTTTGTTCTTGTTTAATCGTTCAAATAGTGCATAATGAATTATGAATTCATAAATGTATTCATATCATGTTTTTTGGAGATTTGCCCCACATGACATTTTACAACTTGAACATAACAAATGTATCACCCTGACTTTTTATTTTACTTTTTGCTCACTCAAAATTCTCAAACTTAATTTTAATACAGTAATTAAAAACATGCATATTATAGTTTTTCTCTTTTTTTCACAGAATCAACAAAACCCTTTGGAGAATTAATAAATATGTATTTAATGTATAAATAATGTATTTTTGAAATAATTAACAGATAGTCAATGTCATTAGCTTGGTTTCCACTCACAGTTGCAAATTTAACTACTGTGTAAAATGTGAATATCACATAAAACATTTGCAATGTTATTATATATGAGTATATATATATATATATATATATATATATATATATATATATATATATATTAGGGATGGCCCGATACCGATACTGACATCGGGTATCGGGTCGATACTGTCCTCATATACTCGTACTGCACTCATAAAAATGAGCCGATACCACGCACGATACCACGTGCATTTTGTGAAACGAAACTGGTCGCGCGAGCGCCGCTTTGTCTAGGTGACGCCATAACGTAAAATGTCGGCGGTTTGGGCTCATTTCAAGATAAGGGATGATGACAGCAGCAAGGCAGACTGTAAGTTATGTTCAGCTAAGGTGTCGAGAGGAGGAAAAGAAAGTACATCGTTTAACACCAGCAATCTAATTAAACATCTGAAGACGCATCATAGTGCTGAATACACACAGTTTAGTCAAGCTAAACAAGCAACTCAGCAGCCAACATTAACACAGGTTTTACAGAAGCGAGAAGATGTCCAGAGATAATCCACGGGCACTAAAAATAACAGAGGAATTGCATACTTTATTGCACTTGATGACCAGCCATTGTCGGCTGTTGAAAATATAGGATTTCGACATCTTCTTGGCATACTGGAGCCGCGATCTGAAATTCGAGTCGCCATCACATTACAACAGCTATGCTACGAAAGTGTTTCATGGCGTGAAAAAGCACGTCAGTGGCCTGTTGCGTGACGTTTCGACCGTCAGTTTTACAACAGATATTTGGTCAAGCAGTGTCTGCCCAATGTCTCTGCTCAGTTTAACTGTACAGTGGATTGATGACAACTTTACTCTTCGCCATGCCACCTTACAAGCAAAGCCGTTTCGGGGTTCGCACACCAGCAAAGCCATAGCAGACGCGTTCGATGGGATGCTTCAGACCTGGTGCATTCCGAAAACCTCTGTCCACGTTGTGCTACGAGACAACGCTAAAAATATGATTAAGGGCATGAATGATGCTGGACTCCCCAGCCTACCTTGTGCCGCTCACACTCTCCAGCTGGTGGTCCACGAAGGACTTTTGTCGCAGAGAAGTGTTGCTGATGCATTGGCTATCGGACGCAAAATCGTAGGCCATTTTAAACATTCTCCTCTAGCCTACTCCTGCCTCGAAGACATTCAGTTAGAGATCGGTCAGCCTGCAAAACGACTACAGCAGGACGTACAGACCCGCTGGAACAGTACATTTTACATGATCCAGTCCCTGATTGAGCAGAAACGGGCACTAGGAGTTTTTGTGTCCGAACATGAACTCCCTGATAATCTCACGGCTCACCAGTGGGCACTGCTGGAGAAGGTTGTAACTGTTCTGGGTCCGTTTGAGGAGTTAACACGAAAAGTTAGCTCTTCTGAAGCTATGGCAGCAGATGTGATTCCTGCTGTCACTGTATTGCAGCGATTTCTGTCTAGAGAGACCGACGATGACCATGGCATCAAAACTATGAAAGGGACTTTAGCTGCAGCTGTCAGGAGGCGATTTTCTGATGTGGAAGAACAACCCCTCTACAGCATCGCTACTCTTCTCGACCCCAGGTAGGTGTGTGTGTGCGTTTGTTTCTCTGTGTGTGTGTGTGTGTGTGTGTGTGTGTGTGTGTGTGTGTGTGTGTGTGTGTGTCTGTGTGTGTGTGTGTGCGTTTGTTTCTGTGTGTGTGTGTGTGTGTGTGTGTGTGTGTGTGTGTGTGTGTGTGTGTCTGTCTGTGTGCGTGTGGGTCTGTATCTGTGTGTGTGTGTGTGTGTGTGTGTGTCTGTCTGTCTGTCTGTGTGTGTAAATGTGTCTGTGTGCGTGTGTGCTATATAGCGAGTTAAAAGTTGCCAATGTCTTGCTGAAAAGTACATTTTAGTATTTCATTTTCATTAATACAATATTTGATTAGGCTATGTTATTTTAATAAATACCTATTGTCAGATGCCTAATTTTTCTCCCTCTGTTATAGGTATAAACATCTTTTTTTCTCTAACACCAACACTGCTGCAAATGCCAAGGAGATGCTGATGCGTGAGCTGTTGAGGTCGTCTAGAGAAGAGGAGAATCATGACCTGCACGAACCTCCTGCCAGAAAACCACGCAGGGACCAGGCAAGCAGCAGCCTGGACAGTATATTTGATGAAATAGCAGATGAGCAAGCACCAGTCTCTCTAAACAGAGCTCAAGTAGGTTCTACTGCACAATTAGAGACATACCTAGGGGAGACCACAATTTCTCGAGAAGACAAACCACTACAATACTGGGCAGTTAACAAAGTGCGGTTCCCTGCTCTGGCCAAAATGGCATCCAGATACCTCTCAGCACCATGCAGTAGTGTTGCCAGTGAAAGGCTGTTCAGCTCAGTGTCACATATTGTGAATGACGACAGAAACAGAATCACAGCTGATCATGCAGAGATGATTTTGTTCATCAAAAAGAACCTGCCTCTCATTCTCCCAAAAAGTACCTAAGCAGTTCAGATCACATTGCTGACTGAAATGTTTGTTTAATTGAAACAAGGGAGCTGTCACTGTGCCACATAGTTTAATTGTTGTTTAATTTAAATATGTAGTAGTTTAATTGAGACTTGAAATAGTTACATTGATGTTTTGTTTAATTAAAATATCTAAGTGTTTCATTGAGACTACACAACAGTTACATTGAAATTGAGTTAAACTGAAAGCTGGAGACGTTGTCAAACATTTCATTGAAATATTGTTGAGTTGACGGTGTTGACTGTACAATACATTTTATTTATATTTTGTCAGTTGTGAAGACAGTGCCAGTATTGAGGCTTTTTGTTTACACAGAAATATATATAATTTATTTTTATTTGAAATTGCCTATTTATTATTTTGCTAATTATTTATTTTTGACTTGTTAAAACAAGCAGAGGAAATAAAAACAGTCTTCTAACCTGTGTTCTAAAATAGTCTTCTGTCTTCTTTTCTGGTAGCTTGTAATTACTTTCGCTGGTAGAAATATTGGTATCGGTACTGCATCGGCAAGTAGACAAATGTAAATACTGTACTATCAGACGGTTTGGAAAAAATGGTATCGGGCCATCCCTAATATATATATATATATATATATATATATATATATATATATATATATATATATATATATATATATAATAACATTGCAAATGTTTTATGTGATATTCAAATTTTTATATATATATATATGTGTGTGTGTGTGTGTGTGTGTGTGTGTGTGTTTGTGTGTGTGTGTGTGTGTGTGTGTGTGTGTGTGTGTGTGTTATTAGGGCTTTTTTTTTCTTTAGAATGTAGGTGCATCTTGGCTTTACATCCAGCATTTCTTTAATGCAATATCCCAAAATGCGAATAGGTGGGTGGAAAAATAGCTATTGATCCAAAAGGCTGTCAATACATTATACCTGCAGTTTTAAGTTTTATGTCAGTGGCTGAGAAAACTCTCTTCTTGCTAGTACATCCTGCAAATACAATACTGAATTTCCTTCAGGCAAATATTGTGGGAGTCCACATATTTATAATTCACTGAACCGTGTAAAAGAAAATAAAAGCCCATATAAGTTAGAAGCTAAAGGTTAATGAATAAGAGCAACCATGAGAGGTGTGAGGGGCTCTGCCATTTTCAAAGGATGTGGTAGAGAACTGACTCTTTATGGGTAGAGGCTTGAATTGAAGCAATCTTTCTTTTTTTAAACCTAACCTTTGGGCCTCTTGGTTAAGGTCGGTTAATTATATAGCTGGCATACTTTTAAGAAGCCAATAATTCTGAAGATCAGTCCACAGGTCATTGATTCCCGACAGCTTTAGCCAGCGGAATTCACTTTCATGCATTTCAACTGCCTTCTCCATCAGTATGTTCCCTATAATGAATCACTTTGAGAGAGGAGGAATATTCTACAGCAAGACTAGTCTCAACCTCAGACAGGACGCCCACGGACCGCCTACAGCCCACTCGCTGATCATCTGATGCATACGCCACACAAATATAACAAGCGCTGCCTGAAATCGCAAGTTCCAGCCTGACTGGCTGGCTTTAGGTAACTACCGGGAGTTATTTGCTTACAAAAATATAGGTGGTAAAAACCTAATATAACAACAGCAAAAACAACAATTAAAGTACACTATAAAAAATGCTGGGTTGTTTTAACCCAATGTTGGGTCAAATATGGACTAACCCAGCAGTTGGGTTGTTTTAACCCTGCGGTTGGATTAAATGTTTGCTTAAGACAACCCAATCGCTGGGTTAGTACATATTTGACACAACATTGGGTTGTTTTTACCCAGCATTTTTTAGAGTGTGATAATATAAGTAATACAAATAGGGTTCAGTAGAAGTTGTTGTCGTTTTTGTTCAGGGTGTGGATTTGAGAACTAATCACTGGATTAGCCAAATATAGGTGGAGTCATAGGGTCAGAGGCCTGAGGGGGAACCAGGCAAAGCAAAAGGACGAGGGCTGAATGGAACAAAGTATTCAGGAAGGAGAGAGTGGGATGCTTGGGTGGGACCAGCAGAGACGAAAGAGCTTGGCTGCTGAGCAGAAATTGAGACAAAGTGGATTGGAGACTGGAGACTGTATAAAACCAGCAGGGATGAAGGTCCAGGGAAGAGATCAGGATTGAGGAGTACATAAGAGCAGGCATAGAAGGAGATACATCATTGGTTGGAGTGTCGATGGGAACCAACTCCACTAAAAATTCCCAGTGGATTGGACATGGGTGCCAGCTCTCACACCTGATCAGACTGTCACTGGCTTAGGCTTCGGGACAAGTGTGGATGCGGGCTCTGGTTCTGGGTCCGTGTTGAGTGTGGGTACGGACATCAACAATGGGTAATCAAACTCCAAGCAGAGGAGGATGGCTTCCTTTCCTGCAAGATTCCCCATCGCTGGTAAATCCAAAGGATTCACTATTGGGACTGTATTAGACAGGTGATGAGCAGTGCCTGGTTTTCTCCACACATAATGCTTAGAATTAAGGCCAAAAAGTTATATTTTGGTCTCATCAGACCAGAGAATCTTATTTCTCACCATCTTGATTTTTTTTGTAACCGTGGCCAGATCTGTGCCATGCCACAATTCTGTCTCTGAGCTCTTCAGGCAGTTCCTTTGACCTCATGATTCTGATCTGACATGCACTGTGAGCTGTAAGGTCTTATATAGACAGGTGTGTGGCTTTCACAATCAGTATAATCAAACACAGCTGGACTCAAATGAAGGTGTAGAACCATCTCAAGGATGTTTGGAAAAAATGGACAGCACCTGAGTTAAATATATGAGTGTCAAAGCAAAGGGTCTGAATACATAGAACCATGTGATATTTCAGTTTTTCTTTTTTAATAAATCTGCAAAAATGTCAAACATTATGTGTTTTTTCTGTCAATATGGGGTGCTGTGTGAGTACATTAATGAGAAACAAAAGGAACTTAAATTATTTTGTGAAATCATTCCATTGAAATGGCTGCAATATAACAAAAATTTAAAAATGTAAGGGGGTCTGAACACTTTCCGTACCCACTGTAGGTCCCCATGGTGACATGAGTCCCCATTAATCTGTGTGCATTTGGGTTAAAGTCCCCACCGGAATAGAAAAACCTGAACATGATCACACACACACACACACACACACACACACACACACACACACACACACACACACACACACACACACACACACACACACACACACACACACACACACACACACACACACACACACAACCCTACCCCTAAACCTACCCATCCCACAAAACTTTCTGCATTTCTGCTAATTCTGTATGATTTATAAGCTTGTTTCCTCATGAGGACCTCAATTTAGGTCCCCACGTTGACACGAGTTCCCATGAGTCTGTGTGCAGTCAGGTTGAAGTCCCCACCAGGATAGAAAAAAACATGAACACACACACACACAAAACAACAACCACCATTTTTCCATTGAGCCTAGGTTAGAGAGAGATAATAAATAATAAGAAGAAGAAGAAGAAGAAGAATTAAAAAAAAACACTGTAACTTAACATGTCATGGTCTCAACCTGTCTCTACCTGTTTAAGTGAGCATTGCCAGTTCCTTTCCAGAATAATCTGCAAAGTGGACTAGATTTCAAATGGCAAGTTAAAAGAATTACTATGCATGCCTTAAGCAAGAATTCAAACAGAAATTCAGAGTGGGACGCATGTCATGTTTGGCCATAGATAATAGCAGATCCTTCCTAAATGACTGAATTGTTAAGGGAAGTCTTTGAAGATAACAACGGCTGCCTGATGTCCTTTAGTGAACTAAGCACCAGCTGTCCTGCTGAAGAAGTTGAGATTCAGCGTTTGAAGCACAATGTTGTGTTCAAGGCAGGAGGAATGGATGTCATCAGAGCTTTTGTTGTTGTTGTTTTCTTGTTCTCTTCATTCTCCAGTATCTCTTCGCTCTGCGTTAGCAACAAAAGCAAGCATTTCCAAGGAATAAGCATTCCTAAATTAACCTTCTGGCCCGGTTTTCCTCTTAAAGCAGGTGGAATCTGTTAAGACCTTAGAAAATAAACAAATACATTTTATTTGCCTATTTCTAAAGCAGGAGCAACACAAGGCGATATCCCTCTTTTTCCCGGCAGGACGAGATGTGACATTTAGATAACACATTAAGCTCAGCGGGTCGCTGCATTGCCTGGGCTCTCAGTGCATGGATGTCATAAACAATGACCATTATTTCACGAGTGCCAAAGAATTGAAGAGAGTGTTCCTACATATTCGCAACCTCCTCGGAGTAAGCCTGGTGCTTTCTGTTTTATTTAAGAAGAGATGAAGATCCCAGAGGAGCAGAATGTTTTAAGAATCTGTGATTAATGAAACATTGATCATAAATTTTGCACGGGAACAGGAAGACTTGTCACTTTCTATTTAGACCCAAGAGGAGGAGAGGAGAGGGCGGGGGAGGACAAGAACGAAGTATAGAAGGTTGAGCTGGTAAAAAGGGGGGACTTTGGGGGTGGATGTCAGGGGAGGTTTGCAAGGAAGAGATGTGCGGCTCAAAAAAAAAAAGAAAGAAATAAAGAAAGGAAAAAAAAAAGCCTTTGGAATTCATAAGATGTTGACTCCGGGAAGAGCTTTGAAGCTTTGAGGAGCCTTTAATTTGCAGCACTCTGGTTCTTCTTGTTTTTCCCCCCAAGTTTGAGGATACCCGGTGTGGATGTCTTTGCACCTCCTGTCACTGACACTGGACACTGCAATGTAACAGGAACTAATAACACAGTTCTAAGAAGTCTTTCACATGGGTAGTCAAGTGGACACACATTGAGAGAAAGCGCAGAGCACAGAAAACTTGATGAAGGGTTTGCTGGGTTTATGAAAAGCTTTCTATGGAGCTAATGACAACTAACATGGATACACATTACTGGGAACGCCCCCAAAAAAAGTCATATCCGTTGATGCTGTGGGGGGAACACAAGCCATTCGAATGGTGTTCTGCACCTCTAATAAGTTTTAAAAAACCCGATCTGAAGTTTTATACTGTCGGTTCATCAGATGTTATTGTAAAGATGGAAAATAAAATATTTCATTACTGCAATAGCAAAAGTTTGTTTGACAAAAACTGCAATGTAGTTATACTTGTAAAGTGACGTTTCACTCATAATTACCGCAGGCAGAAATCAAAAGAATAGGAAGAATCATCAGCAAAACTTGAAATGACTCAGCGACTGCAGAGCAAGTACTGAACACAAGCAAATATTAGAGTCACTATTACTTTATGGTGGATCTGGTGAAGAAGCTGATAGTGATCAAATTATTGATTTGGAAGATGTTGAAAATGATAGTTTTGAAAATATGGCTGAGACTGTATATAAGCCAGATGGTGAATGTGCTGGGTAAATGAGCGATGGTGATGGTGGTATAAAACATCTGCTCAGTTTAAACCCCTCCAAGCTCCAAAAGGTAACAAAATGTGCTTTATTTTATTATTTTGTAATTGTTATTAAAATAGTTAGAGATCCATCCATGTTATATATAGATCCAGGTCTCTAGAGACCCAAATATGTAATAATGATTGTCGATAAATTCATGCAATCATGCCCCCAGACCTGAAATAAGGAATCATCTTACTATCAAATCAATTTAACTTTGAAGTACCTCCTTCATTTCTTCATGTGTTCCGCAGTTCATGCTACAGACAATGTGCCTCCAATACCACAATTTCCAAATGCAGACAGCACAGGGGCCTTCTGTGTATACACACACACACACACACACACACACACACACACACACATTTTATCTTTTATAACATTTTATTTATCCAAGCAGTAAAAAAAAAATAAATCCTTGATGTCACTGAACACAAGCATATCACTTTCTTTCAGTTCACAACAATTCATTTGATATTAGATTGTGTCAAACTGGACTTTTGTAATGCTAGCCAATGTTGCATAAGCAGCATGGTCGGTACTTGATTTATTTATAAATATATCTTATGGGAATTTTTCCTGAGAAACAATAACATTTTGCTTGCAATGACAGCCCTGAGCTTTCTGGTGTTTTAGCACAACACAAACAACAAATATTGAAGGAAAGACACTGGGAGCAGGAGACCTGCACAGTATTGATGCCTTTGGGCAAAACACTTGTGTTTTGAATGGGTCTGGAAGGAGGAGAGAAGAATCCAATAAAGTAAACATGGCAGCTGCGAGTGCTGTGAACTTCGAGTGATTTCACAGCACCAGAAATTTGACAGTGGTGGCACCATTGACTGACTGTTGATAACATAGCAGCGCGCTTTGAGTGAGCAACAAAACTAGCAAATGCCAGCTCGGAATACTAATTCAGAGCGCAGACCACAGAACAGAACACAACAGTGATGTCCGTGTTTCAGCACATGCACACACATTTTCTCTACTGTATCCTCCTCACCCTGTCTGTCGCTGATTGAGGCTTGTGTAGTTATTTTGGCCCTTGCAAAACACCATGCATGAACACACACACACATACACAAAGTACTTGAAAGTCGCCTCATGTCCGTAGCAGAGTTTTACCCCTGAGGCAATTTAAATCTATTGACGCACTAAGCGCTAATGAAAAAAAAAGAAGAAGATAGAACGAGGATAGAGACGAAAAGGAAAGGAAACAGAGGAGCATAGACAAAAGAAAAAAAAAATACAAAAAATAGGGAGTGCGAAAAACTGGGAGCAGAAGGTCTCGTTCTAGTTTCGTCAGCAGTGACTCCTGATGCAAGCGCCTTTGAGACACGACGCAAGCCTGGAGCTACATTTGATGAAGTAAGATAGCCATCAAATGACTGCCAGTGACTGGGAGGGAAATGGAAATAGGAGAAACAAGCTGGTGTGGGGTGCTGTTGGGCAAATCCACCGCTCGCCATCCGCCTCCCTGCCTTTTCCTTCCCATCCAACCTCTGGGACACTAGAACAAAGGGATGGCCCGATACAAAGGTCACTTCCTTACAATGCCAGTTCAGAAATTTGGCATGGGTACGCTTATCCGTTCTACATCAGCACCAGACCCTACATGGCATCAGAAACATAGGGCAGCCATTTCCATAGTCCCAGCTGCACCTCTGAGCCTGGGCAAAAGTGGATCGGTCTTGCCTAGCTGGGTGCATGACATCAAAAGACCAAGGTCACGAAATTGCCTTTTACCCTTTATACCGATGCACAACTGCCAACATCCACTTTGCAGTGAGATAAGAGATACAATCATGGGTTTGATTCCCAAGAAATGCATAAAAAGTCACATCAAGTAAGTTATGAAAAGGATAGGATCTTGCAACTTAACTGCCTGTCAATAAGATATGCACAGAATGCACAGATGTTGAGGTGAGTCAGTATTCACTCGATACTACTGTTATTGTAGAAGAACTGGTCTTGTTACGTCTCTTAATCTTGGGATCATAGTACTTTTGACATCCTGACTGGGAAGCTATGCACTGACTACCTAACGATCCGCTTGCCTATCACATCACTAATCCAATGTTTTATTAATAATCAACACAGTCAGACACAGACCCTCATAACACTGTTCTTGATATATCAAAAGAATAAAATAACGTGGCTGGGATTTGTTTTCTTATTCAGAAGCCCGGCTTCATTTGCACAACAGAGACGGCGATGCTGGAACTGGCATTGATTTCTTTTGATTTATCTATACAGAGCATTACTTGGAGTCCGTGTTCATCGAGCCCTGCACATGCTCACCTACTGTTTGTGAAGGAACGGCTCTGATCTTTAATGAAACGCAAGCAAATCAGCGGCCTCTGTTTCTCCCCAAACGTTCATTTAGGGATTGACAAGCTCGATAACATCAAGCCATAGTCTTTGTTTGTTTAAAGAATGCTTTGCTGTTCTCTTGCAACGCCAGGTTTGCTTCAGTTCCGTGACTACAGTGATTGAATCAAGGTGTACAGTCTGCAAGGCAGGACATTCTGTTAATGGAGGAACATTTAACTTCCACCTGTCAACAGTGTGGGTGCAGGGCCACATTTACTAAACAGGGCAAATTAGTCTGAGAGCGCAATTTTAAAATAGTGCAGATGGGAGTGGAAGGTTCTGCAAGTGATCTACTGACGAAACGAAAATAAATAAACACAGATGCAGCCGGATCGTTCCCATAATGACCAACACAATCTACCCATTAGCGTCTGGTTTAAGATATTCTTTTTTAGGCAGTAAATAATGGTGCAAATACCAGCAAATTGACTAGTGCAAACCTTAGTAAATCACCTTGCATGATTGATTTATATACTCTCCTCCCTTTCATTTTGCACCTGAAAGGGAAACTCCTATAAATGAGGACAGCTGCAAAAATAACCCTGTCCAGCACTAATTTAGTCAATCCTGACAGTATTTTTTAACACCAAAAGGGTTTGCGCAAGCTGTAAGTAAATATGGCCCATAGCATTAACTTAAGGAGGTGATGCATATTTTATTGCGACAGGTTGACACCTGATTTAAACTCTGTGCTTAACTGAAGACATTAGGGAGAATTACTGCCCGTCTTTTTGGTTAGCAGTCACATCTCGTCAGGAGGCACAAATGCGTTTTAGATAAGGAAGCATTACTGTGACCATATCAGAGAATCTAAGCAGCACTTTTGCTGTGTGTGCCAAACTGCTGACAAACTGGGATCCGATTTATGCGGCATTGACATTTTAGTGGAGCAACAAAAAAAAAAAAAGCATTTTTACAGATTTGCAAGTTGGATCCAACAATGGTAGTGCAGCGGAAGATGCCAAACATGCACTGACCCATACGCACTACCAGACCTGGATACATTTCCTACTCAATTAGACCATGAGAAAAGCACATGGAGGGGTAGTTCCCTCAAAACATAACATTTGTGACCATTTACTCACATTGTTTCAAACCTTTATGCTTTTCCATGCACAAGAAAAAAACAGGCAGCCAGGCTCCAAAAAATTGAGAAAAGTGCCATCAAAGTATCATAAAAGTAGTTCATATGACTTGTGTGCTATATTCCAAATCTTTGGATGCCAAATGATATATTTATGTGATGAACAGGCAAAAATCGAAATCAAATATGGTGTTTGTCACCATCCGCCAATCCATCTTCCAAACCGCTTGTCACATCAACAATACATAATCTGTTCTCAAGTGTCTCTCAAATGCCATGATATCAAACCTGCGCCATATTTGATTTGATATCTGGGGAAAGAAATGTTACCAATGAATAATGACGTTCGGTCTATTCTCCTTACAAAGACTTGGAATCTATAAAGCCATGTAATTTGGTCTTCTTTTTTTTTTTTCTTTTTTTTATCTGGTGTTTTTATAGTTGTTGTTTTTTTTTTTCTTCTTCTTAATTTCAGGAGTTTGTCTGAAAATATAAAATATCTAGGCCATTTCACACCAAAAGTGAAATGAATAAAGCACAGACTGATGGCAAAGCAAATTCACACCTGTACAGTAGAGGGCACAGCACAAACAAACCGGCCAGTCAATAAATTGGAAAACAAAGTAACTTGCATCTGTTTAGCATATTTTGCATAAGTATATATTTTTTGTAAATTTAAGTTAGGTTCAAATAGTGAAGGATGGAAGAAGACGGGTTCGGCTTGACGGAGACTCGTGGTCAACTTTATTTCTTTCCAATAGATCCAACAAAACATAAATCCATGCTGCTGGCGCCCACAATAACTTAGTCTTTCTCTGTAATACATTCAGATGCTCCCCAGGGCTTTCTCTGTCTTTATCATGTACCACGAGTTTACAGTCGGTCTCTCTCTTCCGCTTGTCCTCTCCCAGGTGGCTTAATACGGTTTCTCCACTGTCATTACTGAAACAAGACATAGGTGTTTGTCATTTGCACTTGACCCACTTATGACGCGCTTGTCTCCCCACTCTCTCACCTGTCACAGCCTTCGCTAACTCATTGTGGAATGAGCCTATCAGTGAAAGACCGCCTCTGCAAAAGAACATCAACGCCTACTTCATCATCGCAACTTTGGCCCGACCCACTGGAGTGTTAGTAAGATGACGAGGACAGAAGAGCGTTACGGGATGGACTACAAATAACATTACCTTTAAAAGGACCCCTAATGCTAGGAAAGTTGTTTTTTTTTTACAGTGTGAATGTCTCAGTTGAGCATTATTTATTTCTATTCAGTACATTTCACTGTGGATTATTTTATAAATCAGTCACAATTTTGGCACAGGCTTCGCAAACAGACTATTACGACAGTAATGGCGTATAGGCGTGATAGGTTGCTTAGCAACTGGATGCTGGCGTTGTCTGTTCGCCGCTTCTCCACCCGAATCAAGTTAAATATAATGTTAGATTTAGAGTTTATTTTATTTTTTTATGACCCTAACCAGTCAAATCAGTCAGAGATATAACTGGGACTGTTGCATGGATTTTACCGTCTCAGATGACTTCACTCGGTTGGTAACAGTTGGTAGCGCTAACCGGCCAACGGCTTTTTCTAGCTGTCTAACATTACATTATGTCAACAGTGGTCTCGATCTTCCTAGTAATGTCACGGATGATTGTTTGGTGCCAAGTTCTTCTCTTATTCTGCATATTGCCTCTGAGGTTAATGGTTAAAGACATATGTGGAGTCCGTGTGGCTGGCATGATGAACTACTTGGCCACTCAGCTGATGGAATATAACAACTACAATTCTCCATCATGTTTATCAGTCATTCAAGAACTTAGACTCCTACGACGGCCTCGTTACACCCACAGAAGTGCTCGGCGAAAGTTTGTTTATTCCCGGTCTGGTGAAACCATCCCTTCTATCTGGACAGCTGTGCGCCCTGTCTCGTCTCTTTCACATCATCGCAAGACTGAGACACTGAGGATTATTAGCACTGGAGACACTGCAACAGCACCACACATGGAGATGTGGAGTAGATTTTAGTATACTCCGCCCAGTACAGAGATGCGCTGCTTTATCCAATCCTGCTTCATACAAGATCATATTCAGGACAAAAGTTTGGACATAATGTGCCTTACAGAAACCAGATGTTTGTTTCTGTTTTGAATGAGACATGTCCCCTGGCTGTTAATTCTGAAAAGCTGGTAGCTCTGGCCGTGGTGGTGGCCTTGCTGTTTTCTACATTTGGATCTATTCCCTCTGACCCTCCCTGAGCTGTCTTCATTTGAATGTTTGGGGTTTAATTTCAATGTTTAAATTGCTTTGTGTTTACATGTTTGTGTTAATTTTTAATTAAATTCTTAATTTGTAATTGCTCTAACTGCTTTATTTATTTTTCCTCCCTTTTATAGCACTTTAAGATTTTCTTTAAAATGTAAAGTGCTTTATAAATAAAATTTATTATTATTATTATTATTATTATTATTATTATTATTATTATTATTATTATTATTATTATTATTATTATTATTATTATTATTGCCACAGCATGTAAGTAACCGTGTTACTTCTAATGCCTGATCTGTGACCAGTGATTTATGATATGTAATAACTCATGTACTGTCACATGGTCTTTGTCTATGTGTCAGGAAATCAAACCGGTGACTAAACGATCAACTTCACATTGTTTCTCTTAGTAGGATGAAAACAATCTGTGGTTAAATAAATTGTATATATTGAAAGCTATTAATGAATGCTCCCTTTGCAATGCTTATCACTGCAACCTTTCATGCCACAATCTAAATATTATGCCATAGATCTAAATATAATGCTATAATCAACACTTTTCACGGTTAGTTAACCCTGAGAGTTGTAAAAGTAAAAACGTGCTAAAATGTTTAGAGAGAGCTGAACACTTAGCTATTTCATATGTAAAGATGTCAGCCAATCACAGCTGCGGGCGTTTACACTGAAGTCTCACAGCAGCCAATCGCAGCAGCGGGCATTTATACTAAAGTTTCATATCAGAGGTTAAAGTCAGGGTAGGAATAATGCCTTTTATTTTTAAATGATGACAATTGTTTTATGTAAAAAGCATACTAATATTATAAGTGCACCAAAGAAAAAAATATAAAACAATAAACCAATGCCGTGAGCAATAAGCCTAAGCTTATGGAAACCTTTTCAGCCACATGAAGTCTGGATACAGATAAATGAAACTCTTTACAATTCAATAAGGTTTGTTGTTGTTGTTGTTGTTTTCAATACATATAGTTTGATCTTGATTGTACACAGGTCTGAACCTGGAAATGAGAATCTCCTCTACTTTAACAAGCTTTTCCTGATCCAACCTCACTGACACAGAACTGAATGTTAAGACTACAGAAATATATGTCTCTGTGTTCAGGTAGTATAAATAGGAAACAAAGTTTGCAAAGAATCAGGAAACAGAAAATATCTTTTCATCTTTTTGAAACAGAAGCAGTGCACTGGTTTTACTTATGTTCAAAGATAAAACTTTGTGTCTTCTGTGACTGCCAGACTACTTTCCATAACACTTGCGTGCTCATGTTTCCAGACAAAACATGCACTATTCTTACTGGCTTCTCTCAAATAATTTGACTGCTAATTTGGTAAGCTTATGGTTGTTTGTTTGCTTGTGTCCATGTGCATTTGGCATGCATTAGCATAATGAATGCTTATGTTTTGCATAGACCCGTGCAGGCTGCGCTGTATCCCTCAGACACATTGGCTATGTAGGAATCAGCAGAATTATTCAGATCATACAGATATGAGAATTCATGAGATCCCATCTGGTTATGAAGCTGTCCTAGTTCTGATAGTGGTTCCAGCATGAGTACATTAAATAAATAGTAAAAAAAAAGAAAAATGATAAATAAAAAAAATGAAAATTATTTTTATTTACTCACCCTCATGTCATTCCAAACACTGTTATTATTTTTATAAAGACTTGGATTTTTAAAATTTTTGTTTTTATGTATATATATTTTGTTGTTGTTGTGGTTGAATGAATGTATGAACATTCTTCACATTATTATTCCTTTGTGATCTACAGAATAATAACATAATACAGGCTTGGAACTGCATTGAGGTTAGTAATGCAAAATGAAACCTGTTCTAAATCTGAGTCCAGTCATTTTAGATCTTCTTGAGGTCTAAAAGGGATTGTTTTAAAGCCTTGAGCCAGTATCAGAGAGGGTCAGGCTACCTCAGGACTCGTTTCTGTTTTACCTTTAATAGCGGGTTCAGACTACACAATATTTATGTCTGTTACGATTTTGACTCCAAAATTCTTGTAGTGTCACGGACAGACTTCGCGTTGCTTCCCGGCGGATGACGGAATCTGTTATGGAGGGCCGGAAAAAAATTAGACATGCTATTCTGTTGTGAAGTGTCGCAGACACGGCGGCGGTTGTCATACACTATGGCTGAATCTGAAATCACCCCCTAAACACTCATTCACTATTCCCTACTTTAGTCCACTAATACAGTTCACTTGAAGGAGTGTATGAAAACGAGTGTGTGAAGTTGGACAGCCTTTGTGTGTATATCAGCTGTACACTCGTTATTGAGGTGCAATGTGGGATTGAATGAGTGCATTCGAACATCGGACACCCCCTCACATAGTGCCCTATTTAAGTGTATAGGGGGCAATTTCGGATTCAGCATATGATTACTGTAATGCAGACTAGATTACTGTAATGCTTTATTAGCTGGTTGTCCTGCATCCTCAACAAACAAGCTACAGTTAGTCCAGAACGCAGCTGCTTGAGTTCTTACTAGGTCAAGAAAATATGATCATATAACACCAATTTTATCATCTCTACACTGGTTACCTATTAAGTTCCGTATCAGTTAGAAAGTATTGCTACTGACCTATAAAGCCCTAAATGGTTTAGCTCCAGTGTATTTAACGGATCTTCTATCGCCCTACAATCCATCGCGCTCTTTAAGATCACTAAACTCGAGGCTTCTGGTCATTCCTAGGATATCTAAGTCCACTAAAGGAGGGAGGGCATTTTCACATTTAGCTCCTAAACTCTGGAATAGTCTTCCTGATATTGTTCGAGGTTCAGACCTGCTGTCCCAGTTTAAAACTTGATTAAAGATGCATCTATTTACCCATGCATTTATATTATAATTACCTTTTTTTACTACAGTTAAATCGAATCAAAAGCATTAATATTCTGAACAGCAGCTATGCTAATTATTTCCCATCTGCTTTTCTATTATTATCTCGGGACACTAGTCCCGAGGTAAATAGTTGGTCAGCTCCAGTTTGTATCCAGCCTCTCATGGAGACTTCAGATGCCCCAACACCTGTGATGAGACGACTCGACGCCTGTGAAGAGACGACTCAACGCCAGCGCTGTTATAGCGGCCTAAAATAATACATGATTGATTAACCTTTTCTAACATTTTTCTTTAACATTGTCTTTCTAACATTTTTCAATGTACATTTATGAAATGCACTTTCTGTAAAGCTGCTTTGAAACAATGTGTATTGTGAAAAGCGCTATACAAATATATTTGAATTGAATTGAATATGACACACACTATATAAGAAGAAATGATTGTTTCTTGCGTCCCGACGGCCATTGTCATTTGCATATCTCCACAACACCCTACGTCAAACAGATCATGTAAACGTGATATCATGTAGTCTGAACTTGGCAGAAATCTCCATAATTTTGAGTTTTTGTATGCTTTGTTTATAAGCTAAGTATATTTCACTGTGTAGTGAACTTTGATATGGGAAGAAGGAGGCGGGAACCGGCGAACATTTAACAAGAAGTAACGTGGGCAGCCCCTCACGGATGGCTGCCACGTGCACACACATAAACAAAACACACCATTAAGTCCAATCCTGGTCCTCTCTCGTCCTTCACTGGTGTCGCTCGTCCTTATGTGCCTCTGAGCTCCCTCATGAGAGGACTCGAGACCAGTGTGCCTCACAGGTGACGCTCATTCTCAATCTCAATCTCAATCAATTTTATGTTTATTAAGTGCATCATCCAGGTATTTAAAATGCACTTTTTATTTTGAAATTGTCAGTGTGAACACACTACTCACACTGTTTATACAAAAAATGCCATAGAATAGTGCATAAGTATGCAAATTACTAGAATCGTCCGCTATATTCCAAGTATTCTGAAACCTTACATTAAGGGATTGATTGATATGTTTGTTCATTAGATTTTTTATAAAATTGCAAAAGTAAACTGCAAAAGTAAAAATAATCAGCACATTAATCTAACTAAACCAATTTCTACACTGTAAGCCTAGTTAACTTTTACTCTTCATATTTCATGAATGTGCAATTTGAGAACATATTGAGGTTGTTTAAGGTCTGCATGGTTCAAAAGCATATTTCGCTAATCTTTGTCTTCTTCCTGTCTCCATGTAACATTCCACCTCACTGCTGAGCGGCATCTATAATTTGAGTCACAGCGCTTCCTTCATGCTCAAGCGAACAGTAAATGTGTTTGTTTTGAAGTGTTGTGGGTGACGCGGGTCATTAGGTGAGTCTGATGAATTGTGCCATCCTCTTTTGGCAATCTGGCCATTGGATTGACAGTTCAGGATCAGAGATTTAGCCAGTGAAACCTGAACTGATCTATCATCGATTTGATTCAACTGCTCTAATCCCCACAGCACTAGGGTTACACATCCCTACAGAGTGGAACAACTGCGAGTTCAGACAAAGTGAGTGTGAGGGTGAGATTGCGGTGAGAGGACGCACAGGAGACAGTGTTTATCTGGACTCAAAAATGTAAATGAAGGTTTTTGTTCCCTTTGTTCTTTTGTTGTGTGCAAATAGTAATTATTAAGTATAGGCAAATGTGAAAATGCAAGTCACAATGCTGTCTGTAAAATTGTAATCTTTCTTCTAAAATAAATCAAATGCTTTGAAAAACAAATTTATCGAAAAACAAATTTGTCAATCAATCAAATGCAAATGATTTTAAAGTGAAGTTCTAAATGCAATTTACGGAGGAGCGAGCCCATCTAATCTTCCAACCAACAGCCAGAGTATATAAACAGCTGCTGACCTCTCCTCAGTCTCAGAAGTTCCAGCACCTCCCAAACTCCACCTTTACCTTAGGTACATTGCCCTACATAATCTTTTAGTCACTGTGAGGGGTATATCAGAGCTCGAGTTGAAGCTGCTTCATCGAGCCCCTCATCAGAAGATCTGCAAGCCACATAAGCTTAACCTAAATATCTTAAGATTATATGGGCAAACAAATTTGTTAAATACTATAAAATATTTGAAATATGATGTAGGCCATACAAAACACTTACAAATATAATAATAATAATAATAATAATAATAATGCATTTTATTTGTAATGCACTTTACATTTCTGCAATCTCAAAGTGCTACAGAGCATCTAGAAGTACAATAAAAAAAAAAATAAAAACACAGTTAATTAAATACAAAAAATAAGAACTATTTAAAACTATTTAAGAAACTATTCAAGAAAAATTATTTAAAACACATTCAGTGGAAAGCTTTAGTAAAAAGAAATGTTTTTAGGTTTCGTTTAAAAACATCTGTAGTCTGTGGGGCCCTCAGGTAGTCCGGGAGGGTATTCAACAGCCTCGGAGCAGCAGATGAAAAGGCCCTACCGCCCATGCTGCAAAGTTTTGTTCTGGGAACTTGGATGGTGTTTGTGTTAGCAGAACGAAGTGTGCGTAGGGATGTTGGGTGGGTGAGAAGTTCCTGTAGGTAAAGGGGGGCATGTCCGTAAATACACTGGTGGGTGAGGAGGGAGACTTTATATTCCACTCTGAGGACAGGAGCCAGTGAAGAGATTTAAGGATGGGGTGATGTGTTCATGCTTGCACCCTCATCAGGATCCTGGCTGCGCTGTTTTGGATGTACTGCAGTCGCTGTATGCTTTTGCCAGAGATCCCGATGAGGAGTGCATTACAGTAGTCCAGCCTGGATGAGACAAAGGCATGGACAAGCTTCTCTGCATCTGCCAGGCTGAGTGTTGGACGGAGTTTGGCGATGTTCTTGAGGTGGAAGAATGATGTCTTACAAAGGTGATTGATATGGTTGTCAAAGGTAAGGTTTGAATCCATTTTGACACCCAAATTATTGACAGAAGTGGAAAGGAGATATTGTGGCCAGAGAAAGTGATACTAGTGATGGGTGAAGAGCGAAGCTGATGTGGTGTACCGATCAAGATAGCATCTGTTTTGGAGCTGTTTAACTGAAGGAAGTTGAGCTTCATCCACGCCTCTATCTCCTCCATGCAGGTGGTCAGTGTGGATGTTGGAAAGGGAGCAGAAGAAGTGGGGGTAGTCTTAATATACAGCTGTGTGTCATCAGCATAACAATGGAACGATACACCATGTCTGCTAATGATTTTTCCAAAGGGGAGCATGTAAACAGAGAAAAGTGTGGGGCCCAGCACAGAGCCCTGAGGAACCCCGCAGGTGACATTATGGGTGAGTGATCTAGCTTTGCCCAGGCAACGTACTCAGTTCTGCCAGTAAGGTATGAAGCAAACCACTCGAAGACACCCTTTGAGAGTCCAATGGTGTATTTCAGGCGGTGGAGGAGAATGTTATGGTCTACTGTATCAAATGCAGCTGTTAGGTCTAGTAGGACGAGTAGAGGTGGGGAGCCAGCATCTGCTGCCATCAGGAGGTCATTGGTGATCCTGACCAGTGCTGTTTCTGTGCTATGGCCAATATGCCATATATTGTCTCAGATACAGTGTATATAGATAAAGATACAATCTAGAGAGAGAGAGAGAGAGAGAGAGAGAGAGAGAGAGTTTTTCTTAGTCTTGCTAGTCTTCCAGTCCAGCCTGTTCTCATTGTTAATACGTACGTTACTTTCAAAGAGACAAAACGTACGTCTTAGTACGTTTGGAGAAGTGCTAAAATGTAGAATATAGACGTATTTGCAACATTTAAATGTAGTATTATTACATTTTTACAGCCAAAAAACGTAAAATATTTACGAATCCATCATGAAATCTTAATTTTTTTAAGAATACAAAACTTTATACTGGTAAAAAATATTTTTTTTGTTATATCATAAAGATATCTATATAATTTCCCTTTGACCATTTTATTGATTAATGTAAGATCCCTTAACACTACCCCAGACCTAAACATACCAATTTAATACAGAATATAAAGATAATAAAAGGTAAAACGTTGGAAAATTATGATTTTGGTTACAATATAGCATTAAACATATATTTTGAACGGCTAATCCTACACCTACCCCTAAACCTACCCATTAGCATTTATTAAAACAATGTACTGTTATAAATAAAAGCATAACAGACAGACCAGTGTAATTATATTTATTGCAAAACTGTCAAAAGTGGTACCAAAAGTAGTTCAAATGAAGATGTGTTGCAGGCGCAGTCCTCTCTGCTGGTATATAATAGTTTTGTATGAGGTACAGAGCAGAATATAAGCTATTAATCAATGAAAATATTAATCCGGCTTCTCTCCGTGAAGTTGCGCGTTTCCCATTTCAAATACAAATCGACTGGAACACACCATGTCACAATCTGTGTCGAAGCCGGCGAGAGCCAATGAGCGTTCGATGCCACTGCCGTAAATCATGTCGTAACGCTTCATGAGGGCGCGGTTTTTGAATTTGAATTCACAATGACCGCGAGGTTTGACGTTTACCGTCGCGCTACTGTCTCGCTTATGTCAACAACAAGCTAAATACTACAAAATGGTTGGCAAGAATGTTATTCATCTTAAGGTTTTAAAATGCATTCTTCTTTTAACATTATCTAGTCATCCAAAATAAGTTTGTAGCAGAAGTCACGGACAGAGCAAAATGGTATTTAATATTTCTGTTATTTTATATTAGGTAGATTAACTTATTAAAATGCATTTAATAAATGCGATTAAAAATATGTATTGATGTGACTATTGGATATAAAATAAACAATATTAATGCCACGATTTTTATATTAATGCATGGGAGCCAGTGGCTGGTAACTTACACGTAGATAATTTACATTTTAGTGCTGTCAATACGTCAATATTGTAAATGTTAGTGCTGTTAATAAGTCAATATTGTACGTTTTATTGTGTGTGAAAATGTAAGTAAATGTACGTGTAGAATAGAATCACACTTTATGTAAAAATACTCACGTATTTTCATGAGATCACGTTGTCCAGTCTGTCCAAGCTTGTATTAATAGCCAGAACAAGGTTGTCTTTGCAGTTTGCTTTCCTTAATTAAGGAAATCAAAAAAACTTAGACGGCATAAGTAATTAACATTTCAGGAGTCAGTGCCTGGTCATCACAAAAATTTCCAATAAACACACATCCCTGTTCCCTGACAAGCTTGCATTGTTTCCAAAGCACCAGAGACAGGAGGCTTTGCGCCACAGTTATTGGCTTCTTATTAATTAAAGCACTCGCAGTGTTTAGCTGACCAGGAATGAGAGCAGGAGAGGGAGACTTGCTTGTGTGTGTGTGTGTGTGTGTGTGTGTGTGTGTGTGTGTGTGCTTTTTTTCTCAGGCTGCCAAGAGCTGTAGTGGTGTTTATAAGTGACTCTTTTCCTCTGTTTTCAGATGGGATGTCTGAAGCAGGAGTTCACGGTGATGGACTGGCCCGTGGGAGTCCATTAACAGGTCAGGAGGTGGTGAAAGGAGCATGGGCTAAATTCATTAGCACTCTGCAGCTTCCATCTGAGAGTATCGAGCGCTGGAACGGGGAGCAATGCTGCAGGTGTGTGTGCGCGTGCTTCCACCATTTGTCATTGGATTGGTTCCTAATTCGAGCTGATTTATCATTCTATGTCTTTGACTCTCATCCCTTTCATTGTCTTACCCTCTAGCTTTCACATTACAACACGCTGCATGCTATTTTAGGGTATGTTTCAATTATCTATTGACTAGCTCAGTTTTCAGTTGGCTATTGTCCAACCTGATCTCATGAGAATATGTAACTAACTATGAATAAGCATGACGGTCCATCCCTAACGGCACCCCAAAACACTGGGGCGTGGAGTATTTAAAGCTTCTCTTTTGTTGTTTTGTTGGTTTTTATTACAAGGATGTGAAGATGGTTGACTCATGTTGTGTTCCCAAATACAAATTAAAACAACCCAAACTCTGATGCAGAGATGGAGTTTGTGCGGAGCAGCATTTACTGTAAACTGAGTTGATCTCAGACACCAAAAGCACTGGCTGATCATGAGCTGCTCATGTATAAATGAACACAGTGCTGTGCTTAATCTGAATAACGGTTTTATTTGGATTAATCCTGCAGCCCTAGTCTTTCCTATTCTTTAATACTAGAATGCAAGACACTGATTGACATTTGTTTGAGATTAAAAACCCCAACGACTTCCAAGCAAAGATTTTTCTCTCTGAGGATGTATTTCCTGTTCAGACACTGCATATTTAAGGACTCTTTTTGAAAAAAAATAATAATAAATGTCACAGCCATGAATGTTAATTTGCTACTGCCAGTCAGAGAGCATTTGATTGGACAACATTTTTTTCAAGATGAGGCATTAATAATTTAGTTCTGTCCCCCCCACCCCCCTCACTAGCATATTGACTGGCCTCAAAGCTAATAGACATGAAATAAAAGTCTAATTTATATAGGGGTTTTACACTGTATTTACAACAGCTGGCTGCTGGGCTGTTTACCAATAACGCTTTTCAAACAGCTTCTCCTCATTCTTGTGTTTCGAAAGGCAAGTATTAGTTTTGTATTGGTTTTAGTTTTTTTTTTTTTTTTTCCTGCCTGCCCTTAAACTGAATTACTTGGTGACAAAACCGTCTGATTCAATAAAAGCCAGTAAAATCCATATATTATCAAGAGAGTCACCTGGAAAACATATTTAAATTTTTGTGGATTCAGTTGTATAATCAATATATAAGAAAGAAAAAAAAAATACTCTAAATATCTAATCAATTATTCACAACAGTAAACTTTTACCACAGCATACCTCCTTATTTAGAACAACTCAGTCTGACACTAATGATGAGATAATGAGCTTATCAGTATGATAATTAATGAAGGTTTTATGAAACACCTCATTACAATGGCAATTAATCACATTTCATATATTAGCCTCTCTGTGAGATAATCACGACAGAATAATGTGTACTTACGAATGACCTGCATGCATAACACTTAAGTAAACAATAACTTCCATTTATCCCAATATTGTGCTTTAAGCTCATTTTAATATTGGTTCAAAGCAGCTTTTAGGGTCCCAATTTATATTAAATGTCTTTAACTACTATAAAAAATATAAGACAATAAAACACCTGCATGTAATTACAGCAATTTCTGTATTATGGGAGAGCGGGGCACAACCTAACACTTTTTGACAATCTCAGTTTATGTAAATCCACTTGGGGTTCAGAGGATTTACTTTTTCCCACATTCATTTTACACATGTCTAGTACAATTATGTGGTTTTGTTTCATTAATACAGTGTATACTTTTTTCTTGATTTACCCCAAAAGAATGGAAGTTAAATGTGACAACATAACAAATAATAACTTTTAAAAATAAAATAATCACATTGTATCATTAAAAATACCCTATTTTTTTTTTTTGACAATAAACACAACGCTAAATACTTTAATCTTTAGTGACCCAGGACATCATTCACTACCCTCTTCCTCATTCATTTTTCAAAGTTAGACATCAACCACCTTATTATTCCTCAATTTATTCATTATAAACTATATAACAATAAAAAATACAATTATAAAACAATGTCTCTTTTCCCGTTCATTCCCATTCATTTTTGTAAAAGTTGTATAAGGTCGCTAATGATATGCATATTTTATCTGCACAACAATAATTTAACTTTTGATGACAGAATAAGTGCAATTCACCTTTATCCCAAGATGTCTGATACACAATGATGGCGTGACGTTTAACTCATAGTTACCGCAGGCAGAAAACAAAAGAATAGGAAGAATCATCAGCAAAACTTGAAATAGCTCAGCGATTTACTGCAGAGCAAGTGCTTAACAGAAGCAAATATTAGTGTCACTGTTACTTTATGGTAGATCTGGTGAAGAAGCTGTCAGCGATCAAATTATTGATTGTGAAGATGTTGAAAATTATAGTTTTGAGAATATGTCTATGATCGCTATGAGCCAGATGCTGAATGTACTAGGAAATGAGCTCTGATGAGGGATGATGGTGTAAAACATCTGCTCAAACTGAACCCTTCCAAGCTCCAAAAGGTAACAAAATATGCTTAATTTTATTCTTCTGTAATTGTAACTCTAATATCTGGAGAGTTTTAGCCTAGAAATCTAGACCCTAATGGCAGCAAGTGTAATTTGTCTACAGGGTCGTCTAGTAACTCTCCGTTGGCTTGCGAGCTTGAAAAACCAAACTCTACTCAGGCCAATCACATCGTGTATTGAGTCAGTGGGCGGGCTTAACATAATGACGTCAGAGCTGTGGCGGTTCCATGTTAATTTCCTGCTACTTAAAAACAAAGAAATGGCTGCTGCTTCTGCTGCGGTCTTTCCAACCGGGAAGCGATTCTGGAAGCAATTCTGGAAGACTTGGAGATAAGCTGTTCTTTGAGAAAAGAAAAAAGAATGGCACCAAAGTCATTCTTAAAAATTCACCTTCTTCATTGCTCTGGTTGGTTGTAGCGACAACCATTTATCCCGCCGCTCGGATTGAGCCCTGCCAATGGTGTGTTCCCAAACCTAACATCTCAAGGAACTGTGTGTGAACTCAGAGGCAGTGGCTTTGCGCTTTGTTGTTGACCCAATTACTGTGGTTTAGCCTTTTACTTTTTCACTCTTTGAAACAAAGTACACAAAGTGAGTGAATCCTTTACTGGTACACCATGGACTTATATACAGTCTCACAGGAGATTATAGCACAGAATAGTTTCGAAAATCTATTTGAACGCTGAAATAAACTCACTTATATTGGCCATTCTAAAGAACCTTGACTTGTCTTTCCAATCACTTGATGTACAAAACTTTGTACAAATACACAATTCCAAAAGACTGTAAACCATATTCACATATGACAGCTTGATGAGTTATGTCATGAATAATTCATTGGTTAATTTATGCATATATTACCCATTGAGTCAACACTGAACATGAATTACAAAAAACGAACAAAAAAAGGAAACGTTGACCAGTCGTTGCTTCAAGTTTTGTAGTCTGAAACAAAAAGAGTAAAGTTCTCCTGACCGTAACAACAATAGCACACAGTAACTTTGTACTAAAGAGGCCGATGCTTGGAAATGAGATAATCTACCATTAACAAACTGACTCTCTGGCCTGTTTTGCAGGCTTTGATCAAATATGTCTCCATTCGCTGTGGGGCCTAACATAGTGAATCCTCATTTGATGGTGGAACGGACGGTTCGAGGCTGTATGTGATTATTGAAGGAGACAGTTCAAGTGATGTTTGCATGCAATGAAGTGTACGTTTTTGTTCAATTTTAAAATTACAGTTAATTAGAGGCTGCACTTGTGTTTGGAAATATCGGCGAGCACATCACTTGCCCTGCATCCTCTGTGTCTTCCAGTCATTGATTTAACACAGCCCAATTAGTGGGAAGGCCTTTGAAAATTCATAACTTGGCGAGAATGGATTTTTCAGTCAGCCAGTTTCCAATGAAGCGCTCACAATATAGCACATCATTACAGAGTATTGAACAACGTCAAAGTGTTTTTAAATTAGTCTTCTGTTCTACTTTAGTAGATTAACGCTTAGTGCATTTTCCTAAAGTATGACTCCTCTGACGTACATATTTTGCAACTGACAAACTTTAAATTAATATTTCAGGTTCAATACAAGTTAATCTAAGACGACAGCAGATGTGGCATAAATCCAATCATCCCTTGTTTTCAAAAATCGAGATGACAAAGGCTCTTACAATGGAATTGAATGGGGGCCAATGTTTGGAAGATTTAGAAATGTCCAGACATGTGAAGTTTATAAATTAACAGAAAATACATTAATGATTCAATACCTGTGTATTATTTGAATTTGATTTACACAGAAAAAGTTGGTAAGCTATTTATTTTTACACTTTCTTTAATACTCATGGGTTCAGAAGTATAGCCACAAGATGTAAACAATATGATTTTAATATTGTTTATATCTTGTGGCTATACTTTTGAAACCATGAGTATTTTAACACTTACTGATTGGCCTACCTCCTATTACCTATTACTTCTATTCAAGTGCATAATTTTCCCACTGATTTTTTGCATTTTTTAAAGAAAAGGAGTAATAATTCAGCATCATGTCACAATGCTGTCCATTAAGCGTCATTTGCACTTAACCCTGAATATTCCTTTTTGCTTGGTCATAATTGTACAGGTCCTTCTAAAAATTAGCATATTGTGATAAAAGTTCATTATTTTCCATAATGTAATGATAAAAATTTAACTTTCATATATTTTAGATTCATTGCACACCAACTGAAATATTTCAGGTCTTTTATTGTTTTAATACTGATGATTTTGGCATACAGCTCATGAAAACCCCAAATTCCTATATCAAAAAATTAGCATATTTCATCCGACCAAAAAAAGAAACGTGTTTTTAATACAAAAAAAAGTCAACCTTCACATAATGTTCAGTTATGCACTCAATACTTGGTGGGGAATCCTTGTGCAGAAATGACTGCTTCAATGCGGCGTGGCATGGAGGCAATCAGCCTGTGGCACTGCTGAGGTGTTATGGAGGCCCAGGATGCTTCGATAGCGGCCTTAAGCTCATCCAGAGTGTTGGGTCTTGCGTCTCTCAACTTTCTCTTCACAATATCCCACAGATTCTCTATGGGGTTCAGGTCAGGAGAGTTGGCAGGCCAATTGAGCACAGTAATACCATGGTCAGTAAACCATTTACCAGTGGTTTTGGCACTGTGAGCAGGTGCCAGGTCGTGCTGAAAAACGAAATCTTCATCTCCATAAAGCTTTTCAGCTGATGGAAGCATGAAGTGCTCCAAAATCTCCTGATAGCTGGCTGCATTGACCCTGCCCTTGATAAAACACAGTGGACCAACACCAGCAGCTGACATGGCACCCCAGACCATCACTGACTGTGGGTACTTGACACTGGACTTCATTTCCGAATGACATGCAAAATTTGAGCAACAGTCCAGTGCTGCTTCTCTGTAGCCCAGGTCAGGCGCTTCTGGCGTCGTTTCTGGTTCAAAAGTGGCTTGACCTGGGGAATGCGGCACCTGTAGCCCATTTCCTGCACACGCCTGTGCACGGTGGCTCTGGATGTTTCTACTCCAGACTCAGTCCACTGCTTCCGCAGGTCCCCCAAGGTCTGGAATCGGTCCTTCTCCACAATCTTCCTCAGGGTCCGGTCACCTCTTCTCGTTGTGCAGCGTTTTTTGCCACACTTTTTCCTTCCCACAGACTTCCCACTGAGGTGTCTTGATACAGTACTCTGGGAACAGCCTATTCATTCAGAAATGTCTTTCTGTGTCTTACCCTCTCGCTTGAGGGTGTCAATGATGGCCTTCTGGACAGCAGTCAGGTCGGCAGTCTTACCCATGATTGCGGTTTTGAGTAATGAACCAGTCTGGGAGTTTTTAAAAGCCTCAGGAATCTTTTGCAGGTGTTTAGAGTTAATTAGTTGATTCATATGATTAGGTTAATAGCTCGTTTAGAGAACCTTTTCATGATATGCTAATTTTTTGAGATAGGAATTTTGGGTTTTCATGAGCTGTATGCCAAAATCATCAGTATTAAAACAATAAAATACCTAAAATATTTCAGTTGGTGTGCAATGAATCTAAAATATATGAAAGTTAAATTTTTTATCATTACATTATGGAAAATAATGAACTTTTATCACAATATGCTAAGTTTTTGAGAAGGACCTGTAGTTACTCTCCTATTCAATTTTAGTATTCCCAAATAGAGTGTGATATGTGGTTTCAGTGGCAAGCACACTATCTCTTGTAATTTGCCTGCCTCAGCATAGTGCAATAAAAAGCTAGAGTACCTAATGACTATGAAATGAGCTCGGCATAGCTGCATTTCTGAAGAATCTTCGGTCAATTGACAGTTTTGTGATCAAGGAAAAAAGAAAGGAAATCTGTAAAAGCATAGGCATGATTTGTATGCACACTGAATCAAAGACACACACACACACACACACACACACACACACACACACACACACACACACAAAATTGTATTGAGCATGCAGATTTAAACTGAGCCTTAGACATTTTTACTTCAAACACTTCCAAATCTTGCAGTTAATACTAATACAAGCAAACATACACTTGATACAATCTGCATTCTGTATTGACATAAAGATTTGGTTAATTTCGGGAACTGAAGTGGATCTATGTTCTTCTTGTCAGTCCTGTTCCACAAACTCAAACATTAAAGCTGAAGTGTCTAGATAGTTAGATATTTAAATAATGGTAAAATAATTTGGGGTGGGGGATGGTGGCACAATGTTTAAGAGCCATAGTAGTCTCGCGTACCCAGACTTTCAGACTGACGGCAGAAGGTCTGGCCTCTATCCCAGTGTAACACATTTCGTAGAATAAGGAGGAAGGAGGCGGGAACCGGTGAACGTTTAAAAGACTTTAATCCAAAATAAACTAAATGAAAGTAAAAACGCAGGCAGCCCCTCATGACGGCTGCAGTGAACACATACTCAAACGTAAACAAAACAAAACATAAAATCCAGGCCTGGTCCTCTCTCATCCTTCACTGGTGTCTCTCGTCCTTATGTGCCACCGAGCTGCCTCATGAGAGGACCCGAGACCAGTGTGCCTCGCAGGTGATGCTCATTCTCAATCAAACTCCCTGCTCCTCCCCATCATGGCGGATGGCAGCAGGCTCCGGCCCACGGCGAACGCCGGCGACTCCTCCACTCCCTCCAGGACGGCCGCCACCCCACCTCGACCCAGGGGCATGGTAGCAAGCTCTTCGTCCCACCGGTCATCATTCGCTCCAGCACCATCGCCTCAGGCAGCCACTCGTGGTCTTCATTCATCACCAGGACCTCAGGACTGCGATCCCCCTCAGCAGTGAGAGCTCTCCGACAGCATGTCCCTCCTTCCTCCCGGGTTTCGGCACCAATGTAATACAGTTTGTAGAATAAGGAGGAAGGAGGCGGGAACCGGCAAACGTTTTAAAAGTCTTTAATCCAAAATAAACTAAATGAAAGTAAAAACGCAGGCAGCCCCTGCCGCAAACACATACTCAAATGTAAACAAAACACAACATAAAATCCAGGCCTGGTCCTCTCTCCCCTTCACTGGTGTCGCTCGTCTTTATATGCCTTCGAGCTCCCTCATGAGAGGACTCAAGACCAGTGTGCCTCACAGGTGACGCTCATTCTCAATCACGCCCAGGTCTCACTCGCTCCTCCACGTCTCTCGCTCGTCTACCTCGCCACACTCTGCGACACGGTCAAGGACCGCCCAAGAGGATGTTTGACTGACATGTAACGCAACCAGTCACAGTTCACTTCTTTCAACGTTTAAATGTTGATTAAAAAGAATGCAGACTAAAGAGGGTCTGTCCTTTATTTTGATATATTGCAATTTTCTAATATTTATACAACAAAATATTCTAGGGACCATGACACTTTTTTTCAAAAACGGGAAATAATTAATATCTTCTCTATTGTGGTTCTGTCCAATTGGATATTTTTCAGTGCACTTTGTAAATTAACCTGAGACCTTGGCCAAAGAAGCACCACCCTGAACAAACCAATTTGACAGTAAAATGTTGAAAGGTCAAAAAGAGTTTTAGCCCACACCTTATATAAAATAGGGGTGGAACAGGGAGGCCTCAGAGAAAATTAGCCATTGCCATGACCTTCTTACATTAGGGAAGGTGAGCTGAGACAGGGCGGATGCAGAGGGCATTGCTTACCTCACTTCATTCTCCAAAAGTGGCCTTTCTCACCTTCTGTGCTTCAGGGAAAGTAAAGAGCAGTCTGGAGGCTTTGCACTGTAAATAACTTCCCACAGTAGAGGATGACAACAGATATAGAAGCACCTCAGGATGAACTAAATACCCGTGGGTCCTCTAGGACGTTGAGGCCCAGTCAGACTTACCATGTAATGATGGAGAAAGACACTTACCAAAAGTGTATTACAAAAGTAGCTACCTTCCCTTTAAAAGGTTTTTCTTCTCAAAACTCTCACCTGATGGACTCAGAATTACATTTACAAAAAAATGAGTGCCCTTAAAGTAAGCCATGTGTGAGATCAGATATTATAATTTGATCTTGTGGTAATACTTGTAAAAAGCACTAAGACATCCTATCGGTTTTTCTTTGTCTGTAGATTACCTTTTTACTGTATGAAGTACGCTATTATATGAATGTACAGACTGTTTTAAACTCCATGGTTCTGGTGCAGTTTTCTGATTGTAGTCAGTGGCGTGAGTTAAGGAATAACCTGTTTATTTTTATTTTTTGAACAATGGTTGACCGAACATTTGATTATTGAACATTGCTGCTAGTAGTAGAAATTACAACTTTACTTTTAAATGTGCACTCAGTGGCTGTGTCCGAAATTTCGAGCCCGATCTCACGAAAATGCGTATCAATAGTATGAGTGTGCAATCTCGTAGAATGTATAAGCCTAAATGAGTTTTGGTGTGCATATGGTACGCCGTTTTTGGCATGCATATGACACGCACTTTATGGCGTATTATACGTACATACCCCCCACACCCCCACCCTCACCCTCACCCTCACCCTCACCCTACCCAAAAGCGTGTCATATACACGCCATAAAGTGCGTATCATATGCACGCGAAAAACTGCGCAGCATATGCACGCCAAAACTAATTTTTCACCAAAACTGGTGTATATATTCTATGAGATTGCACACTCGTACTATTGATACGCATTGTCATGAGATCATGTTGAAATTTCATATTCTCTTGAGTAGGTACTTATTTGGAATAAGTACTTACTTTACAACCAAGTAAAAAAAGTATGAGTGTGAGTAGTGGCGGAGAGCGGGGCACAACCTAAGGCTTTTTGACTTTCTCAGTTTATGTAAATCCACTTGGGGTTCAGAGTATTTATTTGTTCCCACATTAATTGCACATGTCTAGTACAATTATGTGGTTTTGTTTCATTAATACAATGTATTCTTTTTTCTTGATTTACACCGAAAGAATTGAAGTTAAATGTGACAACATGCCCCATATCATGTACATTGTAACGACCAAATTACAGCTTAAAATCTGATCTTCTTTTGTCACATACTGTTTTTTGCCTACTAGGTATGCATATTTGGATGCAGCCCATGATTTTTGTTTTATGTTGTGTTGGCCGTCCTCTTAGAAGCTGACCCCTAGTGGTGTGGATGTGTATCACAGAGTTACCAATGCCTTTGGAAGTGCTCTATTAGCAACCTGCTACAATTATTATTTTTTTTAAAGTCTGATATGAATTTAAAATGTATTTCAATGAGGAAATAAAGAGGTTCCTTTACACAATACTGCATTTGTGCTTCAGCAAAAACATAAATGATTACATGCATCACAATACATGACACACATCCTGTAATTAATGATTAGCCAAAGGTATTTTGAAAGATAGCAGTACTTTGCAGGACTTGTTTTAGTGAAAAAAAAAACAACAACAACTACGTGGCAATCTCCCAAGATTGCAATGCTTTCCAAATCCTCTCAGGTAAAACAGATAAAAGCACCCGTCTGGGCAAACATCAGGAGCCTTCAAAACGCAGCTGCTTAAAAGCAACACTTTAAATCCCCGGTTCTTCTTCTTCTTCTTTTTCTTTTTTCTTGCACATCTTTTCCCTTGTTCACTCTTCCTTTAAAATAGCTGTGGAAATGGTCAGATTTGGGGGCTTTTGGTCAAGCTCTCGGGGGACAGACAAAGAAAAGAATCTTCCAGCCGCTGCATGTAACATTTCAGAATTTAACCTCCTCAAATGATGGTTCAAGGTGGATTATAGTACATTATTATTAGGAGGAAACTGATTTTCAATTTAAATGTAAATCAGGGCCTTTTTTCAATTATTAAAGTACTGTGCTACTTATGGCCGAGGAGAAATGTAATGGGCCACAAACTTTGAGAGGATCCCTTAAAATGAAGGGAAGCCTGAGAGACGCCACAAAGAAAGGGCAAGTTAAATAAAGAAGCGTCAGAGAGTGAGCTCTTGATTCTATACGGTCTGTAATATTTACACAGGTGCAGATAAACAAATTAAAGTTTTAAAGGGCATGTTTTAATAATCTTTTGTCATGCTACACTTATTTTGATGTGCTGAGTAACATACTGAAGCATGTCAAGCACTTTTAACTGTGTTACTTGATATTACATTTAAAGATAATATATCATAAATGTACTAAATTGCAACTTCATCATTGCAAATATATTTAAATAAATGACATACAATGTTCTGTAGGCATTACCATAAATTCATGAATGTACATTTGTCAGTGCATCATATTTCAAAAGCAATAGAAGTAATTAATTAATATTGACGTAATTAAGTTCTGTTTATATTAGTAAAAAAAAACTAATTTTCACTACATTTTCATTCTTCATAATTGTAAATAGCATGTAATTAAGTCTTAAAACATTATATTCATTTAATTCTCATGTTCTTTTAAAGTATATTATTTCTGTACTCTGTAATCATAGTTGACAAAATGTTTTTTATAATACATTAGAGTTATGTATTGTAAGAATGCACTTGCATATAGCTATAACATATTTATTAATGTAGGCTACTTTATATTAAATGTTAATTGTATGTTTTAAGCACATAAAATAAATATTTTCAATATATAAGGCATGTAAACTTTAAACCCACTAAAAGCTGAATTTTTGATATGAACATTGTTTACCTTCTTACACAAAGTGCACATAAAATATACCTTTGTTAGAATAAAATAAGTGTATTTTTGTAAATACACTAAAATATTTCTAAGCATATTTCTCAAAAGCGTACTATGCTTTACCAATGTACTTCTTGTATACTTTTTAGAAATGCATTAAAATGCAATACAAAATATTTTGTGTACCCATACAAGCTAAACAATAAAAATAAAATAAAAAACACCGGGCCAAAAGCCCTGAAGTTTTTATAAGCTGTTGACCCCCAAAACAAGCGTTTAAGGGCACAAAAGTGTATACAGGCAATTGAGACAGAGCGGGACATGTCATATTACACTGAGAACTACGCCCACTGGAGGGGAACGACAGGAAATATCATTTATAAAACTGACATTTGGATATTTGACCAAATCCTTACAGTACACGTAGGCATACTGAGTGTCAGGATGCCGAAATTGACCCGTTTTTCTTGCTGAAGCTTCACGTTTTATTGCCTGTTTCCACTTTTTTTGGGGTTGACAGCTTATAAAACTTTTTTCTGTGTTTATCAGCGTGTTTGCTGTACACCTTGTCACATATCACATTTTAGACATTTGTTCTGTTTTTTGTGCTAAGTAAGAGATGACAAGGCGACCGCTTAACACAATACAAAGTCAATGGAGAGCGTTGGATTGTCCCCCGGCGTGGCCTAAAAAACACCTTTAGGCTTTCGCAAACAGTATGGCAAACAGTAATCTACAAGGTAACTTCCGCAAGGCTACGGCAGATGGTAAAACTCATTTACTCACAGAGTTTGGAGAATGTTCTAAAAACTTGAATTGTCCCCAGTATCAGTTCAGATCTAATTATTAGCGCCAGTGCATATTGGAGGCTAATTGAAGTGTCACTCAGTAGCGCAGTGAATCCCCCCCACACCGTCGGCCAGAGGAAGGAGAATCGTCTGTTTGAATACGTACCCCTCTCGGTCTGGTGAGATGGTTTTTGATTGCTTACAGCAGGGAGTCGCAGCATGGTGGAGACATCATCTCTCAGATTATGAATAGAAAAGAATTAGCAATGTTCCTCAGCAGTGATCAGAGGAACTCCTCCACACAATGTCACAAAGTCTTTAGGGTAGAGACGCCGAATTATGTGCAGTTGACAGAATATAATTAAAGGAAGCTGGTAATTAAAAAAAAAAAGGGTTGGGGGTTTGTATGAGGGATACATTTGTAGAAGTTTGTACACTTAAAAAAAGTGAAACGACCATGTAATTTATTTAAATTGCATTTTTATATTGGTCTAATCAAAAAGGTTTTATGTTTATAAAACCAGGTTTTTATTTGTTTGTTTGTTTTTGTTTTTTCAGTGTGTCCACAGAAAAAGAAAAGAAACAATGTAGTTTAAATATTCTGTCGGATACCAGATTGTTGATGTGCAGAACACACAAAAGACATCTCAATAAACACGAGGTCTTTAATTAAGTAAAATAAATTATAAAAAGAGGGGCTTGACATGAACATTTATGTGTTAAATGAGAATCCAGCTCGAGCCAAAGCCTAAATCCAAAATCTTACAATGACCTACATAAGTTTTGGCTCATTTTGGCTCATGTCTAAAGAAAATATATTAACTTTTTCCCGTCATTGATGGAAATTTCCGGCTTTACGTTTTCACTGTTATACTGTAGGGGGCGCTATGACAGAGGCTATTTACAGTAACTCCGCCCACTGACACTTGATTGGGCCAGACCAAATTACAGAAGATGCTAGGTTTTCAACAGTAGCAAAAGTGTAGGGTTAAGGTGCATGGCAGAAAGTTTTGACACAAATCAACCGGAGTTCGAATCCGCCTTTTGCCGGTGTTTACTAATGAAGTGTTTAGAGTTAGGGGTAGGTGTAATGAGGGATTTATTGTCCTGGAAAAAAATGAATAAATTGTTGTCCTAACTATATAACTACCACTAAACTAACCCTACCCATAAGTTATCCCTAAAATTAATTAAGGGAAATAATAGATGGATCCAGGAACATGTTGCACTTGGAGAAATCAGGTTATGCAAGAGGATTCACATGTGTTGTAAAATAGACTATGGTAGGCTAAATAAACTCACGCTCAGTGCTCAGTGAGAGTAATCATGGCTTCGCACAGTTGGTGGCATTTCTTTCTTCCACAGAAGCGCCTCAGACAGAAGATGAGACCAAAACATGAAATACTGTAAATAAGAAAATACTATTTGTTGGTTGTATGTGGCTCTGCAGTCAGAGCAAATGAACACATTCCAATGGAGGGCAGAAGGGTCTTTTGGGCCATTAATCAGTCCAGAGACAAAGGCACGCGCTCTACCTCGGGTCCGTCTCACCACCACATGGCGCTGACCCAAATAAAGCTCTCATTGATCCAGAAGAGCCCCCTGTAATCCCTCAGGATTACAGTCAGCTGAAAGTAACCGGTATATTTGCAAACAGAAAGCCACTTACATTAAGGTCATTTTCTCTAGGAGGAAGGAGAATAAATGGATGGAGATGAATACTGAGACACTGTGCTGGAGGACTTCAAGCAGACACACACACACACACACACACACACACACACACACACACACACACACACACACACACACACACACACACACACACAACACACACGAGCTGAGAGAGAGAAAGACTACAAACACACACAATATCACAGAGAGAAGCCACACAGAAATATTCTTGCATTACAAATCAAAACAGTCTGAAATTTTGACATTTTTTTAAATATAATATAATATAATATAATATAATATAATTAATATAATATAATAAAACTAAATAAAACATGAAAATGTTCAAAATTTTGATCTAAAGTTCGGTGGGTAAGATAAATATATATATATATATATATATATATTTTTTTAATGTTTTTAAATAAGAATTTTATGCTCACTAAAGGCTGCATTTATTTAACCAAAACTAGTGAAAACTGCAATGGTGCAAAATATTATTACAATTTATAATATGTGCTTTCTCTTTAAATATATTGTGAAATGTATGTGTGGGTAATTTTTTCCTGTGACCGGAACTGAATGTTCAGCATTACTCTAGTCTTCAGTGTCACACGATGCTTCAGAAATCATTCTAATATGAGGATTTATTGGTCAAGAAATATTTCTTTATTATTATCAATTTTGAAAACAGTTGTGCTGCTTAATGTTTCATTGGAAACCATTATACATTTTTGGGGGGTTCACTGATTAATAGAAAACATCTAGCATCTACAACATCACATATAAAATCAAGTGATTCCACAGCATTCCGGGTGGACTAGTGGACTCCACTAGATCCTGAAGATTTGCTGTGCTATCTGGCACCAAGAGTTTAGCAGCAGATCCTTTAGCAGCATATCCTTTTAGTCCTGTAAGTTGCGAGGTGGGTCCTCCACGGATCAGACTTTTTTTGTTCAGCTCATCCCACAGATGCTCGATTGGATTGAGATCTATGGAATTTGGAGGCCAAGTCAACACCTCAAACTCGTTGTTGTGCTCCTCAAACCACATCTGAACAATGTTTGGCAGGCACATGATCCTGCTAAAAGAGCCACAGCCACCAGGGAATACCGTTTTCATGAAAGGTTGTACATGGTCTGCAACAATGCTTAGGTAGGTGGTACGTGTCAAAGTAACATCCACATGGATGGCAGGACCCAAGGTTTCCCAGCAGAACATTGCTCAACTGCCTCCACAGAACTCATGGTACCAGGCATTAAAATGAGCTGGACAGAAAACCCTTATAAATATCTTTCTGTTGCATTATTTGATAACATAAAACATTTTAGGCATTACGGAACTCAAGCAATGCACAAGTTTTCAGCATCATGGGTTAAATAATGCTTGAGGCACAAGTGTTGAAAAGCATCAACTTGAACTGAGCCCTGTTATGATCAATTAAATGCTTTGAATCTGATTGCATATTGTAAGTTTCATTAAACCTTACTCAGGCTTTTATCACAGAGCTTAAATGGCCAAATACAAAACATTTCTACTGTATTCTAATACCTTACATCAGCAATGAGAGTCCACGCAATGAAGGTCATTTACTTCTCCTTCAGCAATGACACTCACTGTGTGATTACTCTCATATATTCATAAAGTTCATATTTGGAATGCTAAGACGGAGCTCTTTCGCAGCATCTTAATGCGATTGTTCACACCTGCAACGTTGTCCTTCAAACGAGAAGAGAGGTCTTCTCTGAAAATGTGATTAACATAGCCAGGCGAAACAACAAAGGCATAATCCACACAATAAGGACAGGAAGAGAGTAATATTATTTCCCTGTGTATACGTTCCAAAATAAACAACTGTGAAAACGGGGGGAAATAATAAACTGTCAAGATGCACGATGCCGCCAACTGCTTAATATCTTTCAAAGATTGAGCCGACTGTGTCCTCTTCAGTCTAATCTGGAAAAGACCCAGGACATTTCTTTATTACAAATGTAAAAATATTATTATTTTTATTTCAGGAACAAGGTGGCTCACGGAGAAATGACTGTTTATTCTAAAATAATATATTTATTGGTGCCTCACAGAAACAAATGGCATTACATTATAAAGTATAAAGCACACAGCCCTGTTCAGTCTAACTGTGAGATTGTATCTGGCGGTTGCTATAGCTGCTTCTAGTGCTGGAAGTCCTAATTGACAATAGAGTGCAGCAGTCGGGTTCCGGAAGTAAACGCTGGATTCAGTTTCTCCATAGGGAAATTGATTTTGAACTATAACATATAAAAACTGTAAAGACAGACTTACTGTGAGCTATGAGTTTGTTAATCAATGGTATTTGCTTCTGTTGAAGCCATTAGCCCACACAAATATTTGTGTTGAACAGCAGAATTTGTGGGGAAAATCTACCAATTGATGCTGTACAGAAAATTCCACCAATCAGAGAGTCGAAGCAAGCAAAATATGCCAAAACAACTGTTTTGTGCATAGCAAAATTGGAGTATTGTATTTGCGAATAAAGCAGCATTTCCTTCTCATGTGTTCAAGAGAGTAAAATCATCACTTCCTGGGAAATTGACACTAAATATCTGTAAATAAAATGAAAGTTGTTGCAATTGGGAAAGCCACTGTCGCTTTTTTTTCCTACATCATAAATTGCTTGCGTCTCGGAGCGTGCAGACATAAAAGTAACACTGGCATGTTCTCTTGCATTCGGGTGCCGGGGTTTGGGAACGCAATCGTGTGAGGCGCTTATCGGAGGGAATTAAACTAAATAATTTTGATGACAGACTTTGGCTCAGGCATTTCAGAATGAACAAACATTAGTAGACTACATTTGTGCTGCTGTGATTGGTTCGCTGGTTAGCCCATTCATCCGATCACATCCTCGAGGCAATGTCACAAGGGTTTTTTGTTGCACAGCGAGGGATTTATTTGATAAATGTGTTTCCATCATAGTTTATTTGTAAGCCTTCTTATTGGATTAAAAAAAAAATAATAATAATCGTATCTGTCTCAAGTGAGTGCGTTTTCAGAATTGATGTGCATCTTGGCATATCCATCTACCTATTTTATGCAATATCCCAAAATGCACATACAAATAGGTGGATGAAAACAAAGCTACTGTGTTAAATAGGGTTACTAATTCTCTTACAAATTATGAGTCCACTGAAATCTTCGGAACACTTTATTTTGATGGCCCCCTTTGAACATTCTGTTGACTATAAGTAACTTTGCTACTACATGTATACTAACTCTCATTAGAGTAGTAGTATTGTCTTCTCTGTACACTATATTGCCAAAAGTTTTGGGACCCCTGCCTTTACATGCACATGAACTTTAATGACATCCCATTCTTAATCCGTAGGGTTTAATATGGAGTTGGCCTACCCTTTTGCAGCTATAACTGCTTCAACTCTTCTGGGAAGGCTTTCCACAAGTATAAGCAATGTGTTTATGGGAATTTAAGACCATTCTTCTAGAAGCGCATTTGTGAGGTCAGGCACTGATGTTGGACGAGAAGGTCTGGCTCGCAGTCTCCGCTCTAATTCATCCCAAAGGTGTTCTGTCAGGTTGAGGTCAGGACTTTGTGCAGGTCAGTCAAGTTCCTCCTCAACAAACTCGCTCATCCATGTTTTTATGGACCGACGCTTTGTGCACTGGTGCGCAGTCATGTTGGAACAGGAAGGGGCCATCCCCAAACTGTTCCCACAAATTTGGGAGCATGAAATTGTCCAACATGTCTTGGTATGCTGAATCATTAAGAGTTTCTTTAACTGGAACTAAGGGGCCAAGCCCAATCCTTGAAAAACAACCCCACACCATAATCCCCCTCCACCAAACTTTACACTTGGCATAATGCAGTCAGGCAAGTGCCGTTCTCCTGGAAATAACCAAACCCAGACTCGTCCATCGGATTTACAGACAGAGAAGCGTGATTGGTCGCTCCAGAGAATGCATCTCCACTGCTCTAGAGTCCAGTGGTGGCGTGCTTTACACCACTACATCCCACGCTTTGCATTGCACTTGATGTAAGGCTTGGATGAGCTGCTCAGCTATAGAAACCAATTCCATGAAGCTCTCTAACACTAAGCACACTGTTCTTGAGCTCATCTGAAGGCCACATGAAGTTTGAAGGTCTGTAGCTATTGACCTACCACTTTGTGGCTGAGTTGCTGTTGTTCCCAATTGCTTCCACTTTGTTATAATACAACTAACAGTTGGCCATGGAATATTTAGTAGTGAGGAAATTTCACGAATGGACTTATTGCACAGGTGGCAGCCTATCACGGTAGCACACTTGAATTCACCGAGCTCCTGAGGGCGACCCATTCTTTCACAAAATGGTTGTAGAAGCGTATGCATGCCTAGTGCTTGATGTACACCCGTGGAAGTGATTGGAACATTAGAATTTAATGATTTGGAGGGGTATCTCCATACTTTTGCCAATATAACTAACACTTTAATTTGATGCTTCCCAACAGACATTATACTGACAATTCTACTTATTCTACAAAGTTGAACCCTAACCTAATAGTATACTAATACTACTAATGAGAGTAAGTTGACATGTAGAGGCAAAGTTACTTATAGTTACTTATAGTTAGTTGTATACAATACGCCATCAGAATAAAACAACTGAAAACTGAAAAGAGTGCCTGAAAACAAATACTAAACTGATTTTGGTGGCTCATTATATAGAAGCATTCTCACAGTAACACCCTCCAGTGTCTGAATGCAATACAATTTTAATAAAAAGTGATAACAAATCACTTCCCCAAGTTCTATTTTCACTTTCGTAAATGATTGTTTGTGCCTCTTTCTACCGCTGTCTGTTATAAAATGCAAATTAAATGAAGAGAAATCGTTAAAAAATAGTGTGCCTGTTTACTACAGCATGTGAGATGAAATAAATTCCATTGTCTGAATGACATATATAAAACAAAAGATAGTTTGTTAAGATTCTAGTTATTCATGCTGATGACCCCAAAATGTAAAGAGCATTGTCAGATCATTGTAATGGGATGCCCTCATTGTAGTTATATAGGGCAGTGAAGTCTATATAACACTCTAAAATTAATAAATAAACATATAAATACATTGCCGTGACAAACAAGCTGCAATTAGTCCATAGATGACTGCTAGTGTGATTTTAGTCAAGCAATGAAGAGAGGGGGAGAAATTGCTTTAAAATGTGTGTTTCAAGTAAATGCTTTGATGCCGATGTGAAAAGGGACACAATTAAATCCGTCAGAGCGTTATGTGCTTAGCACACAGAACACATTATCCATCCAGCAACGAAGTTTATTATTTGATCACTTTAGAAAATGTGTGACTAGCCTAATTGCATTTCTACAGATAAACATATACAATAATAAAAAATAATAATCATTACATTTAGCCATATGCAAGCAGACCTACTTTCCATAAATTATTTTATTCACGCATTTAGTTTTTTTTAAAAGCCCATATTTTTGACACATTCCAGGAAAAGGCTTTAATTTAAAAGGAAGTAAATTATATAGTATTATATTTCGTCATGTAGACCAATGCCAAATTTGTAAGGAAAAATGGTTGAAAATGTGTCAATTTGAAGGGAAAATGTTAGAAAATGTGCCGCTTAGGGAGTTGTTTGATTTATTACGATACATTTTGTTCAACAAATACTGAGGATGCATTTATGGTCCATATGGAATGTGCAGCAAAGCTTGTATTGCTTACTAAACTTCTTTAAAGTATTTAGTTTCACAATGAAATCTTCATGACAAATATTTGCTGTTGTTCCCAGGGATTTAGCCAGCATTTCAGAAGTGAGGGGGACAGAAATGCCAAGTGTTTTATGTATTTTTAACTCTTGCTTTTATTTGGTTAAGAAAACAATATGCTGCTGAACAATAATTTGTTGTCCTATATTTTATGTGTGTATATATATATATATATATATATATATATATATATATATACTTCTGAAAGTAACTTTCATTATAGAGTATTAGTAGACTATTGGGTTAGGGTTCAGGTTAGTAGAATGAGTTGACGTTAGTTGTAAAGTTATGTATAGTCAGCAGAATGACTTTCAAATTAAAGTGTTTGCTACAGGTCCTTCTTAAAAAATTAGCATATTGTGATAAAAGTTCATTATTTTCCATAATGTAATGATAAAAATTAATGGGCTACAGGTGCCGCATTCCCCAGGTCAAGCCACTTTTGAACCAGAAACAGCGGCAGAAGTGCCTGACCTGGGCTACAGAGAAGCAGCACTGGACTGTCGCTCAAATTGTGCATGTCATTCGGAAATCAAGGTGCCAGAGTCTGGAGGAAGACTGGGGAGAAGGAAAAGCCAAAATGCCTGAAGTCCAGTGTCAAGTACCCACTGTCAGTGATGGTCTGGGGTGCCATGTCAGCTGCTGGTGTTGGTTTATCAAGGGCAGGGTCAATGCAGCTAGCTATCAGGAGATTTTGGAGCACTTCATGCTTCCATCTGCTGAAAAGCTTTATGGAGATGAAGATTTCGTTTTTCAGCACGACCTGGCACCTGCTCACAGTGCCAAAACCACTGGTAAATGGTTTACTGACCATGGTATTACTGTGCCCAATTGGCCTGCCAACTCTCCTGACCTGAACCCCATAGAGAATCTGTGGGATATTGTGAAGAGAAAGTTGAGAGACGCAAGACCCAACACTCTGGATGAGCTTAAGGCCGTTATCGAAGCATCCTGGGCCTCCATAACACCTCAGCAGTGCCACAGGCTGATTGCCTCCATGCCACGCCACATTGAAGCAGTCATTTCTGCAAAAGGATTCCCCACCAAGTATTGAGTGCATAACTGAACATAATTATTTGAAGGTTGACTTTGTATTAAAAACACTTTTCTTTTATTGGTCGAATGAAATATGCTATTTCTTTTAGATAGGAATTTGGGGTTTTCATGAGCTGTATCCCAAAATCATCAGTATTAAAACAATAAAAGACCTGAAATATTTCAGTTGGTGTGCAATGAATCTAAAATATATGAAAGTTTAATTTTTATGATTACATTATGGAAAATAATGAACTTTTATCACAATATGCACATTTTTTGAGAAGGACCTGTATATTGCCAAAAGTACGTTGATAACCCTCCAAGTCAATGAATTAAGGTGTTCCAATCACTTCCATGGCCACAGGTGTATAAAACCATGCACTAGGCATGTAGATGCTTCTACAAACATTTGGGTCGCTCTCAGGAGCTCAGTGAACTCAAGTGTGGTACCGTGATAGGTTGCCACCAGTGCAATAAGTCCATTCGTGAAATTTCCTATAAATATATATATATATATATATATATATATATATATATTGTGTGTTTGTTCATTTCACGTTTCATCAGTTAGAAATGTTTCTGCTTTTTATTCAATTACAGCGATATCTGACTTTGTGCATTTGTCCATATAAGAAATTTCTTGGAATGTCATAAATTATTACTTCTATTTGCCAGATTTACTAAACAGGGTAAATTATTGTGAGAACACGATCCCATAAAAGCACCGATCCCAAGTTATGTGCATGATCTACTGACAACGTGCACATTAAAGAACACAGACACAGCCGGATCATTTCCATAACGGCCAATGCAATCTACCAAAAGCAGCGCAAATCAGTGTCTGGTTTAAGACATGCTTTTTTTGTGGGCCGGTAAATAATACCTAATGCCTAATGCCAATATATTGACTAGCGCAAACTTTAGTAAATCTCTTTGCATGATCCATTGAAAGACTCTCCTCCCATTAATTTTGCGTCTGAAAGAGAAACTCCTACAAAAGCATATGCAATAAGGTCAGCCGAAAAAATCCTGACAGTAGTTTTTTAACACCAAAATAGGGTTTGTGCTGGTGCAAGATGTTAGTAAATCTGGTCCTATGAGTCCGCTTTGGACTTTCTTGCATGAGAGCGCCCTCCAGCTTAAAATTTGAATGAAACATACATTACGTAATAGAGTTTAGCGCTCCATAATGCTCACATTGCCTTGTTTGAAGAAAAATGTCTGGTCATGCATAGACTATCTTGTCTCTTTGAATTTCAAACTAGATTTATTCACATTGGCCTGTGAAAACCTTTATATGAACACACTTGCCTGAAACAAAAAGTGGAATGTCATAAATGACTAATTTACATTTCATTCAAAGTGCGGCCCCGCGTATTCTGCGCCCAAAGTTGTTCCATTCTGTGCATCATGTGCTTCTAAAATTTCCTAGCTTTCACTTAACACGTTAAGAACAATGGTGACACTTTACAATAAGGTTCTGTTTGTTAACATTACAATGAAAAATTGCAGTATTTACTAATACATGTTTTAAATCAAATGTTTGTATCTGTTAATAGTAATAGACATGAGCTAGCAACATGGACATAAACTAGCAATGTACAATTCTATTTTTATTAACTAATGTTAACAGACATCAATAAACTATGTAAAAATGTTTTAGTTAATGCATTACCTAATGGGACCTTATTGTAAAGAGGTATTTGAGCACTTTGTGCATGTATTTATATTTACAGCCATATTTACCATGAGTGGGATTCAGGGCTCAAGGTGCACTGGAGTTCAGAAATCCAGCATACAGACTGCTCACTTTGAATTTTCAATTGGGACCGACGGCAAAATACCTCTGAAGTGAATGTTAATGTATGTTAATATCAAGCTGAATCATCAAATTTGACTGTTTTGCTTTGATGGCATACCATGCAAACATCAGCATTTTTTTCAGGATTCTTACCCACTAAGAGTATATAACATGCACACATACACAGATGATCTTTTTATTTACTTACTTAATTATTTATTTTAAGCTGAGGGCACTTTGACCTCATTCAAAATGTATTCCTGGAAGGTTTGGTTATTTATGGTTGTTTTGGTTGATTATTTTCTTCAAATACTATATGAATTTTATTGGACGAATAAGCACTACTTGCAGTCTTCCCACTCAGCGAGTTAATTTTGAGAATATTTCTGTGATTTTGCAGGCAAGAAGCAGCATTCATTTACACCTGCCAAAAACCTTATGGTCATATCCACAGAAAAAAAAAAGCTCTCATTTCCCCACTTCAACAAGATTATCTTATCTTTTGCACACCATTAACCAGAGAAACTTTAAGACACAGTAATCACATCTTACTGCAAAATCAAATTAGCAGCACCTCTAACAGGATATGGCTCACTGGGAACCAAGTGTGCGTTTAATATATCGGTCCACCTGTGGGGAGTTACTTCCTACCTGGTCTGTGTGCAGTTTGTGCAAGTTGGTCAGTCATGCAGGTTCCAGACAATCCCATGATTCAGTTCTTCTGGAAGAGCGCCCTGGGGAGAATAAATGTGCTGCGGTGAAGTTAATGTATGGGAAGTATGTTGGAATTTGGATGAAAAATAAGGTATTTGATACAAATTCTATGTAATTGAAGTAACAAGTAAGGACTTTTCCTATTATAAAGGGGGGAGTAAAAAAATAATTGACCTTTGTGTCAGGCTTTGTCCAGATGCATTCTGCTGACAGTGCCATTAGTTTGCTTAAAGGTAGATCAGGGAAAGGCAAATCTATAGAACCTTTGCATGCTCAGGGCCTATTTTGTCTCCATTTGTCCCCATGGTTGAATGGAAATGTTAGTCAAATTAAGCTAAATATGGACAAACTTATTTAAAGGCCACCTGCACTTTAAGACATCACTTCTAGAGTTATCTGATGTTTACTTTGATGGTTGTCGAAATAACCAAAATACATTGCAAAGGATTGCAAAGATATCAAAAGATGAAACGTGCATAATACTGACTCAAATTTGTATTGAATATTATTGTAAAACTTCTAAATGAAATGCCTATATTAAACTCTTATAAATTAACTATTTTCTCGCCTTTTTTTACGCTTTAAGAATTCAGGCCCTTCATAGCAAGTAAACATTTATTTTGTCCTCAAAGTTGATGTGTTAGGAGCAGGAAAAATTGGCAAGCGTGTGGATTTGAGCGAGTTTGACGAGGGTCAAATTGTGATGGCTAGACGGAACAGTGGAGAACCGGCCACAGGGTCATGGGCGGCCCAGGCTCATTGATGCACGTTTCTAGCGAAGGCTGGCCCATGTGGTCCTATCAAACAGACGAGTTATACTGTAGCTTAAATTGCTCAAGAAGTTAATGCTGGTTCTGAAAGATAGGTATCAGAATACACAGTGCATCGTAGTTTGTTGCGTATGGGGTTCCCTAATGGCTGTGGTTCTTTCAGCAGGATAATGCGCCCTGCTGTTTAGGCAGCAAAGGGGACCAACACAATATTAAGATGTTAGGTATATATATATATATATATATATATATATATATATATATATATATATATATATATATATATATATATATTCTAGCATTTTAATATATTAGCATTTTGAACAAAAAGCTGAGAAAACCATATTCATCATATTCAGAACGATGATCAATACATAGATGGAGTAGATGAAGTCCATCAACACCCCCAAAGCTTCACAGTCCTATAGCTCGTCCTGGGTCAAAATTTCATACGGTAACGTTTGATTTATGCATGTAATGTTTCATTTATGTTTAATGTTGATGATCGCGTTATTTTACATGGGCATATGCGATTCAGTACTCTTTCAGAAGATGCGTAATAGCGCCCCCCTACCGTATATCAGTGCACATTTCCCTCAACGGTGTGAACTATATTTTTTCAGCAAATGGTTTTGCGAAGAACGCTGAAAGTGCCATTTTTGAGTAAGTTCCTTTTTACATTGAAATAGCAACAGCCACGTAAATGTGTCAAAAGGGAATATACAAGCTCTAAATGTGGAGTTCCTTAAACCAAAAGCTCTGCGCAGAGCCGCAAGAGATTGATCTCAATGTTAGCTGAAGTGTTTTCACATGGGGAAGGAAAGGCAATCAATCTCATTTATGCTGAACTTTCTCACGCCTTCATCTCAACGCTTACATTGTTCCCTCTCTCTACACTCACTGACTTAATGACTGAGAGCTGCAAAGTGACCTTTTGAAACCTACACCCTTAAAAATTACCTGGAACAAAGTACACATCAATCTATAAGAAAGAAAAGAGCGAGCGAGGAAAGGAAAGGAAAGTGCGAGTCAGAAGTGTAATTCTGAGAAGATGAGGTGGACTACCCAGAGGTGTCAATCACAGTCTCAAAGAAATAATATAAATGTTGAACTTGTTTATTGCAGATAAACAAACATCCGAGCGACGTAAAATAATAAATGCGGATTCCAGATCTTCCACAGAGCACGAAAACCATGAAGAATACATGATTGAATAAAGATGTTGGGAAGTGCCATCTGAGCCTTGGCTTGTGGCTCCCGTACCTTGCGGTCCAAATGGTAATGCTGTCTTTGTATTAGACGTTAAATGAAGTGAAGCCTGTTGTGGAATCTTCCACACCAGAAGGAAAGATTTAAATATGACTGACAGGCCAGTCACACATTGAGTCAGATGAAAAGTGACATGTCTGTAGCCTGCGCCTACATATCCATAATGTACCGCAGTGTGCCACGAGTAAAGTGTGTGTATGTTGAGGTGATTTCCATTTGTGTCTTATTTCTGGTTAACTCTTTGCAATAATGTTCAGTTAGTCAGCATTAGTTAATGCATTAGGTGTCATTAAATTATGTTAATGTTGATGCATAAATATACTTTTGTTTGTTGGTAATTAATGCTTATTCACAATACACTTATAGTAACTTGTTATCTGCTATGCACTGGTGGAATTTTCCGTCAATTATGACACAAAACTTTTTGCAATTTAGCAATGCATCTCAGAATTTCTATTGTTGTTTGAATTATATAAGGTTTTAGCCATTTTATTGGTAGTAGACGTATAAAGATGACAGGATAGTAGAGGGGGACGCAGGCCAGGTTGAAACCTGTATCCCCCAAATGAGCACAATAGCTCAATGGTTCTGGAGCAAACACCAGGCAACAGACCTAAGATTCAATGCAATTTCAATGCAACTTTACATGATCTGTATCACAGCATGTTGCTTTCAGTCAAACCACAGAAGTTCCATGAGGTTCATGTGCATAATACACTGATCAGGCATCAAGTGTAGTGTCAATTCTGGCAGGTCATGTTAGTCAAGCATACATATATAAGCTCTTTCCATCCGCAGCTCACCCTCTCGTCCAGTCAGGATTTGGTATTCTGATACCCCTTGAATCAACCTAAATTCCCAAATTAGTTTTGTACCTTAAATATTGGCATTAATGATATCTGCAATACATTATGTTGGTTCGGTTCTGTTTACCCTAAGGCTGCTCTCCCTGCTCTTATTCATGCGAGGCTGCATGGATGCGCAGGGAGTTCTTGCCCAGAACAAAACCATATCATCAATCCAAACTATATGCTAATAGCCAATCAGTCATCTTTGACGATGGTGGTCCTGAAAGAAATTGCATTATGACCACTGACAGGTGAAGTGAATAACATTGATTTTCTCTTCATCACGGGACCTGTTAGTGGGTGTGATATATTAGGCAGCAAGTTAACATTTTGTCCTCGAAGTTGATGTTTTAGGAGCAGGAGAAATGGGAAAGCATAATGATTTAAGCTAGTTTGACAAGGGTTTGACTAGTTTCTATCAACAGTGCTCCAAGGAAGGAACATTGGTGAACTGGCTGCAGGGTCATGGCTCATTAATGCACATTGATGCCCGTGTGGTCCGATAAAACAGACAAGCTGCTGGAGCTCAAATTGCTCTGATTGAAAGCTGTCAGAATACACAGTACATCACAGTTTGTTGCGTAGGGGCCTATGCACTACTATAGGGAGTGTTCTGCTGGGAAACCTTGGGTCCTGCTGTCCATGTGGATGTTATTCTGAAACGTACCACCTACCTAAGCATTGTTGCATATCATGTACACTATGTGAACGGTATTCCCTGGTGGTTGTGGCTCTTTCAGCAGGATAAACGCCTGCCACAAAGCAAAAATGGTTCAGGAATGGTTTGAGGAGCACAACAACGAGTTTGAGCAGTTGAAAAATCAGATGGGCCAGGGCTGTTTTGGCAGCAAAAGTGGGACCAACACAATATTAGGTCATAATGTTATGCCTGATCGGTGTATATTTTCTTAGCCTATTGGCAAGCTTTCTTTTTTCCTTATTTTAAGCATAAACTTTAACGTTTAGTATGTCTTTGTTTTTATGTGAAAAATAATATATATATATATATATATATATATATATATATATATATATATATATATATATATATATATATATATGAAACATAATAAACAAGTTAATAATGGACATATTTAAATAGTGGTCATAATGTTATGCCTGAGTGGTGTTTGTATGCACCTTTGCATTTTTATTTTGATTGGATGGTTTTCTTTTGAATATGAATGTAACTATCCAGCAGGTTTAAACCCCTCTCCACTAAATGGATGATTGGCAGGTGGGTAGGCATTCCTGGGATGTTGCCCAGGACACATCAGAATTCGTTAGCATTTACACTTCAAATGTTATGCAGTCACATGCATTTTTGACTACCCTGACTGTGGTTTGAGTGATTGGATAACATCTCTATCTAGTAGTGTCCACTTGATATAACATCACCCGAGGCAGATGCATCCTTCCTATCCATGTAGCAATTTGTATAAGCTTGCTTCTCTATGCCATTATATCCATGTGTTCTGTTAGACTGAATCAATGGACAAGGTCAAGAGAGGACGCATCAGCACTGACCTTCAGCCCACACAGCCATGCATGATAAATGCATATGTATTTAAATAACCTCAACATAAAATAAAAACATGTAATTTGCTCTATATATATATATACATCGATGAGAGCATGTGCTCCATGTGCACAACACAAGCCCGGCTTTCAGCTAAACAGGTTAGACACAGGGAACCATTCTCATTCTTTTAGATTAGTTGTTGTGAAATACCACTAAAAGTCTTCAGAAGAGAGGAATTATCAACAAGAAATCAGGTGATTAAAAGTATTCTTATGAAATATTGATTCTCGGATTTTGTGCTTCAGTCAGATGGAGCAATCCATGGGCATTTTCTGGTTGGAAACCTGCTCAAATAAAAGAACTGATTGTTAAAGCTAACAAGATCATAAGGCTCAAAACTGCACAAAGTAAACCTTACAAATAAACTTTCATTTTGACTCAAACATGACATATTTAACCAAATTTTATTTATTAAGTTTTTCTTTTTTTTTTTTTGGTCACACTTTAGATTAGGGTCCAATTCTTACTATTAACTAATTATTAACTCACTGTTTGCCTCAACAAACTCCTTTAATTAACAGTTAGTAAGGTAGTTGTTAAGTTTAGGTTTAGGGTATGATTAAAGGTGCACTATGCAACTTTTCCGTCCGCTAGAGGTCACCTGTTCAAAACAAACGCATCATTTGATGACGCCAAGTTTGAGCGCAGCATCTTGGGACATGTGGTCTTCATCTCACAGCCAGTGGAAAACATTTTGGGATAGGACTCGGGCAGAAATCATGTTGATGGATGCGGTTATTAACATTACTGTAGTATGAAGCAGAGCAGGGCCGAGTGTTGTGGAGTTGAGCAAGGCTGCTAGAGCGATTGTTAATGAGATTAACAACACACGCCACATGAGTAGCGGGACTTTTATTATGACGGGAAATGTCTGCCGGCGCTATTTCCGCTTTTCCGGTCATGAGTATGAGGTAACGTAGCTCTGTTTATCATATTAGATACATTTGAGTCTGTTTGAAAATTATGTTTTGACTTTACTCTGTGCATTCTCTCTGCGGCTGCTATGTCACTTGTTGCACACTGCTAAGAGTAAAGCGTTTCTGCTAAATAAAACCGGACACCAAGGGTAACGCAGATATGACGCAATTGACAGGCGACTCCCTCAGATGCTATGCTCAGACGTCCAGGCTCCTTGGTTTAAATAGCAATTTTCTCTCAATTTACAAATAGTTGGAAACATTTGGGATATTGTAAGTGCTCAACTGAGCAAAATATATAACACTGGCCAAGTGGTTTTTGGATATTTTACTGCAAAAATACTACATAGTGCAATAAACAGCCAATAACCTAGTAATATGCATGATAATAAGCAACTAGTTAATAGTGAGAATCGGACCCTAAACTAAAGTGTTACAATGTTTATTTTGCAAAACAATTTTGTTTAAAAGAACATAACCTCTTTCATCATTGGCTAAACACACACACACACACACACACACACACACACACACACACACACACACACACACACACACACACACACACACACTTATTTTCAGTGTGGCTGTCACAAACTAAAATTATTACCATATTAAATAATTCACACAAACTATGTAGGCTGTTCTTTGACCATGTTGTTATTTTCCGGTGTTGTTTTACTGAATAAATGCATCATGCCTTCTTTTCTATGGAAGAGATGAGAGGAAGTAGAAAGGAAATGCATCATGCAATATTTAGTGTGTGAAACAGTCTTGTTAGCAAGCCATGCATTAGTGAGATTAACAACTTCTACATTAGGGGGCAATACATGATGAGTCTGAACTCTGTTTTAGTCATTTGGAAAAGAGGAGCTTGGTATAAGTTTCCAGCTCTGGGTTGTCTTATTCTAATGCAAACAAACTCTATGCAAGTCTGATCCACCGTAGACTGGGTAAACCAAACCTGATCTGCCGGCGATTTGATTTCACCCTGCAGCTCAGGCTGGGAAACCTGTACATTAATTTATTCTGCTTCTGTTACACATTTGCGGGAACCAATCACAGACTGGCTTATCCACTGTGGTCTGATTGGTTGAAGGTCTATCCAGTTGCATACAGAGTCATTTGAATTATGCTTGTTGATCACACCTCTTGTGCAAATGAAAAGAAAGAGCAGACTCCCCAGACCATTGTTCAATCTTAAAAAATTGAGCTTGGTCTGGTGATAGCCAGACAAGGTCCAGTGTGCATATTTTAATCTGGCTAGAATCAGTCACTTAGACAGAAAGAGATGACTGACATGCAAAGCAACCAATCACAGCTTATTATTATTAGACAGATGGTGCTTTTCAGTCAGGCTTTTCTTTCTTTCTTTCTTTCTTTCTTTCTTTCTTTCTTTCTTTCTTTCTTTCTTTCTTTCTTTCTTTCTTTCTTTCTTTCTTTCTTTCCTTCTTTCTCAATTTCTTAATTTCTTTCTTTCTTTCAGTCCCATTTCCCAGTCTCTTGTTTCAACAGCGCTGCTACGCTTGTTCAGGTGGGTGGGTCTTGTGTGCAGCCGGCCCCCTGCTCCTCCACTGAGAGAAAGAGCAAGAGAAGAGGAGGGAGGGAGGGGTGGGAGGAGTGAGAAAGAGAGAGAGGCAGACTGACTCTGTGAGCCAGAGAATGGAAGAGCAGTGTGTGAGAGCGAGAGAGAGAGAGAGAGAGAGAGCATGAGTACTCTGAGTTTATGAGAGCGCCTGCACACACATCATCAGAACAGAGTCACTTCAGTCACTGTAGGACAACACAGCAGATTGTTATCACAGCACACTGAGAAAGAGAGCGAACAAGGGAACACTAGAAGAGAGAGATTGACAGAGAGCCACTCTTTATTAAGAGAGCACATCGGGGGACTGGCAATAGCAGCCAGCCAGAAGAGTCGTGCGCCGGTGTGCGCGTGAACTTTCCCAGCTTGACTTCTACTCAGTGCCCAAGAGGTCACCACCCCTGCAAAGTGCCGTGTCGAGATGATCCCGGAGGTCTTTCTGATCTTGTGGCTGACAGGTCACGGTAAGCTGCCTGGTCCCCTCGTCTCCGCTGTGTTGTGTCCTGTGTCAGTGTGCGAGAAGGGAATCTCTGAGAGTTGAACTGGAGTCTTGAGATCTGATGTTTCCGCTGTGAAACCATGAGTTTGTCTAAAACAGTTTGAAGTAATTGCATGGCATCTTGTTTGTCTGTCATACAAGTTCCATTGAACACTAAGATCTTGGTTGCTTGTGAGGTCAGGCTATTGACCGAAGGCACATTAAAAGGATGTTCAACTCATGCACCAGCGAGCGCAAACAACGCGCTCGTCACTCGCGTTGTTATTCTTAGACAGCCAGTGAGTCTGTAAATAGTCGGGCTTAGCATCGGCTGACGGATGTTTCCGCTGCTTGCCGCCAGGTGGTTGTCTTTGAAAAACAATCGGAATGAATTGGAGACTGCCGCCGAGACCCCTAAGAGGGGCTGCCGACTCGCTCGTACGCTCCCTCCGCGAGCAGCTGAAAGGGGAGGCAGTGACTCGCCAGCGCTAGATAGATTGAGTTGATTGTCTTTCTCTGCAGCGACTGGTGACCCAGAAAAGGAAGTTCAAATAAATCCAAAAACCCTGGGACTTTATTTGAAGCCCCTTGTAGCACCGGCTGCATCACAAAGAGTTTGTTTGGGTTTAAAAATGCAAAGTCCTCAGACTTTCATTGAATCATCTTAGGCTACAGAGTTCCAGGTCTTTTTAAGTACAACAAGAGAATTTCTTCTGCATTTCCTAAGCTCTCTCTCTCTCTCTCTCTCTCTCTCTCTCTCTCTCTCTCTCTCTCTCTCTTTCAAAGTCTCCTTTTTCCCCCCTTCACGGTTATCACACAGCGTACCAAAATCAAAGCCGAGCAGAGTTGGCAGAGCAAACTTAATGACCTGCTTATCACTCAACTTGTTTCCTCACCCCGACTCTCATTAAAATGTTGCAAATACTGTACCCCTCACTCATGATCTGATGGCATGTTCACATAACCCACAGTGTTAATATATGACTTCACATGAAATCGGGGATAGAGTATGGAACTACTTTGAGGATGACAGTGGGAGTAAAGTATGGGGCACTCCGTTTCTTGTTTAGTAGATCATGCCTCGGGAGGCTGTCAGCTTTATGATCTAGTTTTATAGCAGTGTTAGCCATGTGTCCTGCAAATAGGCTTTTTTATTTTAGAAGATGGGAGAACACTAGGGTTCATTATTTGATGATATCTTTCATAAATGTTTTTTAAATGCTGAAGATCCTCATATATACTTCTTGTCTGAAAGTTGGCATAACAGACTGCCCATGCATCCAACGTATTCATTTATCGAAGATATATATATATATATATATATATATATATATATATATATATATATATATATATATATATATATATATATATATATATATATATATATATATATATATATATATATATTTTTATTTATGTATTAAGAGCTAATTAGCCTTTGAAATCATCATTAAAAATATCATAATTATGGAGATCTTCATGCAACATGCTAACAATACACAGTTGTCGCCAATAGAAATGCAGTCAGACAGTCTGTCTGATCTCCTTCCCGTCTAACTCTTTAAAGCTCTCAGCGCACAGAAAGCATCACGCACCAGGCAAAGTCGCCTTGTTTTGCTTTGCTGTGCAGTTGAGCTGAGCTAGGTATTGTGCTTATAAAAAATAAAAGCAAAACAGTCAGGTAAACACGAGATAACAACAGCCGTTCTTGTCGCCCTGCTCTGCCCCTGGGGATGGCAGGTTCCCCAAAGCTAGATTGTGTTTTACACATTATTGCTGTTTATGAAGCCAACCAGTGTCAGCGGAAATAAATATATAAGAAAAAGTCCTGGAGAAAAAACAAGTCTTTTATTTAGGGGAGAAAAAGAAGGATGAGGAGAAGCGTATGTGTGTGTGAGAGGTTGACAAAAAAAGTCGAATAGCTGTGCTGGGAGCTTAGAAAGACCATATTGAGTTTTTGTCAAGAGTTGAGGGTATATGTAGGGCACTTTCCCTCCCTTTCTCACTTATACACACACACACACACCTGGTGACAAGCCCTAACTGATGGCATACAGTCGAGCAGAAGCTCACCCTTGTGCGGCACAGAAAGCTGTCGCACCACAGGCAAACCTTCTGTCCAAGAGCTTGTCTCTCTCTCTCTCTACTTCTCTTTCTGTCTTTTTTATTTTGACATTCCCCCTCTTAGTCATAGTTTGTTCATTTTCTTAAGCAGCACTTTCTCTGGCTTCTCTATCTGTCCACTTTTGTTTTATTTCTTTATGTCCCTCAGGTGAAAATATTGCTTCTCGCTATATCCGTTTCCTGCCACTGCCCGTGTCAGAAGGGAAATCAGAGCTTTTCATTGAACTGTTATGGAAAAAAGCACTTTTCAACACTTCATATCATTTACTTACATTACTTACTTATCAGTGTTTTGTCTAATTTCTCCCAAAAATATATGCAAAAATCCTTACAACAAGGTAAAATTGCTTAAAAATCTAAATTGCTTGAGATGATAAGACTTGTTTTGGGGGAATATTTCTTGAATTAGGTTTATTTATCTTACCCCACTGGAATACATTTCTTGTTTTAATCACAAACCTCATAAAATAATATTCGATGTATGCTTAAAACAAGAGAAAATGCCAGTGGGTTAAAAACTTAATTCATGATATATTTTCTGAAAACATGTCTTATTATCTTATGAAATTATGCTATATCGATAAAAAAATTAAACAGTTTGAAGGGTAACTGTAAACAAATCAAATTTCTTGCATCTGCCGGACACCAAGGGTAGTTCCAGCCGTTCCTCAGATGAAAATGTTGCTTTATCAATCCATTTTTCAGCATTTTTGTTTTATAATTTTTTTTTTTTTAGATAAATTACTTACATTTGTCTGAGACTTGTTTTGGAAGAATACTTTTGAATTAAGCTTATCTCACCTCATTTGTACTAAATATATATATATATAAATATTTTAAATAATAAACCTCATTAAATGTTATTAGATTTATGTTTAAAACAAGAAATCCAGTGGATTAAGAAAAGTAACTAAACCCATATTCTAGATACATTCTCTTAAAACACACCTATACACAAGTCTTTACACACACACACACACACACACACACACACACACACACACACACACACACACACACACACACACACACACACACACGCTGTAATTCTCTTTCATTTGTCCACTTTTCTTCCATCCGATGCTTTTCTCAATAACTGTATTCTGTCACTGCCTGTGTCACAAGGGAAATCAGTGTTTTTTAATGGCATTTTAGCACAACATCATAAAAAAGCCCTTTTAATATACGCTTGTCTCTCCCATCCAATACTCTGTTGCAGGATTCAACGTTATAGAGTGTCTCATTACACATTATCCAGCTGTCCTCTTCCCCTCTCGTGCTCAAGTCCACTGGGGGCAGTGTTGCATAGATCTGAAGATCGTCTATGTCTATCCATATTGCTCTTGTCCTCCATCACTCTCTCCCTCCCCCCGTCATCCTCTCCTAACCGCTGCCGTCTTGTTCTGATAGATGAGGCAAATGCTCTTCAGGAGCGTCTGGTGTTAAGTCCCCACGCAGCCAAGGGCGTAAGCTGTGTCTTAACCCTAGAAAGCAGGTCTTAGTGCTCTCTCTCTCTCTCTCTCATTCACTAAGCTGCACCTCACCAGGCTGGTAATTAAAATGTCACTTTTGGCTGTTTTCAGGCCAAATCTCGGCTGCCTTATACAAGCATAAAAGGAATCAAACAACTCATTTTAGAACGTGGAGCAATTTTGTCCCGTTCAGACTTAGCAAATCATTCTTTGTAACATCACAAATCCTTTTTCAACATGGTCCAAATCCGATCAAATGTAATGGATTTTTACATCTCAGTCATATTTCAGGGTTAATTAATTTCATATTTCTGCATGGCATTCCAATTTCTTCTTCGGCCGGGCCATTTTTTATACACGTTTTGTATGCCAGCGATGGGTCGTTTTCAAACGACATAAATGCATAGTCATCACAGACAGTAAACACGTATCAGTATTCTTCTGTCCTTCTTGCTGTCATTCTTTATCGACAAGCAAAGCAAAAAAGCTGACACTGGCTCTGCCTACGGATACATATGTGAGTTGCTGAGCTGTGACCATCTATTGTTATTTTGTCTGTGCCCGTTGTGAGGTCCGACCCCTTTAATCTGGTTCATAAGGCTGTGACCCCACTAATACCTTCCCTGCCCATATTAGCCTACTCCCACTGTCAAGTGAACACTGACAAATACAAAGTTCTGCCATGAAACTGGTGCAGGTTGATAGGTCCTTAACTCAATTTGGTAGCGATCACATCGTTATCTGTGGCATCAGCAGCCAATGAGCTTGCTGCTCATCATTCAAATACATTGTTGGTTGTGAGCAATCTGCAGCATGCATTTAGTGATCCTCCACCTTCCCCAGCTCCACCTGTATAGATCTGCTATGGGGTTATTTCATGTATGTTATATGTGCAGCAGCAGCATGTCTGTAAATATATTGGAAGTAGCAAGTCTCAGCAGCAGCAGCAGCACAGATCTATTCCACCAAGACCAAATACATTAACTCTCTCCGAGAGTTGTCAAGACAGAACTGCATTTCTCTGAGATAGGAAGGTTATTTTCTAGAAGTAATAGTATTTCTGATGAAAATAGAGATGGAACATTTCAGATTTAATATATTCTTGGTTCCTGTTTTATTTAAGAAGTTTCATTCACTGTTCAGAAAGGGCATTACATTGCAGGGTTTCACGAATATGGAAAACCTGTAAATATAAAGGAATTTTAAAAATGTGATTCCCCCCAATGTCAATGTCATTTTCCTAATGTTATAATCATGAACAACTGGAAAATATATGAAAAAAAGTCAAATTCATTGGTCCAAAAGAGTAGGAGACCTAAGACTGAGATAATATGATCTGCTGTAGAGTGTTTGTTCTTCCCTCTTTTTTTATTTTCCTCTTAAAAGCAGAATCCAGATAGATTTTTCTCTCTTCAGTTTGGTTGTTTGTACCTCCTCAGATTCAGGTCAAGAGAAGACGGCCGTTAATTTGGCCTTGATTCCTGAAATCCAGTGAGAGCAGCTTTACTGACAAGCTCTGTGCATAAACAAAATGTGTTTACTGGACTTTATTAAGCTGCACCAATGAAATTGTTGCTCTAAACCACAGAAGCAGAAACCAATCCTGCCACCCCCCACCCTTCATCTCTCTCATCCTCGTCCACACCCCTGACCTGTGCCCACCCTGTGCCTCCGATCTTATGAAGCCATCCCTGTGGAAATCTCAGGGCCATAGAGCTGAATTGCTGAATTTATTTAAATTGGTTCACTTTTTAGAAATGGGCATTATGTGGGATTACATGTCTGCTGAGCGTGATGTTAAGTAATTCAACCAGACGCTGCGGCGATCATGAGGTCACCTGCCGCGCTTCCACTCAGCTCTCTCTGTTTATTTCGTAAGGATGGGCAGAGAGCCGGAGGGGGCAAAAAGGGAGGGAAACATCTCTCTCCATGAACCTGTGTTAGGCAGAGAGAGCTTCAGAAGGGAACGGAGGGCCAGCCTCCCAGGAACGCCACAAGGATTTTGCTACAGATTATGTCTGAGATTAATGGCGTCTAAATTGCGATCCTAATACATGGAATCAACAGCGGGAGAGATGTTGTTCCCGTTTTAGCTGGCTATATGCACTGAGACTACTAACATTGAGGGGGAAAAATGTAACATTGTATTTTGAGAGGTAAACTAAACTTGTTGTTGGTTCAGTGGGTCAACCGTCGTGGGTCAACCCTATACATACATTTTTATATGCAATATCATGCAATATCATGATTACTTCATGGTTGTTAAATATGGACAAACCGAACAGTTAAAACCAAAAATTGTATTGAATTTAACAGCTGGGTTTGTCCATATTTGAACTAAATGTGGGTTTAAACAACCTAACATATTTTAGAGTAGCCTGACGTGGTCATACTCAATTCTAGTCAGAATATGAGTCTGATACTGCTCCATTGGGCTGTAATTATTGGGCGTGTTTCAACCAAATCAGGAAAGACCTCAATTGGATAGACCTACAACCAATCAGAGCAACGGAGCGACGCATAACGTTAGTTGTCAAATGTCAACAGAACACAACTGCACTGTGTTGCCAAGTCCGGGTTTTTCCCGCGGGTTGTTCTCCATGTCCGCGGGTTGAAGCGACCCCAATTATATGATATATAGACCCAGGAATGCGAATTCTAGCAAGCAATCTTGCCAAAATAACATATTTTGCCAACCAAACGCCATTTTTTTCCCGGAGAACCCCCCCCCCCCGGAAAGCTATTGTTTTAGGCTATAGTTTTGTGTTGCAATTGCGTGATATTGCAAAAAAAACTTGGCAACCCTGTCTGCACACGCGCTGGATTAATTAACGTTAGAAGAAAAAGATGAGTGTAAACGATCTCTGCCAGTGTTGTAAAAAAATATATATTTAAGGATACATGGAGTACTTACCAACACGATCATCATTTCTGAGAGAAATAGTGAAGGTGAATGCAAATACCAACAAGATCTCCGTTTATAATAAGAGCAAATTCAACCCAAAGCGCCTTTGATGACATGGATGATTATGATACTGTTTATCATCTGTCCATCATCGTCTTAAGCCCGTCCTGACAATTTCATTGGTCCTAACAGTTTCTGTTCGGGCATAATAACTCCTCTATGGATTGAGTCCAGACCGAATTCCCAGAGCAAAAATTTTGTGGGCGGGGTTAAATTTGGCTGGCATCCAGGCTAATTTTAGACAGTATAATCCACAAATACAGTTTTTATAAAAAAAAAATATACACTACTGAAGTACACTATACGTAAAATTTACAGTGCACTAATTTGTCATAACAGATTGACTGGCTCGTTTTGCTGGTTAACATGACTACCTAGCATGCTAACGGATCAAGCATTTTGTCTGTATTATAGACATCTTTGGTAGGAAAGGGCAAAAAGTGTTTTTTATAATATATTTTTTATTTTATTTTATAGGCTATAAATCCCCGGTTCTTCCTCTCCATATCTCCTATTGTGTATCCTGTGCTGGCGTGGTGGTAAATAAAAGAGTAAATGGCAGACAGGAGTGTTGTGTCAGAGTAGAGGCTCACAGATGTAAGTAGTGTGGCAGTATGCGAGGCACTGGAGGAATTGGGTTGCCAATCTGACAATGGCTTGTGATCGCTTTGCTGGAAGTTTTTGAGATGGCGCAATATTACACCTGAATAAACCTGACGGACTCAGTCTTTGTCTCTATCCCTCACTCTCCAGCCCTGCCAGTCTGGAGGTTTCACTTCAGTGTGTTATATGGACAGTAGAGTGACGTGCCATCTTTTTTTTGTGTATATATGTGAGTGTGTGGTGGTAGCAGTGGTGGGCTGCCATGCAACATCGATTACAGTAGTGAGCCCTAGCATGGCAATATAAATGCTAATCAGTCTTTAAACTTGTACTCTGGGAATCGTAGAAAGACAAGGGAAGGTGTGTACCTGATATTATGCTTACCAAACAATAGTATCTAGGAGATGATACAGATAGTCAGAGGCAAATATCATCCATGTGACCGATGTGGCATGCTATCTGTGTAGATTATTTGGTTTAGTCACTCATGGTCTTGCCTGATCGGTTCCAGACAAATGTTCCATTCGCAAAACAACATTAAAAGTGAAAATGTGCAGTGCAAACCTTGAAAGTTGAAGCAAGTTTCTGAAAGCTTTCGTCACTTTTTGGGTCTGTTTGCAGGAATACTAATAGCTGCTATCTTATGTCTAGTTCCTCCAAGCAGAACTCAAACAAGTTTTCAGCTCTCAGCCATGCTAATGATGCTAATTAGCGTGTTAAAGGAGGGATTACAGCACAGACAGCAGCAGAGACAGCAACTGTGCCTCTTTTTCTTCTTCCCTCTTTCCTTCTTTCTCACTATTTCCTCACTTTGCATTTGTCTACATGGGTGATATTTCATATTTCTGGCAGGCTAATTAGAATGTTGGTCAATGGGAATGGAGGAATGTTTGATGCTTGTGTCAGAGGAATTGTTTTGATTGGAGCATGACGTGAATCCCTAAAATAGAAGTAAATGTTCTGGTGGCCTGAGTGCATTATGGTTACAACCTACAGAGGGAGCTGTGGAGTGATTCCAGTTAGCTAAAATACCTCAGTTCAACATCATACATTTAGTCAACCAAATTTGTTACATATATGCTAAACGCATCATTACAGTCTGTGAAAAGGTCCACATACTCTCAGACAAAAGGCACAAAAGCTGCCACTGGGACGGTTCCTTTAAAAGGTTCTAATATGTACCATTTAGGTACTAATATGTACACTTTTGCAACCAATATGTACCTTTGAGGGACTTATATGCACTCTTTAGATACAAAGGTGTATCTTTTGAAAAGGTACCGCCCCAGTGACAGCTTTTTTTCTGAGAAAATGTTACAAAGAAAAAAATCCTTACACGAAAATTGCAAACTAACACTTAGACCAGAGCTTCTAAATCGGAGATCATGACATGTATTAATCTACAGTTCACAACATATATTCAGTAAATAATCAGCCATCAACATCTTCTTCTGTCCATCTCACTGAAGACATTTTGCCTCTTGTGTGAAAACATGCATTCAATTCCAACATCATATACAATGTTTGAATTCAACTCACAAAGAACATGGATGAGTTGATAAATGATCTGGTTATTGATCGCTCCCATAGAGCAAAATAGTTTTTTTTCTTTGCTAAATTCAGTGAGTGAGGGACTTGGCTGTCCAAACACCTACGTGTCCTTCATTCTTTTATTTCCCAGCTTTCAGCCTATGTGTTCTCAGCATTGTTGAGCTGAAAAAATTTCACCTCAGATTCGGCTTTGTGCTTTCAGTGTCAGAGTGCTTCTCTGTGAGAGAGTGCAAACAATGTTAGGCACGCTGTAATTAGCCAAAGCTTTTTTGTGCATTATGATTCGGTTCCTGTTGAGCTCCTTTCAGATGGCGCTCCTATTTATTTAAACGTATTTACAGTGGTATCCTGCGAGCGTCGACTTCAAAGGGAGTTTAATAGTGTGCAGTTATTCCATGCTAGTAGCCTGAAAATGCTAATGTGCCATCAGGGTGGCTAAATGATTTGCTATCCTTTCAAACATGCTGGCAGGGGTTTCAATCTGGCCAGCCTCCCGGGCCAGTTGACAGTGGTCTCGGCTCGGTCTCCTGAGGACATTAGTGCGAATCAGAGAGTCGGCCAGGAGGCAATAGCGTGCAGTGCCACCACTTGGCCACGACCCAGCTCCCCATGGCCCTGCCCTTGCCCGCCGTGAAAGAAACCTACCTCTCCATATAGGAATTGCCACTTAAAATGGATTTAATCAACCCCTCAATGGCTCTTTTGGAACTTGGCTGAACAGGCAGGGGTTAAAGGCCATGACATATCAAACTGACATCAAAGAACTAGCAGTGCGTTGTCACCTTGTGTCACCTGCATCAAGGCCAATGCACCTTTGTGAGATAAAAAAAAAACACACATGACGTGAAGTGAAGGCCAACTAAACTGTAAAAAGTTTCAGGCCTCTCCAATTCAAAATGTTCTAGTGACTGGTCACATCTATATTTTTCAATTTGAATTTCAGTGATTTGAATTTTATCAATTGTTGCAATAGTCTGTTAACATGGGCTCAATCAGAAATCATATGACTCAATGGAAAAAATGGACCAAACTGTGACGTAAATAGTTTAAATTGTAATAACATTAGTTTATTTCTCATTGTCCCAAAAGACAATAAATATTAAAAACATACATATACTAAGCAAAATACAGAACACAGACAACAGGGTTGACATTTTATCACATCACTTTAATAACAAGCCAATTCCATCACAGGATATTTGGTGACCATGAAAATACCTTATTTTAAAAAAAGTCTTCTGCACGATGTCTTAATGTGTTGAAGGAAACTTGATGTGGTGAAGAAAAGGCAGTATAGGCTAAAAACCTGCCTGATGACATCAATGACAAAGTTCTCCTGCATCACATCTGGCAAGTGACAGAACATAAGTTACTTAATTATATAATGAGGATGAGATGAATTCATGGATGAATAAGAACAACACAAGCTTGATGAGTTTGACATTAAAAGTCAATAAGTCCTGAAAGAGGCCGACACCGACTGCAATCTAACAGCACTGTGCTCAACGGACACCCCGGGAGCGATTGGGGGTTAGGTGCCTCGCTCAAGGGAACCTCAGTCATTTCCGGCAGGATTAAGAATCAAACCCGTAACCTTCGGGTTACCAGTCTGACTCTGTAATCATTAGGCCACGGCTGTAAACAAAGCAGCGCTTGCTTACCGTTTTGAATATGAATCATGCAGTTGGTCCTCACTTTCTTCATTCCAGACGGCCATGTCATAAGGAAAATATTTGCTTGCATAAGATGAATATGTAAAATAATAACAGCCTACTATGTGTGTAGTCTGTGTTGGCTTTCATCCCTTTCTCTATTGTTCTCATGCACTGATTCACTGAGCTGAACAGCCAATCAGAGTGATCCGTCTCACCGACTACCCGATGGTGATTCAAAATCCTCTGTTGGCCAAAAACCCACAGAAGGTGAGATGTCTGTCAGGAGTTAGTCAGCAGCAATAAAGCACACAAGACAGAAGCAGCGAACTTCATCCATCTTGTTTACTCATCACTTCCGTTCTCCACACACATTACGTCACCTCACAACAGTTCAGAATAGTAGCCACAACATAATTCACTCATGAACACAACAGACGGGTTCTGACACACAGCCAAAACTAACTCTCAACAACGGCCCACCGTTGGCTGGCGGCCGACTTTATTGGAAAGGGAGGCTGAAGGTGAGATGAGGGTCTACAGTAAGGCCAGTGATAAAGGTGCAAACGTTCAGAGATTGGATTAAGAGCAGAGTGCCCCCTAAAAGAGAGTGCAATATATTGAACCCCTTATCTTAAGTGATAATGTTACCATGAAGAGCAGTATAATAGCAGCAAAGTGGACTGCAGCCATATAAAAGATATGGGTCTGAGGCAGAGAGAGAGAGAGATGATAGCCTGTAAGTGTGTGTGGTCCACACATTAGGCTATAGGGTGCTTGAAGATATTGAGAGAGAAAGGATGTAGGGTCACAGGAAGCTCCCCATCAATGATTAAGCCTTCAGTTTAAATCACATTTCCTCGAACGAGAGTGAAAGAGGAGCCACGTCACACTGCCAACATCAAATTTAAGGCACTAACACTAGCATTCAGCACCTAGACGCTTCCAATCAGATTTACGTTCTGTCCCATCCCCTGCCGCCGGTGGATGAATGGTGTCCAGTGTGTTTACAAGGTCACTTTTTGTTCCGTGGTGATACAATAAACTCTCAACCTTCACCAGAACCCTGGGACCCATTGCAATACTCAAAAGAATATCTGAAGACACCACTACTGGAAGTACTTGACAAACCAACTTCTTTCCAAAATGTCTGGTCTAATGTACTACCCATTCTCTATTGGGTTAATTGCTTCTACTTGAATTATTCACATTTGTAAGACACTTTGGAAAAAAAGTATATAAAATAAAAGTATCTAAATTTACTGATATATAGATTTTTTCTCCTGAAAGCTGACCAGTATTAAATAATTTTAACTTGTCTTTTTTTTTTTTTTTTTGCATGAGTATGAATACTTTGGATAATATGTGATAGTGAATGCATTTGACCAACTACTTCCTATCTGTAAGCCTTTCTCTGAACTGAAGAGGAAAGATAATAGGGAAGGAGATTGGGGTAGAGAAGGAAAGCAAAATTGCAGTAAAGAGCTGGCTTTTAGGATGAAAAGAATGCAATATTTTGAGATGTTTAGGAAAGTAAAGACACGTCCACGTGTGCTTCTCTATTATGTTGTGTTAAACGAATCAGACCTTTCTGTCTCTCAGGCAGAGTATTCTATACATACACAGATAAAGACACACACTCTAGAGAGCACATTGAAGTGTCAGAGACAAAAGAGACTTTCAGGCCTTCTGCGTCCTGCGTTTGAAGGTTGCCAAACAAGTGACTTTCATCTTGTAAACCAGCAGACAAGGCCAACAAAGGCAAAGAACACTTCTAGCATCATGTGTGTGGGATGAGGGGGAAGAGAAGGAAAACGAATGAGAGAGACAGACAGAATTATGGGGTCTTTTCATGCCCAAGCCCTTTATGGTGTCCTCAGTGAAAATGGCATCTACTTCATAGTCCTTTCCATCACCTCTGTCGCGCTCATCATTCTGTCTCCGCTGAGGTGAAAATGGAAAAACCGACTCCATCAAAGGGCTCATGGGCAATTAAGGGGGCAAGCGCACCGGCCACGTGCAGGACAGGGGCGGCACCCTGATGTTCCTCAGCTTTAATGAGAGATGATGATGAATAGAAAATATGAGGAAACCGAATCCCAATTCTCTCCACTGAGCACTAAAGCACCCAAAGTCTGAAACATGCATTTCTTGTAATTTGATGTCTGGCTGTCAGAGTCGTGGCCTAACAGTTATTGCAATGCGGGCGACGAGTTTGAGCGACGATTGCATCATTTCCTGTCCTCCCACTGCTGAACCAGTTAATACAAAGTGATAAAAAGGGTGTTTTATCTGTCTTTTCTATAACACGCAACAATTTCGCTAGTCGCTTGCTTTTCATAGCCTCGCCCATTAGTCCAAAATCCTGCTCCATTTAACTGTATATTAAACATCAAATATGTCCATATTGTGTTTCTTCAAGAAATGCTTCATGTTGAATATCTGACCAATTATTTGTCACCTGAAAAAATGTATAGGACAATGCTGAATCGAATGTCCTGATCAGACATCACAAACCAAAACATCACCATTAACGTGTTATAATGTTATTCCCCAGACCAAATTCTTAAACCAGAAAGCGAAGAGATCAAAATAAACAAGGAAGAACAAAAGTTTTAGATTTAGCTTTTGAAAGACGTAGGTTTGCGAAATGGATGAGGCAACAAAGAGATAGGAGTAGGCAAGAGGAAAACAGAGAGAGAAAGAGAGATGGACTGGTATCTATGGCTGGTGGAATTCTCTGAGCTGAATTAATGATGTCGCAACAGAAGAGCCAGGCCCAGTGGAGACCTGAACCAGATTTCAACCTGAGGTCCCTGGAGGTGGGAGCCACTCAGCACGACAGAGGAATGGGCCACAGCGTCATAAACTAGCCCTCAGCAGGACCGCCGGGACCCTTTTCATCACCGCGCTTGCTCTAGTGCTCCCCTGCTCCAAAATTATGTAGGACATGGATGGGGACAGAACAGTGTGTGTGTGTGTGTGTGTGTGTGTGTGGACTGGTAATCCCTACGGTATGGGGACAAAATGTCCCCACAAAGATGGCAATATTCAAAATCCTTGTCCTTGTGGGGACATTTTTTGGTCCCCATGAGGAAAACAGGTCATAAATCACACTAAGTGATGTTTTTTGAAAATGTAAAAATGCAGCATGTCTCCTGTGATGGGTAGGTTTAGGGGCAGGGGCAGTGTAGGGGGATAGAAAATACGGTTTGTACAGTATAAAATGCATTACGCCTATGGAATGTCCCCATAAAACATGGAAACACAACATGTGTGTGTGTGTGTGTGTGTGTGTGTGTGTGTGTGTGTGTGTGTGTGTGTGTGTGTGTGTGTGTGTGGTTGTGTGTGTGTGTGTGTGTGTGTGTGTGTGTGTTTGGGTAGCTGGCATTTATCTTAGCTAGAGGAGACTCTGTTCTAAAGCCTAGTGAACTGCTTTGTTGTCTGTAGTTTTCATAGGGAGCATCCTGACTGGAATAGAACCTTAAAGGAATAGGTCTTCCAAAAAAAAATGAAAAATCAAGCCATCATTTACTCACCATCAATTTGTTCCAAACATGTATGTATTTTTTTCTTCTGCTGAACAAAAAAGAAGATACTCTGAAGAATGCTGGTAACCATTGTTCTAATTCATACAAAATAGACACTAATCCACCAAAATGTAAAATAGTTACAAATCTGCATTAGCGTTTCATAATAAACATTACAAAATGCCAGGCAAAATGCTGTATTTTAGGTACGAATTACTGTATCGTTACGAAACTCGTTATGGGTCATCGGCATGATGTCCTGAAGTTTCGAGCCAGCACCATCTAGTGGTAAAATCAAATATTTACATGATTATAACTTTGGAATTGGTTTACTTATTTTCATGGGAGTCATATCCTTAGATTCCTGAATCCTTGCCGAGTCCAATGATACCAAGCATGCCTGGTTTTGCCTTATGATTTGTGCAGCGATGTTGATTTAGCACTTTTTGTGAATATCTTAGAAACTGTTCAAGTCTGATCAAGACAAAACCACATTAGGAAAATCGAAATCACCAAATAGTGCATTGTCCATCCATGTCAATAGTAATGTTTGATAGTAAGTGGCAAAACCATGCACTCAAACTCAGGTGTGGGTCACTTTTTATGTGTTCATACATATAAATGTCTATAACTCCTATACAAAATTATATATATTTTCACCACATTTCACACGCTTATGTATGGAGGCACTGTGTGTGTAAAATTGTCTTTACAAATTTTTGCAGTTGGTCTGCTGCTACCTTCCTTATTTGCTTCTGTTGTGCTTGGCCCAGATATTTGCTGCTTGCAGCCATATTTATTATTATTATTATTACTAAATTCAGTGCATTCTGGGATTGATGTGCAGTCTAATAATTGGACTAAAAGAAGGGATGTAACTATTCTGTCAACCTTTTTATACCGCATCAGATATGCACCTATAGTGTCTTAAAATGCAGTCTAGGTAGGCAGCTCACTTCGCAACAGAGGCAGAATGTTCCATCACTCCAAAAAAAAAAAAAGGTTCTCATAAATTAGTACAATAGGTCGCAGTGAGACACAGACTCTGGGAAGATAAAGCTAAAATGATCGGGGGAAGAAATGAACATGATGGAAAAGACAAAGAGGGGGGATGAGGGGGAAGAGAAATATAGCATGAGGAAGTGAGAGATGAAAAGATCGGGTGTTGGAGACTCGGCTATCACAGAGGCAAATTAACCACTTTGTGCAAGGAAAATGCGTTTTCGTTCCCGACATTGCTTATAATGAAAATGGAGCAAAAATCAGTCCACATAACTCATCCCCTCCTTTGCTCTGCAAACATCCCTCGCTCAGAGGAAGGCACGCTCCGCTAGTATGACTGCGGCTGGAGAAAGCCTGCGAGCATATGTCATTAAAATGCTTAGACAAGTGGAAGAGAGCAGGGGAGATGGCAGTGAAAGAGAGGGCATAAGACATTACGTCGGTGAGGGGCTGTCAGACAGAATCAGTCTCCAGACCTCCTGCAGTATTTACAGGTCAGAAGAGGAGAGGGACCCCCACATGTGCAACCCAAGCTTCTCTTAAAATGAGAAAGATAGACAGATAGAACAGGGGAGGACAGAAGGAGAGGTGGCTGACTGTCAACTGACAGGTGTGAGTATTGATGTCTCTAATTAAATGAGAGACGGGCCGTGGGTGAAACGGGTCAGAGATACAGCTGCCAGACCTGTCGCCCGCTTCAAGTGTCAACGAGTCTTTAGCTATGAATGCCGGACAATTAGGTGCAAATAATTGTTCACCTATATGTGATGACTACAGGGTCTCCAGGGGTCTGTTTTAATATTTCATGACCTTACATTGACTGCAGCACAGCTGCGTGTAATTGAACTCAGTGTTTTAGAACAACAGATCATGGATCCACCGTGATGGGATATACACAGAGAAAGGACATTTTAAGGAAGTTTTCTAAAAAAAATATTAGTTCACTAGGTTTTATTCTCCTTAGTAAAAAATTTAAGTAGACACGAATGAGCAAGATAAACTGTTCTGATCAAGAAAAGGAAAATTCATCATCATACATTCCAAAATATAAGTCATTTCTGGCTAAATATTGTTATTTATGATCAGATACACTATATTGCCAAAAGTATGGAGACACCCCTCCAAAGCATTAAAATTCAGGTGTTCCAATCCCTTCATGGCCACAGGTGTATAAATCAAGCACAAGGCATGCAGATGCTTCTACAAACATTTGTGAAAGAATGGGTCGCTCTTAGGAGCTCAGTGAACTCAAGCGTGGTACCGTGATAGGTTGCCACCTGTGCAATAAGTTCATTCGTGAAATGTCCTCACTATTCCACGGTCAACTGTTAGTGGTATTATAACAAAGTTGAAGCAATTGGGAACAATAGCAAATCAGCCATGAAGTGATAGGCCATATGAATTCACAGACCAAGCTACAGACCTCCAACTTCATGTGGCCTTCGGATGAGCTCAAGAACAGTGTGGAGAGAGCTTCATGGAACGGGTTTCCATGGCCGAGCAGTTCATCCAAGCCTTACATCACCAAGTGCAATGCAAAGCGTGGGATGCAGTGGGGTAAATCACGCCACCACTGGACTCTAGAGCAGTGGAGACATGTTCTCCGGAGTGACCAATCATGTCTGTCTGTAAATCCGATGGTCGAGTCTGAGTTTGGTGGGGGATTGCCAGACTGTATTGTGCCAAGTGTAAAGTTTGGTGGAGGGGGGGTTATGGTGTGGGGTTGTTTTTCAAGGGTTGGGCTTGGCGCCTTAGTTCCAGTGAAAGGCTGCTGCATTATACCAAGACATGTTGGACAATTGTATGCTTCCAACTTTGTGGGAACATATGCGCTTCTAGAAGAATGGTCCAAAATAAACACACTCCTAAACCTTGTGGAAAGCCTTCCCATAAGAGTTAGCAAAGGGTTAGCCAACTCCATATTAAACCCTACAGATTAGGAATGGGATGTCATTAAAGTCAATGTGCATGTAAAAGCAGGCATCTCAAAACCTTTGGCAATTTAGTGTATAATAACGTAAACTCACAAAATATGCATATGTATACAAACGGTTCCAATTAGAATAGTTTTATATGATACATATTTATGAAAATAGAATATGTTTTTATTTTGATGAACATTTTTGAAATCATTGACTTTTGACTGCAGACTGTATATTGGCAGATCTAAGCACAGTTTGAGACGTAGACTCCTCTGAAACTCTAGTAGAGTTGCATGTAAGATTACTGAAATATTCTGCTCTTTTTTCCTCAGGAGAAATATCTGATGCAAAATATCTCAAAAGTCTTTTGTCTGGGAGAAACAAGTGATTATTTGTGATTTTACCAGTGTTACAACAGAAAAAGTGCAATAATGTGTCATGTGACTGTACTTTAGATGTAGGCTGCTGTGTTAAGCCTTTCACATGACTTGCGTCAGGATTGTGCACTCAACACAAGCATCACGGGTGCTTTGACCTCAACATGAAAAGTCACTTGGTAGCGAGAAAACAAAAAGTGTAACACAGTAAACGACGAAAACACATATTTGAGCTTTAGGCGAGTGCTTTGATACATCAGAGAAAGGAAAACAGAAGTCGCTGGGTGGGTTCACAAAACTGTCTCCGGACACTCTTTTTGAATTTCAATTACTTGAAGAAGAATGGAGGCAACCTTATCCAGGCTGTAAAGCAACCAGCTTGATATTGCAGAGCAAAGAACTTCAAGGTGATTTAAAAGACCTTTCATTAGGAAGAAGATAATGGGAAGATATCCCCAATAAATTTACTTACTGAAACATTTCTTATATTTGCCTACATACTATGTTAAATTGAGAAGAACGAAGATGAGGGGATGGGAAAAGAGAGAGTGAAGGAACTGATGGGAAGGAGAAGAAGCAGAAACAGGGTTTGTAAGCGTGTGTGTACACGCTGAAGTGTGTATGACAAGGCTCTCTGCGGAAACACAACACGAGGAAAGGTGCCACTGTGAGTTTGTCACGGACAGCGTAAACTTGCGGAGTGAGGGAGGAAAGAAAAGAGAGAGAGAGAGAGATTTTCCCGGGGCTCTGAGACACTGTCATTCTGATTAAGTCACGCAGAGCAGAAAAGGAGAGCTGGGAAATCAAATCAGTGCAACACCGCAGAACGCATGTGGAGAAACATGGAAAAAACAACCGCGGAAAGGGAGATAAAAGGATGAAACCAACACCACAGAGTCAGTACACAGATATGGGCATCTGTCCTATAGGAGGTCTTGCTGAGGCCTGTGCAGACTGTCGCTGTGTTGCCCTAGCCAGACGTTCACCTTCAGCTGTCAGCCGCCCGCCTGACGCTTTCAAAACTTATGAAAACATTACAAGACTTGTCTGCGTGCCTCTTCCCTTAGTGGTTAAAGCTCTACTGAATGTCCTTGCACATTTCTGGTTAAAATAAACAGATGTTAGGCATATATATATATATATATATATATATATATATATATATATATATATATATATATATATATATATATATATATATATATATATATATATATATTTGTATATTTGTATGGTAACAATTTACATTAAGGTTTATTTGGTTTATTTGTTTTATTGGTTTCATTATGTATTACAGTTTGTATTAATCAAATGTTAATTTCAACACATACTAATACATTAACATCAATGCAGTAACATGAACAAACAATGAATAGCTGTATATTTATGTATGTATATATTTATGTATGTATATATGCAGATGATGTTAAATCGATTAATTGCAATTTTTTAACACATTGCATGCATATGTGTGTGTGTGTGTGTGTGTGTGTGTGTGTGTGTGTGTGTGTGTGTGTGTGTGTGTGTGTGTGTGTGTGTGTGTGTGTGTGTGTGTGTGTGTGTGTGTGTGTGTGTGTGTGTGTGTGTGTGTGTTAAATACCAATTTATGCTGTGTGAGGAAAAAAATTAAATACAATGGAATATTATATTATATAATAACAATATATTGGCTTTTGTATTAACATCAAAACAAATGATTAAAATATAATCTGGCAAATATTTATGTATTTATGTAAATATTTGTATGAAGTTGTTCCTAAAATTTTTGAATATTAAAGTACTGTTAATAAATAATAATAATAATAATAAACGATTACATTTAAATGTATTTGCATAGCGCAGTTTATAAATTTGTCTTTGTCTTTCAACCCCCAGAAACTATCAATATTTTTCAAGTTAATATAAATTTCATAATTTATACTTATCTCCCGGTTTCACAGAGAAGACTTAAGCCTAGTCCCAAACTAAAATGTATGTTTGAGTTGTTTTAACTAAAAGCAATTTGCACTGACTTATGAAATATGTCCGTGTCATTGTTTTT